>JABFEA020000110.1:22610943-22633859 GCA_019775915.2 Cyphomyrus plagiostoma | reverse complement strand
ATACAGCATGATTTTTTCCCCATTGAGATCTGATGTGTTTTCAAAGCGTTCCTTTAATTTTTTTGAGCAGTGTATTAAATGAAGCTTTTTACTATTAAATAAAGGATTAAACAGAGAGAGTATATACTTATATTTACAAATATCCATAAATGATGTTCTGAAGGGAATTTTGCTGAATCTTCTTCTACAGTGACCCTCGATGAATAGTTGTAAATAAGGCACAATCTGCATGTGTCACATGTTTGCTGCACATACCATCTCTCTATTCACTATCAGCTCCTCTTTTATAACATCATGCTATGGGGGGGGAGGGGTTCACATCTGCCCAGCTATGACATTGATGGCCTCCAGACATCAAGCATTCGAACCAAAAACGCCACATAACTTTTTCCACGACTGCTTACAAAAAAAAAATCGTGATGGGAGGTGCTGTGACAATCATGCCTTAAATAGCAGGAAATGACTGTAGTCATTACATCTAAACATCCTGGTGCTTTATCCATGTATTGGGCATCATCCACCTCTGCCTGGAAGAGGCCATGAGCTGGACGTCACCCTATGCTCCTGACCAGTATGTGAGTAACAGGACCAATTAATCACCTCACAACTGTTTCCTATTATTATTATCTAAACTTAAGGGCAGACGGTGTAGGGGTGGTTCAGGTTTTAGTCATGGGAAAAAATGAAGAACGAAGAAAACCCTTTTCTCTTGGCCAAAGGGAATTCTGTTGGGTAGCTTCTTGCAATATTAAAAACATCTACCACTCCGTTCCACTAAACACTCAAGCTCTCATTGAATCCAGCCCGCACCAGGTAAGCCTAATTGACGTTTATGAAATATAAATGAATAAGCTATGCCTTACTGAATGTACACCTGTGGGTCTGAGAGTCAGACTTACACAAAAGAAGCATACATCCATGGCCACGCTGGAGCTGCACCAGCACACAGAGAGGAGACTCTCTTCAGCAGGCCGCCTGTCGCTCTCTCTGTTACTCCGCCATAAGTCATCTCCAGACTCTTAGTCTACTGGCAGGTGTGTTTAATCAAAGTCCTCCAGGTACTGAATGATGTCATTTGTGACAGTGCACCTCCTACATGAGCTCAGAGGTGGAAAGAAAAAAATCCAGACCTTGATTTCTGACTCTTTATAATGACTGAGTGGTTGAAACAAAATCATAGCCTGGATTTTTCCATGTCTAGATGCAGAGTAACCTCTGGAGGTACAGTGAGATCCGGTCTGCTGTCATCCAGGCTCTGTTCGCTGTAGCAATCAGGAATGCTTTCCCCTGGTCTGCTCCACTGACAGCGCCTCTCTACTCCCTGCACATGGGGTAGGTTGTATTGCCACAGCAAGCGATGGAAGTAATTATCCTGGAGTGCAGGCTTGGAACATTTGGAGGCTTTTGCTCAGAAAAGAAAATCAGCATTCTCTGATTTTTATGGACACAGATGCAAGGCATGTTGTCTCAAATCAGCTTGTATGTGTTAGTTCTCACGTGCAGATTGCTACATTTCTTTGGCTACATCTAGAGGGAGCCTGTCACATCTAGAGGGAGTCGACGGCACTTTAGATCCATGATGCACTTCTGCAAGACGAAACCAGGTCCATCGCAACACTCCTCGTCATGACGAGATCTGATACAGCAGTTGCCCGATTTGGTTTTTCTGCCACATCTACCATCTTCGGACCCAACCTTAATTTTTCTCAGATCCTCCCAAGGCTGCCCACAGACCCACATCACATACACATCCCTCCATCTGGCCCGATTGACCTCCTCAGCACAGCCTCCAGCTCCCACAGCGTCAGCAATGCACCCACCGCCAGAATATCTCAGCTCCCACCCAGTGCCCCCACCTCACTTGGTCTCTCACGGCAACGGTGGACGGCTCACACGCAGTGGGCTGACTCACATATTCCAGTCTCAGTCCCTGGTGAGAAGTAGGAAGTGCCAATGGTTGGTGTATGTGCGCCTGCATGTGTGTGTGTGTGTGTGTGCGTGCGCGTGTCTGTGTGTATATCGGGAGTTAATGGTGCAAGTGGGGATTCTCTAGTACGACAGCCCTAGTGGCTAAGCAGAATGAACGCAGCACAGAGAGCCAAGCCAGATGACTAATGTAAGGCAGACTATCGCATAGTGGGAATATGTTTTTCACCGTGAAGATGGAGTCAGATATAGACACCATGTGTTAAAGTTTCTAACTTAAAAAAGACCAGCAGACTTCATTTCTAATCTCAGTTTTACGTTTTATAATGAGAGAGAACAAAACAGAGTGTGTGCTTAGAGACCGTATGATTCATAATAATTTTATTCTATTCTATTTAAAGCTAAATGACTCAAAAGTTCCCTAATGATGTTTTATCAGGAAATAAATGCTATTTGTTTGTCTGGCTTCTCCCTGGCAGCGGGAGTTTCTAGGAGGTCATGGGTAAAATTGCTCAGTGTGTGTGCTCAACAGGCCCCCCAGGGGGCCTTCATCAGGCAATACCGGAACGCCGAGTACTGACACTGGTGACCGTTGACAAGAAACAAGCAACACTTTACCCCACTGGGAAGGGTGTGAACTTTCCATTTCAGAACTATTCTAGAGAAGACTAGAGAAGCCCATAGAGTCACCCTAAATCTTTGTATAAAGGCAATGTCAGTGACCCCAGACAACAGCGCATTTTATCGATGAAGTGTTCTCATTGTTTCTGATTTGGCCCGGAGCTGGGGGGTGTCCCACAAAACAGGATTTCTTGCTTGTTCTTCAATTTTCTTGACACCCCCCCCCCCTCATAAAAGTGGCATAATTAAATTATAAAAATGTTACTTAGCTACCTTATTAGTAGGAAACTTATTTGGTTTTTTTTTTGTTTCCTTTGAAGTCATGAATCACAACAACAGCTTTATGCTGGTTATGTATTGTGCTTATAGATTAGGATTCAGTCACGTAACTGGTCATCCAGTATAATGCATATTAAAATCACCATAGCCCCTGTACCGGATAAGAGTTTATGAAAAATGGACGAATGTACAATTATATTGCAATTATATAACTATTCATTCATCTGTATTATATTATTATTATGATTTATGTAATTCGTGACTTCATTAAATAAACTGCTACTCTTATGCCTCCCGAAATCATATAGCTTACCAGAAGAAGAAAAAAAATGAGTGATTTGTTTTTTGCAGGCTAACTGATCTCAGATCTTTCTAACTATTACTCAAATTAGCCACCTGTTCCAGTCTGGCAGGAGAGGCCGTCTGAGCTTCTCCTGGACACCAAAGATCACATAGCTGAGGGCCTGCAGGACAGGTGCCGTGCGCTCGGTCACCCACCTGGACTCCTCCAGCGTCCTCCTCAATCCCAGTCGCTACTCCCCTCCATGTGCAGTGTCGTCGCCTTTGCTCGTACTGATGCCAACAGTGGATCTCTCTTCCTCTCTTTAACGCGATACTTTCTTGTTATTTCTTTGGGCAAAAGCTGTTTGATTGGCACAGCGAGCCTTTGGCCTGTAATAATTGCAGTTACATGCTACGTTGCTGGTCTAGCCTTGTTTCTTGGCACAAAAGGAATAGGTCTGAGTTGGCCAGCTGTTCTCATAACGCCTGTCGAATTCTATGCGGTTGCTTCATGACATAATTCTTTTCAGTACATTAGATCACTATGCCTTGACTCTTTTGCAGTTGCCAGCTGTAGGAAATTGCTTACCAAACATCCTTATTGAACTAATTTTGCAGGATGTGAACAACGTTGAAAAAAGAGGCACTTTACCAAACCACACTGCCACATGTTATAAAAGGTTATGTTTTATCAGAGAAGGAAAGGTGAAGGGGGCACATGTGTGCTTCCTATGTCTTTTGTGTTTGTGGGTTTGTTTCATGTTAATGTTCCAATAGGAAAGGATACAATTAATTTGCGTGCAGTCAATTTAATTTTTAGACAGCTACCTTTTTTTAGACAAACTTACCCCTGTAACACTGTTTGCCTCCTTGATAAAATAAGTGTTTCGACTTATCCAGGTAATCTTTTACTATACAAAGGAGGCTTTCCCTGTCTATCAAAGGATGACAGGTTGTCATTATGGCTGGCAGCATGGGCACCATGGGGAGATTTTACAAGGGGTATCCTTGAAGCATTTCGGTGAAAGATCATTTATTTTTTCCTCTGTGAGAATGGACGGGCGCCATGATCTTTGTACTACCAGATGTTGGCATGCAGTTTTTTTTCTCCCCAGATGACATCACCACCCTGTAGCATGCATAGAAATTAAAAGGCTTCAGGAGAACAAAGCAGCAATCCGAAACACATAAGCGGCACACTAAAATGCTGCTGCTGGTCCACACTGGAAATGCTAATTGAAAACACTTGGTAACATTTCACAGCCTCTGTGTAAAGTTGAGGCACTAAACCTTGTTTTATTGCACACTGACACATGTGCAAGTGCCAATGTATGTACTAGTCTGTTTGGCAGTTTATTTTGAAGTTTTCCTTGGTTGTCACCCACAGGTCCCCTCCCTGGCATACTGTAAACCGCCAGGAAGCAACCATGTCGTTACTGGGTTGACAATACGTTAGCACATTAGCAACTACATTCCAGTGCACAAAGACCGGAAGAGGGGAGCAGTTCCTAGTGTTCCAAAGTACACTTGCTTTGTCTTTTTGCTGAACATTTTCTCGTGTGATATTTTAACTTTGAGCCCGGAGTATTTTTCGAACAATAATATTCATGTACATCGAGATGATAGAAACTGATCTTTAAGACAGTTCACTAAGCTTACCAAGGAGAGTAAACGCAAATGTCAATATTTCATTCCAGATGAATGCCAGAATGCATTTAATCTAGAAAGAAAGCATATATTCTTTCTTCTGCTTTGTGGCATGTCAGGATCTGTAAATACCAAGATGGTGACTTAGCCTGTCCACGTCATGCACTTACAAAGTTTATAGGAGACCTCCAGGGTCTCACTGTCGAGGTGTCAGTGACCACATGTAAACCCTGGAGGCAAGTTCTGTCTCAGACCTCTGACAGCCCTAAATGAGCAGTATAGTCAAGCCATTTGGCTAAAATGCACTTTGTAAGGCTTTGTATAGATAGGGGAGCTTTGATAATCAGCCATTTCATTTCCTGATGAAAGGACAACAGACAATGTGACCACAATGCTTTTTTTTCTCTTTCTCAACAAAATATACACCCTGCCCCACAATCCATAACTAACCTGTTCAACAGATGCAAACCATTATGCTGTTAACGTGCCACACCGGAACAAAGTGTGAAAGTTCTAGTTCCTGGTGTTTTCCCCCAATTATCTTCCCTCCTGTTAAAGTCCCATGCAGGGATGCTGCTACAGATTATGGGCCCCATGAACGCATATCATTTCGGGCCCTCAACCCAGACCAGTCCAATTATGTTTGAAAATTTTGAGGGCCCCTGTCAGTCAGGAGTCCATGGAATCACCCTAAGATTTCCCCCCTTCGACTGCCACCCAATCTACACTGCATCTGACCCCCATGGCTCCTGCAGGTAGCGGGCCCCCAGGGGGACAAACCCATGTTTCCCCTTCAGGCTATGCCCAATTGAGCCCCATGGGTGGAGGCCTGGCCACCAGGCACTCGCATACGAGCCCCCGCCCCAGACCTGGCTCCGGGAGGGGCCCAGTCTCCCCAATCCAGCTGGGTCACATGGTCATTATTGTCAATCACCACAGGGGTTAATGTGAATCGCACTTAGTCTGGCCGCTCACCTAGGACCAATTTGCCTTGGGATACCCTACCGGGGCAATTGCCCCAGACAACACAGCTCCTGGGGTCATGGGGGAAAACCCCTCCACCACGATAAGGTGCCAATTCATGCAGGGGTAGGGTTAGGGTTAGGGTTAGGGTTATTACCCTTTTTTTAACACCAAAAAAGGGTAATATTTGCAAAATTACTATTGAGAAACGGGTACATTTAACTAAGACTTATTATTGGCTCAAGAATCATATTAGTAAGTGTAATGACACTTATTGGTCCACTGCAATGTGTTGGTTTTTACAGTTTTAATTCAGAGCACAGCTGGTGCCAAAAAGCAGCTGTCAAAACCAAGATTTCCTAAATTTTGCTTTTTTAAGCTTATGCATTTTGGTTCACCTTCAACACATATTATTTTTGAAAATTTTGAAGGCCCCTGTCAGGGGCACTGTTCATTACAAACCACTGAATGGAGATTAATATCAAGTCATTGCATAGTTTCTTTCAACTCCCTTTTTCATTTTGGTGATCAGCTTCGAATCTTGTCACATCCCTGCATTGTGCAGCGTAGACTTGCCTAATCTCTTATAGTCCCACAGATTCTCCTTAAAGGGTAAACGTTCATTTTGTGCATTTAAAGAAGGTGATTTATTTCAATCCATGGCATCCACAGTTTAGCCGTGCGCCTGTATGACAGTGTCCACGCAAAAGCTCACTGTTACTATCGTCTGAGAAAGCAGTGCATCAAAATGGTATCAACATCAACATTAACTTATAAGGAAATGTCCTCAGGTCAAAATATTTATGGCAAAGTGAGAGAACTGGTGGGAATGAGTGTACAGACATGAATCAGGGGCCTCATCGCTGAATTATGAAGTGACTGTGCTGGGATAGATGTAAAGCCTGGCTGCTGATCAGACATGATTGCAAACCAGAACATAGCAACATCTAAACAGGGTAGACTGAGGAGCACCAGAGGCAGCCTACAGAAGAGCACCATGTATCATCAATGGCAGGGAGAAGCCTTTTCTTCGCTAACACCCACTTATATTGAGTGGGCCGCCCCAAGCATATGAGTGCAGAGAGGATATATATGGTAATACTTCATGCACCAACTGGGCTGGACTGGCCCTCTGCCATATCGGGTGGGACGATGGGTATGTGGGCCAGCAACATTTATCATGGGCAACCCTCCCGGTGGGGAAAATCTGTCGCTCTACAAAATTTACCAGGGGGACATCCCAGTCCAGCCCTGCCTGCACACTGAGGTACTCAGTCAGAAAGGTAGAAATGGAACGTTTCCGTCATGCTATCTCGGTCTTTTGCATTTTTATTTGAATTGTTCAGGGAGGACACTGGTGTTCTACACCACAGTGACTAGCCCCACTTCCTTCAGTTAATATCTGGAATACATTGCTAAAGTTGTAAATTGTAAATTGTTGTAAAATGTTAAATGCTTTGTATTCAGTAACACACTCCATAGATGATGGGGGTTACAGTACAAGCAGGCGAGCAGATCAGTCCAAACCTCTCGTTCCAAAGCTACAGGGTCTAACGCCTTCTAGGGGATCCCTGGGTATTCCCAAGTCAGCAGGAAGGAGGGGGAACAATTCCCTTGGGAACAATGCAGGAAGCCTCCTTATGAGATGTTTGACCTCTTATCCAAAGTACGGCTGTGTATGTCAGGGTTCCTCCTGATCGCCAAACACTCTCACTCATGGAGCGTGAGCGTGGTAACCCTGCGGAGAAACCTCATGTTGGCCGCCTGTGCTTTCCATCATGTTGATATACTTGATACTCACAACCCTTGACCACAGGTGAGAGTATAGGTATCGATTTGAGAAGAAAAGCTCCCCGCCATCAGCCTGTTCAATGAACTTCAACAGAACTTCAACCATGGAATCATCTCATGCGAATCTCACGATCCCTATTAGCCTCATTAACAAGATCTCAATGTTCTAAAATTCCATCCTTAAGGGAAAACTCCCCTCCCCATCTGAATTTAGTAACCCCCCATGCAAGAATTGCCCCAAAGACCTCCTCTTCAGCATCCCCTTAACAGTTTCCCTTACTACTGGTTTATCCAGTTCACAATGAAGTTTTACCCAGATGTTCCCAGCAAACCCTGATTACCTGTTTAAGATGCCCCCCTATGCACTGAATCCTACTCATCACCAAGTGATAATGAGCTTCTCCTCCTCACCTGTGTGGCCACAATTCAGATGATCCAGCAACAAAGTCAGTCTTGACCTCTGACTTCGCTATAACTTTCAGTCACTTCCTTGCCCCCTAGGTCAAACTCAAACAGCATAGCCCATAAATTTGAACTTGCGTGTATTCCTGCATCCTCCTGAGGTCTTTCAGCACGGGTGACGTAGAAGAAATGTCACTCTTGATCAAGAAGTTGAGCCCACACAATACATAGAAGTAAGGCTAACTCTATCTATCTTCTCTTTCTATTTCTATCTCCTGCACTTTTTCATACCTTGACTATGACACCTTCCCTGTCAGAGAGGCAACGTGACCATTGCCAAGTTATGATGCACATATGCTCTGCACATGAGCCTTATATGCATAACTTTTTGGTTGAGGCCTGCTGGGTTACATGGGTGGGCTCACCAACAGGTGCTTGCCTGCCAACACAACCCAAGACGTGGGTCCCCGTAACCCTAGACTGGGCAGGGTACTGGTATTTATAAGCATGTTTTATAGGACTCCTTCAGGATAAAGGTTTGCCTGGTCTCCCTCCACCGACCCACACCCCAACGGAGGCTCAACCAAGAGCTCATCCCTGGGTGGCATAGCTCCTTGGGTCACTGAAACCCACCAGCCCCTCCGTCACACAGAGGGGTGAAGATGAAATACAGATTAAATTTGTCTTGCTTGCAAAATACAAAGTCATATTGAATACCACACACGTTTATCTGCCCTGATGTTTCCGGAGCTAAAATAACATTGAGTAGTAAATTATTTTCCAACCACATATGACACACACCTGACACTTCCTGGACAAATAGGAGCTTGTGGTTGCAATATACTTTTAGATACTTAAAAAGTTAAATGTTGCAATGATTATGGTATTTTTAATGGCTCTGGAAATATTTTTAAATGCCATTTGATCTAGGACAATATTTGATCTTGGAGATTTATGTGACTTGTTTTATGAAGCTGTAATCACCATTTGTTACTCAATAATAAATTACATACCCTGATAATTGTTAAGGGACTTGCTCTTTTAGTAAATCTGTTAGATCTCTGATGTGATAATTACAACTTCAGCAAATTAACTAAATGACTGAATTGTGGAGGAAAGATAGTAACGAGGCTCCCAGGATTGTTCTCACCAGACAAGTGGCCATTACCCCTTTGTTCATACTACTGCTGTAGTGATTAAGGAGCCACTTTCAAAGAATAGCCCTTAATTAAAGCTGGATTTTAAAAGCTTTGATGATGGATGGATGAATACAAGCCTCCTGAACTGCTGATTATGGGGCATTGAAATGCATCAGCTCATATGCCAGGAAGTGAAGTGAAGTTTAGGTATGCTTCAGTCTTAATGGTTAAATTGGTGTTATAATTAATGGTATCTGCGTGTTTCCCTGCAGCGTGAGTGTATGCAAACATGCATGTGAGACACGGGGATAGAATGGCTCGTGTGGGTGTGTTTGCGGTATGTCCACCCCTTCCCATGTTCACGTGACTGACTGGGCCTTGTGAACACTGTGGGAGTGAGTGTGGGAAAGCTGTTTCAGGGACAAGCCCGGGGGTGTGAGAGAAGCAGACTGACCCTGCCCCCCCAGGGGGTCTCGCTGTGTGACTGATTAACTGATGGCCCCCGCTGTACCCGTGCTGCGCGCATTCTAGCAACATTCCTTCCCCACTGGACCGCGGCACCCTCACTGCGCTGGAGCACGCAGGGGGAGCTCAGGCTGTGAAAAATGAGCACGGCAGGCAAATAAACCTGTGCACAGAGGGCATGGAGTGTAAATGCATCTTCTTTGGTGAGTAAATGGGGGCACATGGAATGCACCCCCCAGTCAGCATTCTTGCAGCAATCGACACAGAATTTTCCTGCGCAAACTCTTTACGTCTCTCAGACTGGCCCGTAGAAACCAGCCGTGCATCAGAACGGCTTGCATCCTTTGCTCTGGTCCTTTTGCGCACCATGGTGTGGATATGGCTCTCGGCACATGCATCCGCAGGGCCCGTCGCATTCAGTTGCTGCCTTGCAGGCTTGCTGGGACCTCGCCCCAGGGAGCCTGCATGTATGTTTATGTATGTTTGCCGACCAGGCTGATTGTAGCTCATGATTCATACAAGGTTTGGGTCTCCTTTCCACATGACAAAAGACTAACATAAAATGGCACATGGAGACAGAGGGGATAAAACAAACAAATATACTGCAAGTTGTGTCCTTTATAATGATCACTGTTTCATAATCATAAGCCATGCAGAGAGACCTTAGTCTTAGAAGTGGGATCATTTGTCATGGTTGGGGGGGTGTACTGAAGGATGGGAGAGCCTGAAGACCTGAGTGGCAGCGTGATGTCACCACGTGGCTGTCATTGAGTCAGGGATGTTTGCAGTAGGCACAAAGTGACTGGAGATAATGATCCTTCTAAGTATCTTAACAAATCACCCATATGGAAGACTAAAGCAAGATTTATTGAGTCACTGTTTGTTTCCAACATTCATGTTTTGTACCAGGATGATTGGCTGCTAGGTGGATGGATGGACATCACTGATATTTACCCAGAGACTAATGGAAGCCTGGCAAATGAGAGAAAAATGCCAATTACTCTGGCCTTCACAGTGTTTTCCAACCCAGTCCTCTGGGACCCACAGTGGGTTCACATTTTTGCTCCCTCCCAGCTACCGGAGCTTTACCTAAAGGGGCAGGAGGGTGCCATAGTGTTTTTGTGAATGGCATACCATGGGGTTCGTTTGGAGACATTTTGAGAACCTTTCATGACTGACCCTAGGTAACTTCCAATGAGGGATCTCATGGAGAGGAAGGCAGCTTTTACAGTAATGCACCATTTAAATCTGTGACTGCTGATTCACAGCCTGGCAGGGAGAGGAAAGTTTGCCATTTTACAGCTTTACATTGTTCCGAGTTCAAAGGATTGAGCACAATGCAATCATTCATGTGACGCGTTTACTGATTTGGGCCTGAGCACTTAACAATGGAGGGTTCTGGAGCCAGACAAACTGTAGGCTATCCAAACCTGGACCCCTTAACAGCTAATGAATAGTCTGCTTCAGAATGTCAGGCCTTTCTGGAATAATCAGCCTCACCTCCACACCCTTCCTCTCTCGTAATGGAAAGAGCAAAACCAAAGTGAAGGAGAGAGACAAAATGAAAAAGCGTGTGTGTACACGAAGCAGGAAACGCAAGCGGGCTTTTCGCTGGAGGAATTTCCTGCCTATTAGATGTATATAGCTGGCAGTGAGCGAGAGGTTAGCAGAGAGCTCTGCTCGCCTGCTGCTGGATGTCGATGGCTGCAGGGCGAGTCTGATAAGGAGAGCAGGCGACTTCAGCATCTTTGCTGACACACTACAGCCGGCCCCCGTCTTTTTCACTGAGCTAAGTTGTAAGAGAAAATCCTGATCTTGCTCCCAACCTTGTGGCTTTAATACTTTTTCAGTGGCATTTGCTGTTTCCTTATCTGACTAAGAATCTGTGCTAAGTTCAAAGAGAGGAACGAGATTCAGGTCATTTTCCCCATGTAAAACAAGCAGCCACTAACTCACGTCTGCTGTGATTCTAGTAACTCTTTTTATGGAGACACATCCATCCCCCATGCTCGTGCTGCTGGTGTGCATGCTGTTGAAATGCCTTTTGCTCTGAGCCGAAAGGGTTGGGTTGACTATAAGAGCTTTGGCACTTCCTATTATCAGATGGCCCCACCCAAGTCCTACCCCTCCCCCTACAAGAAACTCCATGGTTCTTGTCTGGCCTACAGCTACAAAGCACAGTGCAAAAAGGATGTATCTGAAATTCCAGGCAGTTTACGGTAATCAACTAGTACAGCACTTCAGAACAGAATACGAGCTGCACATGTCTACTGCAGGTAAAAGTGCTGTAGTTCATACATGCATTCTCCAGTCATACTGTGAGCTTTGCATACTCCAGGCATACTGTGAGCCTTTTATACTCCAGTCATACTGTGAGCCTTGCATACTCCAGTCATACTGTGAGCCTGAAAGTGCATGAGATGCTCTGATCTTTCGCTGGTGATTGTGAAGATGATCTTAAGTGGCTATAATTTAGATGATAGTTGGTAAAAAAAAAAAAAATTCAAAATCCACCTTCCTCTGAACGTTTTGACTACTGTCATTACTGTGTTCTTTTATTGTATTGTTGGAAATCAAGGAAACTATGTAGAAGAATAAAAGTGAGGCAGTTATTTATGGGCACTGGATGGAGTCCCAGCTAGAGGATACAGTATTTGAGCAATGTGGGGCAGGGAGATGTCGCAAGTACCGCATTTAACTATACAGGGAGACGTCTCTATAGTTTACTTCCTGTAATCTACTTGCATGGACTGCAATGCTCTCCCAGGGTGCACATGAATTTCTTTGTGAGAGAGAGCTCTGTTTTAAAAAATGAAGCCAGCTGTTCTGAGCACTCAAAAGAGGAATGGACAGGGCCACACTGTTTGGTTCTGATTTGGTTTCCATGACAGCGTACAATGATGTCACACAAACGTTCCTGAGAGAGGAAGGGAGGGTTTACGGAAATGCAGAAAGTCTGGGCGTGAAGCTGTTGAAATCAATGCGGCCTCCACTATGACAGGAAAAGAGTATTTATCAGCTGTCGGGTGCTTCTCCTGGGTGGAAGCATTACATACTGCATCATTATTTGTCATTTGTGGTTGTGACCAAGAGCTGCAGGCATCTCAGAGCTAACTGGAGGCAATGAGAATCATGAGCTGGTGTTTGAAACAGGCAAGGTTTCAGGTCCTTTCCAAAAGTTGTAAGAAACATCATTTTGCCAAGACTCGTTTAATAGGGAGATGCATTATATTTTGACACTGGCTTGGAAGCTTGTCTTGGCTAACAAGACCATTCTCTGTTTAAAGGTGCCCTGGGGGTAAATACATTGAGTCACATCCCCTTGGTGTGAGACCCGTGTTCTTATCAAAAGCCATTTTCAAATATGATCTCTGGGCACTGTCCAGAGAATAAGGCCTGGACATTTTGCAGAGCTGTCCTTTCACACGTGGTGGGCAATCACAGAATGTCCGTATCAGTCACGTTCACACCTACTAGAAATACTCCAGCCATTTTAGATAAGGGCACTTGGGTAGAGCTTGCAGGAGGCAGGACACGACACGAAAAGTATACTGCACTACTGACAGATGTTCCCAAATCTCGTCAACTCTCTCCAGTTGGCCGCGTTCTTTGGGGTCCTCTTTGTGGAAATGACCCTTCTTCTTCACCCTTGGAGGTTTGTATTCCTGTTTTCACGCCAGTCACTTCATAGAAATGTTATCAAAGTGTCCACTCCGGAATTGTCCCCGCTCCTGTCACACATGGAGGTTAATCAGAAATTACCCAGACTAGCTAGCTGGCTAAAGTCCGTCAAATGTCCAGTACGACTGATTTGGGCTTCTGTGTTCACACATACAACTCGTCAAGGTAATGTCTGGAAAAGTTCACGGCAGCGATGCATCTCTGAAAAGGACTGATATCCAGTAGCTGGTGGGCTTTACATTCAAGCCAAGAAATTATACCCCTTCTCTAAAGTACAACCTGGAAAAGTTTGATTCCCCAGATTAAAGCTGAACTGTTAAATCCTCCAAGAGAATTGTATGTGTAGAAATTGACATTAGGGTTAGATGTGACACACCACCTATTTCAGACAATTACTCTTGTATTCTCTAAATATACAACAGAGAAGAACAGAGACGCATTCTGTAGTGGTTTAACTCTTCAGATCTGTATTGATGTGAAGACGATAGTTATAAAGTGCAAGTGTAAGATGAGTATTATTCTGTCTGTCCGTTTAACCAGAATGCAGAAGAGCAGCCGGGTTACCGTAAATAAGGGAACAAATGAATGCCTAATAATAGGAGCTAGTTTGGCCCACATGGGCGGCTGGAAAAGGCACCAGCAGTCTTTATTGAGCTGGATTCCATTCAGAAGGAATGCTAATGCTTCAGTTAGCGTATCTGCACTGATAAAGCCTGTGGAAAAAAAAAGAGTTCTTTCCAAGGTATTTCCAATCAATTACCTTGTCTGTAGACACGTTTATGATCCTGTACCCCCACGGCTGAGATGCTGCCATGTCGAACATGCCCCATGAGGAATGACAGCATTTCTATAACATGCAACAGAAGAAAATATGACCCCTAGAAAAAAAAATGAAAACTTGACCAAAATCCAACCGCATTACCTCATCTTTTCCTGTTATTTTAGCTGAACATTTCCAACATCATTTCTCAGCGCCCCCCCCCCCCTCTTTTCTTATGAGTGATTCCAGGGTGGATACTGTCTGTAGTGCCCCTTGATGTGGACTACAAACATGGAGGAGCTCACAGACAGGTTGTTCACCTACTGTTTGCTGCCCTTTTTTCCCTCCGGTGGTGACACTGGTGACTCTCTCTCTCTATGCCCTGCTCTCTGCCAGATAAGGATATGGGCAATTGTGTGTGGTTTCCTAGAATGCTTATAAGTCAGTGCTAAGGAATGGCCTATTGTGCTACTGAGTCTGGGTACTCCTAATTATCCAAAATATCCTTTGTTAGAATGAAGAGCTGAGACTTTCGCCGGCCCCTAGCACTTAATGCCTTCAAATTTGCTCAGGGCCAGGTATGAAGTTTGAACTCTTCACTGTAAAGCGGTAACATGAAAACTGCTAGTAAAATGCATGTCTGCCAGGATATATACATACATGTTTGCAGACATCAAATGAATACATGTATGATACTCCTTCTTGGAGGTAATCTAAGCAAAATGTAAGGACATTTACCTGAGTTTGGTATCTTTTTGCCGGGATATGGATATGGCAAAGGATCATCCTTCGGCAGGACTAACTTTAATGATCATTACGAAACAATCTCTTTTGGAATGTACTGTATACATAGATATGCTAGTTAACAGGCATGGCTGGTGAACTGAAGGACGCAGGTTCAAAGCTCAGGTTGACCCAATCTATTGTCGGGGGTGGTGCGTGGTTCAGTGGGTTATGCTGCCATGCCTGTGATTGATAGGTTATTGATTCAAATACTGGATTTTTGCTTTTATAAAAGTGTCTGTTAAATAAACAAATGTAAATGTAAAATGTCCACATGACCTATGATGACCTCACATGACCTGAGATGTGCAAAAATGTGGCTCTGGCTTTGGCCATAAACTTAGGAGTTAAGCTGTCCGACATTTCAGGTTCTTCTGGGAAGCATATTTAATTCAAACTCAATCCCTGCGAAACACAGCCTCCCTGAGACACCAGTGTAACGCTACGTTTTCTCCCGCTGATCACTACCTGACTGCTCAGCTCCTTCTCTTTTTGGTGAGTGTGTTTCTGAGGTGATTTGCAAGTAGCGTCGGGTACTTCTGCATTTACTACGTGGTCTGAGTTAGCAAAATTTCTAAATGGAAAAAAAAAAAACACTGAACTAAGCACATGCCATTCTGTCTAGTAAGCAGCTCTTCAACACCATCAAAGGTAACTTTCGAGCCTTGGGTGCTACCCTAAATGAAAATCAGCAAGGGCAAGTTTTCATGACAATTTTTTAGCTGACTTTTGATGGCAACATTAACATAACAACTATTGTCTGCCCTAACCACCCTTTGCTTAATGTCCCAACTCTCATTCATTATGATCGACAACCGCCCCCACCCAAGAAGTTCCCTGGAGACACGTGTATACCCCTGCCCCCGGCGTCAGACATACTAGCCCCCATGCTGACAGTGAGTCAGCAAAGCAATGCTCCATCATTCCAGGGAATTGAGTGGCTTTATAAACATCTGGCTCCGATGGGGCAAGTCAGCCTTACATGGATGTCTTCCTCCACTTACGTGGATCAACTGTGACTCAGATTTGATCAAAAAGGAGACACAGCAAACCATGCATGTTTTCCCTCAGTGTTCTGGGGGTATTTGACCCAGAACACCATAATGCGTAGTCCCCTGAAGGAGGCTTGGGGTCAAATATGTATTTGTATACGAGAAACGCACCTACTTGTACAATGACACCGTTCAAGTGTACCTTAAAATTTAGTGCCACGGCTGATGACGTACATATTTCATATTTAGTGTTCTGCTAGGAATCCAGATCTGGCAACTGTGCTGGTGTTCAGCTACACCCTCGGAGACGTTTATTGCCATTGGTTCCCTGGAAACAGACATAAATAACGTGCACAACCTTTTAGGGTCGTTTTACCTCCCACACGATTGGGGGTACACAGATTAAGGGCTCTGCTAGCAGCAACTATGACATCAGCAAATTCCCCAGAAGTGCATCTGCTCATGGCAACGTAAGCCCACTGTAAACACGGAACATGAGGCAGTTGAAGAGTTCAGTGGATGTGAGTGACATGTTGTAATCGTGGCCTGATACCTTGATATAAAGGATGGAATTCTTCTTGTGCTACCTTATTTCTTAAAGTAAAGACTTTTGACTGATGCCATGATCTG
Source organism: Cyphomyrus plagiostoma (assembly GCA_019775915.2). Classification (NCBI taxonomy): domain Eukaryota; kingdom Metazoa; phylum Chordata; class Actinopteri; order Osteoglossiformes; family Mormyridae; genus Cyphomyrus; species Cyphomyrus plagiostoma. Next base: position 22,617,498 of record JABFEA020000110.1, on the reverse strand, counting down.
TTTTCAATTAAATAATTACAGTTGTTAATAATGAGTTTACTTTAAAGTCTGCTTTAATTTAATATTATTGTATTACATAATTTAAATGATTAAAATTTGGAAAATGAAAATACAGGGGTGTTTCACCAAAAAACAGTAAATAAATAAAACATTTACTCGTCACGCCTTTGCAAAAGAAATCTGTTGGAAACTCCACTGGAACGGCACTTAATCCAAAGCAATAAACGAATGAGATCGGAGTTATAAGGAATCCTACCCTCGTTACCCCTCCCTCGCGATTTTTGTGAATCAAAAAGCTCCACCTCTCCAGAAGTTTGTCATGAGGCAGGGGGAACTCCTTTTCAATATGCAGTCAATTAAGGCAAAGAGACAGTGAGAGGAAGACGGGAGAAATACGAATAGTATAAGGTTTAGTATTGGACGCCTCTTGTAATTGCCGGCGTCATGCAGTCATAAACAAATTGGCCGAAGAGGAGAAAGATCTCAGTCTTTCCGCTTCTGACCTAAACCTAGGTTTGGATAAAGTACAGCATCTGGGCGTGCTAGTTTTTTACTATAGAAATGGGCTCGAAAAAGCATCGTTCGAAAAATTCGGCAAAGATCTTTTCCCGTAGTCTCGAACATGCTGCGATTTTCTGCCTTTTTATAGTAGCCTCGATGCAGCTGAGCTCGGCGTTTAACCTGGACGCGGAGAATCCTACAGTGTATAGTGGAGCTAATGGGAGTTATTTCGGCTATGCGGTGGAGTTTTACATGACGAATTCATCAAGGTAAGTGTCTATTATACACCCTTTAGAAGTGCTGTATGTGACATTTATTTCACTGCCTTAAACTACATTTACTATTGATTTGGCGTCATTTATACATGGGATGGTTCCACCATTATTGCTATTTTAAGTAAAATATTAATTTTATTTAAAAGAAAATGAATAAGGTCTATAACTTGTTTAGGTAGGTAAAACGCAACATAATTTTAGAAGCTGTAGTTGAGCTTACAACAATTTCAAGTAAAGAATAATCTATAAAGTTTACTTAAAGTCGTATGTGTGTTCATATAGCCCTCGCGACCCAATACGGATAAGTGGTTAGAAGATGGATTAGTGTTTATATAATTTCAATAACGGGATTTCCTACTTCAGAAATATGCCTTTTTCCCCAAACAAAGCATTCGTCCAAAATTATTTGGTTTAGATTCAACTACAAATTCAGCCAATTACGTGTCTGTCGTTACTCATTATTCATAATAGCTTAATGTAGTCATATGACTAATATGGTTAGCCTAAATTATTTTAGGAAATCTGTACAGGACGAGATAAAACTTTAAGTGCAAGTTTGGCAGCTTTCTACCGTTTGAAACTGCAACAAATAAAGGGGTGAATCCTCCCGTTTCTAAAGCCATGATTAAACTAAATCAGCATATACGGTATATTGTGGAATAACAGAAAAGAATTTCATATTTATTTTTGCAGAATAGCAGAACGCAATAAAAAAGTGTAGGAATTGTATGCACGGGAAACCGGTCCTTTATTAAGTGAATTTACACGGTGCGTGCTGTCGTAATATTATACATTTGTAGTTTTTGACGTCATACACATGGACGCTCAGCTTCAATTTTGTATCCAATAGTGACGCTTCTCCACTGAACCTTAAAAGCCAAAGATGATTTTCGGGTCTGATCAAATCTTCGCCTTTTGATTACGGGGCCTTCACATAGTATGTCTGAGTAGGTCAAAGAGGCCACCTTAGTTGAGGTGTGACCCCCCATTCAAAGTGAAGACCCATTATTTGGTTTGGAGGCAACATCATGGGTTTATGTACGTGTTTGCCTTGCTAGACCCCCATCCGCCGGGGGCTTTACCTTATAACCAGCGGAAGATTCTGAGCCATAACCAGCTTATAAGTCTACTACCATATTTAATTAAGCTTGTATAGTGCAGAATGGTGGGATTTTATTAAAACGAACCAGTGGTGTAAAGTCGGATGGTAATTCTCGCAGACATGGAATTTCTTCTTAGTGGAATTCTTCCCATAATATGTTTAATGGCTTTTAATGGAGTGTGGTTGTCTGTCTTTGCTGAGGGCTCATGTGATGCTTTTCACTGGCAATGTAGACTTGCTCTCAAGCGGTACTGTCTGGAAGTTTGCTGCTACATTCACTGGAGGAATATTAATGTCAGGCTTGGCGGGTCCTCCTGTCCTCATAAACTAAAGCGGACCCGTGTTTGTACGATGATTGTGCCTGGCTCTGTCCCTGCCATCGCTTTCAGCCAGGACTGTCGAATGAGCCGCAAGGCTCTCTAGTTTCTGCTTCGTTTCTTCTTTTCCTTCTGTACTAGACAGAAAGGGGGTTGGTGTTCTGGGGTTGGTCTCAGTCCATGTCTTTTTTGGCTATGTGATCTGGGGAAAAGCTGCATGATTTAGGATGTGACTCGAGGTTGTGTGAGAGGTGCGTGGTCCCTGTCCTGCTCCTTTGACCCGTCCTCCTACAAAGCTCTTAATCCTCCCCCCGCCCACTCCAGCCGAACTCTTGTCTAGCCGGGTAAATGCGTGACAAGAGCCGGGGCTACTCCAACGACGAATTCACCCAAAACTGACCTAGGTGACGCATCACGTGAGGACCAGAAACTAAAGCACCTTTCCCTTCACTGGGCCCTCTCATGAACTGGAGAATGGTTCTGTGTCGTTTTTGGGTGGAAAGTAATTAAGGAAATGAGCCCCTGAAATTACACTGCTTTTTTGTCCTGGTCTGTGTTAAAGGTCTGAAAGTGTTGTTCTTTGGGAGGAGAATGTGTCTGCATGTACTCAACAACCTTGTGAGAGGGTAAGGGGGAGTAGAGTGACATTTTCAGTATGCCAATACTTCACTGCCCTTTTTCATATTCTCAGAAATGTTAACGCTTATGACCCCTCCTCCACGTCTCTCGTTGACGATAGGCAGCTCGGATGCCTTTACTGACAGCGGGGGTTAGTCTCTGTAGGAAAATCCTGATGCCAAACTGGAGGAGTTGCGTTGATATAAAAGCTGCCTCAGCGTGCTGAGGGGGAGAGTCCTCACTTGAAAACAATGTCTTTCCGTAATCTCTGCTTGTGGCCGACTTTGTAAAAACTCCATCTAGCCCCACTGACCTGCCTCATTCTCTCCCTAACCAGGTACTGTCCTGTGTTTGTCTTCCACACATGAATTTCATTGTCTCCCCAGTCCTGCTAAATAAAGTAGTAGAACGTTTAGTACAATTAAGGTACTGAATATGGGTTGAATATCGGATTCTTTTCGCAACCCTCAGTAGGGCAAGTGGTTTCAGGTAATGGATGGTTGTAGTGTTCTTGAACTGTGAGCAGACCTTTTGCTTCTATGAAATGGAGAATAATTACTTTTCTTATGTGGGGACAAGTACTGCAGTAAGAAAGACCTTGTCAGGATTGGTAACTGTCCATTGTGCTTTGGCAAGGACCTCTAGAACTTCAGCAGCCTGTATTTATAAATTTGATTGAACTGATCTGACACCTTAGTTTTTGGGTTCATGGTTTGGTGCAGTTTCATACACAAGTTTTTGTTTTGAAATTATTTATTAAAGCTGCCAGCATAATTAGGAACCAGTAAACCAAACAAGGCAATGCGTCCGTCAATGTCTGAATTACAGAACAATCCATCCATCTATCTGTCCATCCATCCATCTGTTTTTATGTAACCTGCTTGTCCTATACAGGGTCGGGGAGGGTCCAGAGCCTGTCCCTGAGGGTATGGGTGCAAGTAAGGGAACAACTCAGGATGGGACACCGATGCAGATTACAAAACCTTATTTACACAACATGAATATGTAAAATAAATAAAAAATAACACACGATATCCATTGTAATTGTATACTATTGAGTGTGGTCACATATCTGTAGTAGAGTTGTCTAGAGGCTGTTTCTGAGTTACTCCTGTCATACACATGCTCGGATGATGTCTCAAATGAATCTGGGATTTTGGAGGTGTTTCCAGCAACATATCCATGTTCGGTATAATCAAGCCAACAGACAGTCTTGGTCTTATCGACTGCTCTCTCCCTGAGAGGTAAGGAGCAGGCCCTGGTTACAGTGCGTTGCTGCACCCACCACATGACAAACCACCACAGGGATGAGAACCTGAGTGCAGCCATACAGCGGGTGACACCTCAGCACCACACTAGTCTGAATGGACCAGTGTGTATTTATTTATTTTTTCTGGTGGCTGGATCGCCAATCCTGGTGATTTGTGTAATTCATTGGGAAACTAGAATGCTCCCAGACTAGTGATTTAAGTGATGTAGGATAGGCTTCAAGTTCTTCGGTTATGACTGCAGCCAAACTGAAAATGACTGAACAGTTCACAGTGGAAATGTGTGCCATTACGGCCCCACTTCAGACTCATATCTGGACACGAGGAGCTAATGTATCTATCTGAGGCAAGTCAGTGTGTGAAATGATTTTCATCCATTCACCGGGTCATTGCTTTTCTGAAAATGAGATTAGTTTTTTAAATGCAGCAAACAAGTTGGGTCAGAATGACTTGTTTCGGTGGTTATTTTAATTCTTCATACTCGACTGATCATTGACCTTTTTGGGTGACTCTGGCAAATTGCAAGTGGTTTAATCCCTTAAGAGTGTTTGCTTCCTGTATTTACCTGTACCTCATGTATGGTTGGGCGTGTTGTGTTTGTTGATTTAAGCCTTTTCATCGATTTTAGGAACATCTCAGAGCATTGGAGCTTGTCTGAGGGCCGCTGCTTTACGGCCGTTCCTTTCTTCAGGTCCCTGTTTCGAGCTCCATGATTAGTGTTTTCCATGCTCTTTGGACAATGCCACTCTTTGTGCGCTGGCCAGAAAGAGCGCTGCTTTCAGTTGGAAAAAGTTCCCATGTGACTTTATGCTCTGCTATTTTATGTCTGATACTATTTGCTTAATCTTCCATTTGACTGGGTCTCCGAAGCTGAGGCAGAGCCCATTTCTCACCTCCCAGAAACCTAATAAAGCATTTTTGGTGGTGGTGGGGGGCATGGAGGTGGATAATGTCTTGTTGTTGGCAACTTTGAATGGTTTGCATTTAACCTGAAGGCGAGTCTGCTTTTCTGTGTTCACCGTAATGGTTAACTTGCATAATGGGGTACTGTGTGATTCTATAGGAGAGACCCAGTGTTGGCTACCGATTAACGAAATGGACGGCTGATCTCACAGTGAGCCCGTCACAGGGTGTCTCGGGATATTCTGCTCGTCTGTATGTTTTTATGAAAAAAACATATTCATTGAATTCCTGTTCAGGAACCTGTGTAGCGTTCTGCGGGGGACTGCACCACCTGCAGAGTTAGGGGGGAAATTGTAAGTTGCCTACATTTTGCCTGCCCAACCCCCGAGTGGAGGAAAGACAAAAGGCCCCCACCATGTCCGCAAGTGCAACGTTAGCACGTCAGCGGCCGCCTCCTCCACGGGGTGTGAAGTGTTGTCGTTAAGACATGAACTCTGTGTGATCAGGGGCACATTCCTCAGGGTGTGAATGGTGGGGGGGGGGCGACCGGCACCGGCGATGGTGGTGGTCTGATTCAGGGACTCGGCGTCTAGTCTCAGCGAGCTTCATAAAACGTGCCACCATTCGATGACTTGTGCGAGGGCGGCTGGAAAGGACTGCCTGCATCATCCTGTGTTCATCGTCAAGTCTTCGTTCTGCTTCCCCTCAAGGGTGAAATGTAAAATCCAGATTTCCTTTGTAGTCCTTTGATTGTCAGGCTCAGGACAGAGAGCTCAGATTAGCTTTTAGTGCTTTATTTTTGGTAAAGTTGTGCTGTAGGAATGGAAGCTCAAAGGTACAGAATAAACACACCGTCCAGGTAGCTGGCCAGTACCAGTTAGGAAGGTGTGTAGAGACAGAATAATTTGTCTGATTTAAGGTGCCCCGGCTTGAATGGACTTTATCTTCATTCATTTACGTTTAGGCCAGACTACCTTAAATCCAACAGGGTACCTTTCTGACCAAAAAATCCAGTTTGTTATGCAGGCCCATGATTGTTAGGCTTCCCGTTAGAGTATCCACCGGAAGGAAATTCTTTTATGCTGACGTTGTATCCTGTCTATTTTTCCTTTCTTTTTTTTGTGGCAGTAGGCATGTTATCTGGTGATTTCTTAATTGTAGTAGATTGTTTGTTTAACAACGATCTGAGTCAGACAGACCCCCAGTCAGGAAGGATCCGCTTGGCCCTCTTGAGATATGCAGCATCAGCTCCCTGAGTGCCCCCGACCACACAAAGATCTGTCTTTGTAGCTGAGTTTAATCCCTTTTAAGGGCTCTGCATATTGGGGCAGGTCGCCTCCACTCTCTCTGTTCCTACAGTCAGTCTAATGGCAGCAAAGGGTCTGGAAAATCTGTATGTTGAATGAGGGAGGGGTAGCAAACCCTGCTTTGCTCATCATCTTTCAGCTGGGGCAAAATGCCGTACATGGGGGGGGGGGGGGGGGCCCGGGGGGGGGGGGGGGGGGGGGGGGGGGGGGGGGCGGGGGCGGGCCGGGGCGCGGGGGCGCCCGCGGGGGGGCGGGGGGGGGGGG
>JABFEA020000110.1:22543893-22570728 GCA_019775915.2 Cyphomyrus plagiostoma | reverse complement strand
GCGTCTCCAACGTCTCACCATTGATTCGTTTATACCAAGGGTACGTGCAGCAGCTCTATTTCCCTCGTTGAGAGCCATATCGACTCCCTTTAATTTAAAAGCTGCATCATATTAATTTCTTTTGTTTGCCATAATGAGGGCTTGTGAATGAAAGCTTCCTTTGCTCCTGTAATACTCGTCTTGTTCTTGCTAATCTAGTCTCTTTTTCGCGCTAATTCGTACAGCACTAACTTTACCTGGCGGACGGACATGTGACCAATATACCACTCTTTTCTCCCGTGACTGTGTGTCTGATCACATGCCCTTCCGCCAGGCAAAGTAGTGCCGTACAAGAGTGGAACAAACCAAAACAAGTCCTCTTACGATATCACCGAAATCATGAAAAATCCATAGAAAAGCCGCACCGGACTATAAACCGCAGGGTTCAAAGCTTGTGCAAAAAGTAGCAGCTTATAGTCCGGAAATTACGGTAATTAATTTTAACTGCTTTTCTTGAAGGCTGTTCAGTGACGGCTGCTTTCGGCCCTGGCAGGCTGAGCCAAACACACTCACACCATGGCTATCTTGATAAACTTCTTCAGCAGCAGGGCACGTTTCTGCAGCTCAGCACAGAGGCACAGCTCCGTCACCACCCAGTTCTGCAGCTCGTTGAAGCGCCTGACGAATCGCTCCAGGTTGGCGGTGGTGGCAGACGGGAAGCGGTGTCTGCCGAAAATGTAGTAGACCAACTCCACCTGAGGACAGAAGATGCAGGTCAGTTGCTGGAGGGCTGGGGGGAGGGGGAGGGGGAGGCCACTGCCGGCTGTCGCCCCAAGTGCAGCTAATATGATGGTACGGGCAGAAGAAAAATTCACAGACTTGCTGGCTGCCACCTGTGCCGTTGTGTCGCGTCGGTATCTGATGGACACACGGAAGTTTATCAGATCCTGACTTCCAGTGAACACATGCTTCTGGTGCCTCATGTGATGTGAGTCACTGCGCATTTTTAACATTCACACCCCCCCACCCCCCAGTGGCGCCTGCCTGCTCGCCCTGTGTGTCTGCGTGGACCCACCCACCTCATGTACGGTACTGAACAGCTCCCAGTCGTAGTCACTAAGCTGGCCGGCGATGTCCTTAGAGCTCATTTGCTCCAGGGAGTCCATGGTGCCCTGCTCCAGGCCAAGCTGATCCTTCAGGGGCGTCTGTCAAAGCCCAGGTCACAGTTAGCATGTCATTCATCTCGTATCCCTCATATTCCAACGAATCTTTGCCTGTTTAGTAGTTATTTCTCCACTGTGTTCTGCAATTAACTAATTAAGAAATGCACCTGTGTACTGCAATATTAGCAAACTGCAGGCTATTAATTAAAGGTTCATTAACCTTCTTTGAAAAATATTTTGGAGCAGGAAGTGGACTGATGCAACAGACAAAAAAATCCTGTATCTGAAATTATCAAACATCTTAAATGTTTTTCAATATTCGGAAGCTCTGATATGAATGTGGCATAATACGCAAATGACATTTTCAACATAAACTTTAACAAATTTTTATGTGGTCATCACTCTAGAATTAATTACAAAATGTCTGAATTCCACTAGAAGAACTCCACTTGCGATTGAATAAGTAAATAAATAATTACTGTAATGAAATACCAGTAACTGAAAAGTAAATCAAGTTTAATTGGTTAAACAGATAAAAACTCTGCGTGAGATTTTTATGCCCCCGATGGCTACAGAGAATAGATGCATGGTTACGTGGATGCTGCCATCGGCCAGCACCAGTAGAAAGTATGAAACACATGGCTAGCCTGGGAACAGATCAAAATTAAAAGGAGACCACTGAATGGGCTCGGTTATCGTGCCATCATAGAGTCGAAATATTGGAAGTCAAAGCATCAAAGCAAGGAGCCGTCTGTAGTATAACTGGTAAAAGCAAAAGTCAAGCCCACCAGCTGGTCCACCTGAGAGGAGGTGCAGAGGAACAACCTTTCATTGATGCCCAGCGAGGTGAAGACTGCTGTGGCATCCAGCTTGAGCTGAACCCTGTCTGAGATACATACATGCACTAAGCAGCTATGTAGTCAAGCAAGTACAACCAAACATTAACTGTGTTTGATATCATAACTTGCAGTTCCTGTAAGATACAGATCTAATTCACTGGAGCATAGTACAGTGGATTAAGCTAAAGCATTTAAACATGTTCCACTTACCAGTATTTGGAAAACTAATACCACCTAACTCTCATACATGTTACAACAAGTCAGTATTACTCTTTACCCTCCAGGATTACTTTAGATATTTCCTACCTCCAGCTGAGTTCATCTTCACCAGGACATGTTCTCCATCGGGACCAACCAAGGACGACATAATGTCCTGAACAGTGCTATTTACTGGGAGCATCAGGGTGATGCAGTTATGATCTGGACGGAAGATTTCATACAGCACTATAAGAGAGTGAAAAAGGACAAAGTTAGTCACCACAACCTCATGTTCATGTGACCAAAAACACTGACTTGAAAAGCTTCTTAAATACTCAGATGTTCACTCCGCAAATCCTAGTAGGTGTGTAAGTAACGGCACCAGAGGGAAGTTAGACACACCTCTGTCGTGCGCTTTAATTGGCTGAATTCTTCCTGCAGGCTCCTCATGATTGGAGAACCAGTCAAACTGCTGGTTGAACTGCTAGGAGAAAAGGTAGAAAAGGCAAATGCTGGGAAAAGTGAATATACCTTTTAAAAGTCACCAAGAGACACCAAATACAAGACAGTGGGCAAGATATTGCAGTTAAGAACACATATAAGATGCTGCTAAGCACGTAAAGTAGTCCAAGGAGTAATTAAAAAATCGAAAATTATAGTGTTTAGTTTGGGCCCCTGATTCATTTTAAGTCAGTGTTTCCCAAGCCGGTCCCTGGGGACCCCAGATGGTCCACATTTCACTCCATCCCAGCTCCCTGCCAGAAAGTCCATGTTTTTCCTCCTTCCCAGCACAAAAACGTGGGCTATCTGGCGTCCCCAAAGACAGGCTTGAAAAACACTGATTTGGGTCAGATGACTTGATCCATACTGCCCTTGTCGAATCATTCATTGAGATTTGTGGATTTCAGCTTCCACGTTCCTGGACCAATCTTACCTTTCCACATTTCAACTGGCTTCAGTGGTTATACACAATGAAAAATACAGGTTAAAGGCTTCACTATTTATTATCTGTTTTGTTAAAGAAACTAAGAAGTCAAATAACAAAGGTTTACCAACCTTTGACAATGTCTGGTATCCATTCTCAAGCCTGAGAGGGAAATTGAAAAAATACAGAGCTGATTTTATTTTCGCTGACGAGTGTCTTACAAAGATGTGGTTCTGACTGCTTCTCCGCACTTCACTGCAGCTTTATCAACGCTAAAGTGTCCTGAGTATGGTTACTCACACACGAGTCCTCCTCCGGTCCCGGAACTGCTCCTTCAGCATGCTCAAGAGCCGCGAGTCACTTATCACCTCCGCTTTCAGCTTCTGGGGGGGGGGGGGCGGGGGCAGGTGTGGTGTCAATGAGCGCACCCAGAGAATGGGGGCAATGGGGCACAAGGCACTGCCAACTGCAGGAAGCGCAGCAGTGCTTAACCAACTGCAGATTACCAGGAGGCGCAGCGCTGAACTACATGCCTCCATGACTTGTTAATTAAACAGGGCACAGTCCCAGTTCAGGGTGTGAGGACTTTTGTTTTTCTTGTACTTCCATGGAATCTCCCTCCAGTGTCTTCCCACATTCCAAAGACTTGCACTGTTGACACAGTATGCGACCACATGACTCACTGTGCATGTGTGTAAGAGCATGTGACTGAGACACCCCCCCGTCCTATATATATCACCCAGAAAGCATCTCTGGGACCGTAAGTAGACAATTTTTACCTCAAAATGTACAACTGGTTATAATTTTCTATCCTGTAAACCACTTACAATAAAATTGATGATAAATAAATTAGCAAATATAAGGGTATACCTTCAGTGTAGACCTGTGCTCCTGACCTCTGCTGACCTAGCTGTACCATAAAGGTGGGGCAATTAGATCAATCCCAAGGCCCCCTGAGTGACAGGGGCCTTCTGAAATTTGGAACATAATATGATTGGTCTGGACTGGGGCTCCAATATAATGTGCTTTCATGGTGTCAAAATCTCTAACGACATCCCTGCCCTCACCTCTAGGAATTCCAGAACGTGAGGGTCTTCTCTGAGGACCTGGCCGCACAGCAGCACCCACTGGCTGACCAGGCGAAGGATCTTCTGCTTCCTGTTGAGGGAGTAAGCTGCTTTCTCCAGCTCAGAACCTTCCGATGGCTCTGCATGGTAAGTAGGGGCACTGTTAAGGAGAGCGTGTCTGCGGTGTCAGAGCCACACTACTGCAGGCTCCATGCACTACATGCTAAACAGGCACATTATTAGCCTTAGTGTATATCCATGTAAAATGAGCAGGAGTGTAAGACTCTTTCAGTATGTTTAGGAATGATATCTTATTTATCATTTGTAGAAGTACATGGAAGCGATTGTGTTTTCACAAATATCCCATCATCCTCTTCTCTGAGACATTGTTGGATGTGAAGAGGTGACATTCTGATTGGAGGTACAGAATGCTAACCCACAGAGAGCCGGGCGTTACCTACATGAGCATAGGAACATGTGTGTCTGTAGATAACTCGTCGGCAAATGTATCTCTGGCCAATTAAATGTTTGCCGTGTGATAGATATGTCTGTTTTCCCACTGTCTTAAGTGACGATGAATCTTGAATCTCAAGTGAATCTTGAAATCCTGACTTAAGTGCTCTTTAAACAGGAGAGCTTGCATATTTCACGAGCTGCACGTGTCATGTTAACAGGGTGTTTTAAAAAAAATCTTTTTACATAAAACAGCTTTCATCCAGCCCAGCTTTGAGCTGAATTTGCTCCATCTGACAGGTAGTCAAAGGTTTTCGGCTGAATGTGATGCGCTACTGAAAGGATATTGATGCAGTAGGGCTTCACAGAGCTGACTGGAGGGCATGAAAACTCTGTGAGTTAAGAGAAAGTCGGTTATGCAGGAATCTGTGGAGACAGAAAACACATATCTAACTAACTGGGACTAACAGGACCGATTGTTGTTTACCTAGATCTGCCCAGAAGACTGTAAATGAATCTGAATCATCTTATCGCTGCCTTTAGAATAATAATAAGGGAAAACTGGGCTGAGAATATTTAACTCTTCATTGTCTTTTTGTTCCTGCTCTCTGTGCTATTATAAGATAGAACATCTGACAAACTGGCCTTTTTATTATATATAACCATAATACAGTCAACTCAGCAACTCAATAAACATAGAGTAAGAGTAGAATCTAGTATTAGACCAGTGTTCCACATAACCGCTTGACAAGACACGATGTGTGATGGCACTGTACACACCTGTAGCATCACTGCCGTAAGTGTCTAGCCGCACGCTCTCCAGCAGGTGCTCCAAGATCTTCTCTGGCGTTCCTGACATCACAGTGTACCTGCATAACAATAAAAAGTAATTATCATTACATACTCAATTATTTAAAAAAATAAAATTTAAAAATATTTTTTAAATGTTATTCTCTTTTTACACTGGCCTTTCATGTTTTGTTTTTTATTTAATTTATTTGTATTTTATTTATTTTCATGTTTTGTTTGGAATGAGTGACTTAGTAGCCTAGTCTGACGCATAATGGTGTTTTACTTGTTACTTCCTGAAGCTCCCTGATTGGCCGATTCGCTCCCGGAACTCTTCTCTAGAACCAGCACCACCTTGCCATGCTCCTCTAGGCGCACCGTGTTGGCCTCGACGTCCTAGAACATGAGCGCGAGGCGTCATATAACGGGATGCAGATCATCTCACAGGAACATGTCGGACGGCGATGACATGAAGCTCTGAGACTGCAAACCTTGAGGATTCGTATGAAATCCTGTTTGTCCACACGCAGGAAGTGGCAGCTGTCCTCCCGTAGGATGATGGTGGCTGCCCGGGGGGCGTCATTGACCACTGCCAGCTGTCCAAAGTCCTCGCCTTCATGCAGTGTGGTCACCAAACCCTGCATAATGTCACCAAATGTAAAAGAATGCTGGCAGTAACTGCAATGTGTTATGTATTTGTGTGTGTGTGTGTGTGTATGTGTCTCAGTAGGTTTATATTACATTGTGGGGACCATTTTTTTTTTTAACACTGTGGGGACCATTTTTCAGGTCCCCAGAAAGATCTGTGAATGCAATTTAAAAAGTGTCGTATTTAGTTTGGTTACTTATGATTAAGGTTAGGGCTGGGTAGGGGTTAAGGTCGTCATGTTGGGATTAGAGTTTTCGTGCATGTTGTGCGTGTTTGTGTGCATGTATGTATGTGTATGTGTAATTCTACAGGAAGACTATATCCTTTAGAACTTAAAGAGATCTAAAGATACTCTGGTTGTTACATTGCTCACGTAATTACTTACCTTCCCATGTGTGATTACATTAACAGAGCCTTTCCAGATGATGTACCAAGAGGTTCCCTTGTCTCCTTGGCTGAACACTGCAAATACACATGGACCAGTGTTGTAGATGGTGTAGGATTTATAATCATTACCAAGACACTCAATTTTACACTGAAGCTGGAACAGGACCAAGCAGATAGATCAGATACAAAAAACAGGCCTAATTACTGCAGCGCATGGAGTCAACGGATTAGCATCCTTCAGGAATTAAAACATCACAGTTCTGGCCGCACTCACAGACAGTGCCAGCTTTGGCGTGTGATTCAAACAGCAGCACGGCTGCCAGCTCCTTCCGCACCTTCGGGGAGGAATGACGCAGAGGACTCGTGTCAGTCTGGGGGTGGCCGTGACGGGGCTGCCGGCGGGAAGCCGCTTCACAGCCGAACGGGCACTTACTGAGCTGGACAGGTGTGCGACCGCTTTGATGTGGAGTAGCTCCTCGTAGATGACCTCCAGGTCCTCTGCACTCCTCTGACTGGGGCTGCGGCACACACGACAGGGAATAAGGGAACGGCACCTCACATGGCACTGCATGTATGATTAGAGGTGGACAGTTCAGGTCTGGAAAGTACAAATCCATACCAAGGTTTTGTTTCAACCAACCGGTTGAGTATAAAGAGTCACAATCACAGAGTCCTCAACCTTGGCCCGCATTTGCACTTCTGGATATGGTTCAGTTGAACATGTCACTGAACTCCCTCCCCCCTTACTGCATTATCTGACCAAAAATATGTAGACACCCCTGTTAATTAGATGATTGTTTCCCAACCTGGTCCTCAGAGACCCACAGAAAATCACATTTTTACTCCCTCCTAGCTGAAAGAAAAACACGGACTATCTGCAGGTCCCCAAGGACTGGACTGGGAAACACTGAATCACAGGAATTGCCTAATGAAACCACACACAGGTGCATAATTAAGCACTCAGTCACGTCATCTCCTGCGGCAGAATGAATGGTTGTACAGAAGAGGTTAGTTACTTTCCATGAAGTCTGCCACATTTCTGCCCTACCCTGGTCAAATGCAAATGAAGTGATCGTGATGTGGAGACATCTGGGATCAAGCTCACAGAAGGGGACCAGATCACCCACCATCGATACCCACCCTGGATGGCAGCACATCCCACCAGCAGTCTTTTAACACCTACTGAAAGCTTTCCCTTAGACTTCAGGCTATTATAGCAAGAATGGGCTGACTAATCTATATTAATTCCCTTGGTTTCGGAATTAGATGCTGGACAAGCTGGTATCAGTATACTTTTGGGCATATAGTGTATGAGTTGTAAAAATATTTCAAGGGGAATAGTGGAAGGAATAAGGAAGAAGTGAAATCACATGGTCCGCATTAAACTTCAGTTGGGATACAAAAACATGAATAACTATCCAGTTTTGGTTGAAAATGGGACAGAGATAAATCAAAATGGGGTTACCCCATAAAATATGCAGGGGCAGTCACTGTAACCTTTAACCTTATGTCAGTGAAATTACTCAGAACAGTTTATGGGGTGGTGCGTGTTACGTCCTGCGACGTCCGCTCCTCTCGTGTGCCACGCCCACCTCCTTACCTCCTGTGATTACCTAGTGTTTCCACCTGTGTGGTGCCACCGCACGCCTGTCTTGTGCCTTGTCTCATGTATTTAGGTCTGCGTCTGCGTCGTTTCCGGCAGACGCGGCATAAACGTTGTCAGATGTCGGTGTGTCTTGGGAATAAACCCTCGTTTGCCCTCACGCCTGTCTGGACTCCTTCTCTCGCCGTCCTGCGCACCGCGCACCGCAACAGTGGGTAGGAGAGCATATTTTTAAAGGGGATGTTTTTTTCCCGCGGGGAGGTCATCCACATGCATTGACAAACGCCTTGGCATTATTTTTCCTTGTGCCCTGTGCTTCTGCGGATAGGCTTCGGGCTTGCCTTCTCACAACCCGGCATTAGATAACCCATTATGAAAAGATGGATGGATCGATGGAGAGTAAGGAAGTTCCAGGCAGTGTGAGGATTTCATTAGCTTGTGCATCGTGACGCTTCGCTTTATGACTTATTTTTGTAAGGCACGTCAGATAAAAGCACTGGCTAGCAAAATATATCAAGACTTGCGTCACAGTTTTTCCGCATCTTCCGAAGCCACGCAAAGGCCATTTTAAATGACAAGGAGCAGGTTACTGAGATTATGTACCTTTTGCCATGGATGCATAAGTATGTGAGCATAAGAGGGCCAATCAGCAGCAACTCTGGGCTGCGTTTCCATGGATCATGTCTCTTACCATTTCCGCAGTATCATGGTGAGGAGAGCATCAGGGCCCATCTGAACCAGCAGCGCCAGCCCTTCCTGGAGCTCCTCTTCCAGCTCCCTTTCATTGCTGGTGTGATTCAGACCAAATTCTGCCTCCTGGAATCGGTAAAACTGGAATTCTCTGTCATGGAAGTTCAACTCCTGTTTCACTGAAGTGAGAGGAGTGGTTGTGTTAAAAAAATAAACATTTACATTTAAGTTGATTTAATTACATGTCATGTGCCGAAGCAGCAGCCCCACGAGCCGAAGCTGGCACGCTTACCGTGAACGAGAATTCCTTCATCGACCAGCACCTGCCAGATTCCCACTGCCTGGTTGCGTGAATGGACAGAGCCACCTTGGGACATCAGCCAATCCACAAGCTCCTTTCCTGTGGAGCACTGTCTGTAAGACGAGAGAAGTGAAGAATGTGAACATACAGAACATGGCTAAAGTAGAGGAGTCCATTACTGGTCCTCTGGGGAGGATACCTCTGGAGCTGGATGGGAATTAGTGCAAAATCATGATGTTAACCTGAAGATCATGAGAACAGACATTGAATGGAACCTAAAGGAAGAATGAAATGCATGATATATCGATAATCTTTTGCAGAGTGAGAGGTGCATGACCATAATCACCAAGGCTTCATGACTGATGTGGATCCTATGTCTGGTTTTGCTTGAGATTTCAATACTTTGAATGTTCTAGCCACAACAGCAAAACATTTCACATGTTGAGAAAGATGCAGAAGGGTAACTGAGGTTCTGCAGAATAACTGTCCTCCGCAGGGTTCTCAGATACATGCGTATTTTGAACAGCAGAAGAAACGTGAAGGCCCAAAGTGAGAATCACAGGAACGTACAACGGGGGTGCTGTTCTTAGTACCTGTGATGTGTAGCCCTTAGGACCTGTGAGTCTGTGAGAGTTGGTAAGTCTGCTGGTTCCATAATGACTGTGGACACATCTCTCTGGTTTGGCGTTAGGTTATTGAAGTGAAACATTTCATCACTGGCCTAATGGTCTCGCTCACATGGTCACATCTTCCAGGGTATGATGGAAAAATACCCACAGGGCGAATTTTCCCAATAAGTGGTTAAGGATGCCATCCTTCCAACAAGCCAATTTGCTGCATTTGTACCCTGTTAGAGCTGCTCTGGTCAACCACAAGGGAAGTGGTCGGTCACACAAAGTCACAGAAAGGGACCAGATCACCCAGCATCAATACCCACCCTGGATGGCAGCACATCCCACCAGCAGTGTTCTAACACCTAATGAAAGCTTTCCCTTAGAATTGAGGCTATTATAGCAACAATGGGCTGACTAACCTATATTAATTCCCTTGGTTTCAGAATTAGATGCTGGACAAGCTGGTATCAGTATACTTTTGGTGCATGTCTTCTACAAACCTTGAAACTACACAGACCTCAGTGCCTTTCTGGAACTTTGAGGGGACTCATCTATGATTGATTTTTATGTCTCTATTTAAGGACCAGCTGACGTATTGCTGGAAATGTTATTTTTTCCAACATCATCACTGAGCACTGCTCTTTCCTTAGTTCCCACTGAAATTTCTACGAATACTCCACTTTTTTGTTTTAAAGTAAGCAGTGTTTGACATGACAGAATGCAAAACAAAACCATCAATCATCAAAGAGAACCATTCATATAAGGCTAGTCGTGGGTGAAAAACCACAAATGACCACAGTAAAACCCCGATATAACCGGAATATAAAATTACACAGAAACCTAGACAAAGAACTGCAGAATGCATTTATGATGGAACAAACGGCTACAGTACCTGAAGTTCTTGAGGTGATACTTCCTGTCTCTGATCAGAGCAGGACTGCGCTCTATCAAAGCATTATAAACTGCCCTGCCTGCCTTCAGTATACGATCTGAAAGGAACTGAGAGGGAGAGAGAAGAGAAACAGGCAGTTATTTACAAAGAGAGATCCAAAGAAACACAAATGACGAGAACGGTATGCTTTGTTTGACGACAAGTCACACAGGAAATCCCACCTCGTTCTGCATTAAAATGACTGAATGAGATAAATCAGAATATTTACAGAGAAATGGATGGCCATCCAACACCAAAGTACAAGAATGACAGACCTCTGTGGACTTTTCAGAATATTTTGATAGATTATTGTTTCACCATCAAGTCAGTTCTGTCCAATTCACCTACAGGAAGAGTAACAGGCGCAAGAGGATACAGCATCGCCACAGTGCTGGGTGACACACTGAGCAGCGGGCGATACACAGAGCAGCGGGCGATACACAGAGCAGCGGGCGATACACAGAGCAGCGGGCGATACACAGAGTAGCGGGCGATACACTGAGCGGCAGGTGATATGCAAAGTGGTGGGTGATACACTGAGCAGCGGGTGATACACTGAGCATTGGGTAATACACTGAACATTGGGTGATACACTGAGCATTGGGTGATACACAGAACATTGGGTGATACACTGAACATTGGGTAATACACTGAGCAGCGGGTGACACAAAGAGCTGTAGTGATGTCATCTTTGTCACTGAGGTTTGGTACTGAGACTGCACTGGGGGGCCATGCATGAGGGTGCGTACCACTCGAAAACTGAAACAGTGCGGATGGCCCATTCGGTGACTCATCTTGGTCATTCATTGGCCAGTGGAAAAGTACCAGGAAGTCAGAAAGTAGTCTGACCAAAGATTATATATGAACACCTTTTCTGTGATCAGAATGATAACAAAAATGACCAGCAGATCTGAAAAACGGTTGGCTTTGGAAGTCCAGAAATACCGGTATTTATATTATTTATATGATTACGAAGACTCCCGAATCGTTCCAGACTAAAATAAGTCTGTAACTTTAACACCATATGTTCTGGCACACTGTGAGTACATAATGCAAATAATTACTTTTAATGTATCATTTGTATCAAACTTCATAAACAAGCCCCTTTGCTCGACAGCGCCACCCCAGGCCTGGCATCGAAGTACACAACTGCCTGGCGCACGAAGTAAGAACATCCAGCAAAGTGGATGGTATGGCATTACGGCTCCCGCACCCACAGTAAGTATGACGCAGCCTTCATTCCAGCCGACGCCTCCCTCTCTCCCTCTCTCTCTCCCATACTTACTACAAGCTTCTATGCTTGGCTTGGGAGTTTACTGGTAACTCGCAAAGCTGTTTACTTCCATTCACCACATCCACCAGCAAAGCATTACAGCGGTATAGTGGTCAGCACATCTGCCCTGATCTGCAGTTGGACCCCTTCCTGTTTCCGAAGCCCTATCAGCCTCATTTGTACAGCACGTTGCTTTGGACAATAGAGGCATCTAATTCAGTGTTCCCCAACCCAGTCCACGTTTTTCCTCCCTCCCAGCTCCCAGCCAATCAGGAACACCAAATACCTGGTATAGGTGCATTGGGAGCAGAGAGGAAGCAAAAACGGGGAGTGTCCGGGAATCCCCAAGGACTGGGTTTGGAAACACTGCTTTAAATAAATGTTTCCCAAAGGAGCTGTGGGATTCACATAAGGTGTTGCAAAAAAAAAAACAACAAACCCGTACGCTATCTGATCTCGTCCCTCACACGCCCCGAAGAGATAAACAAGCCCCAAGGCATTCAAACCTCGTACATCTTCTGTATGTCTTATAAAGATTATAGAGGCAAGGCCTAAGCCACTGTGCTCCTTGTAAAAAACACAAATAAACTGAGTGCTGACATTCGCTTGCATTCCCCATTTTCCCCATCACTCTGTA
This sequence comes from Cyphomyrus plagiostoma, assembly GCA_019775915.2. Classification (NCBI taxonomy): domain Eukaryota; kingdom Metazoa; phylum Chordata; class Actinopteri; order Osteoglossiformes; family Mormyridae; genus Cyphomyrus; species Cyphomyrus plagiostoma. Next base: position 22,558,230 of record JABFEA020000110.1, on the reverse strand, counting down.
TGTCGTATGGACAGGCAGCTATAAACATAAACCCGTTTTCGCCGAACCACAGTCATCGCCACTGACTCCATTCCTCCCGTCATGCCGTCACTCTCACAGTGTCCGTCAGCGCTGTGCAAAATTGTTCGACGGCCCGTAATGAACTGCTCTGCTGTTTAGACTAATAGGAAAAACCGGAGCGTCGTAAAGGCCAAATGGGTTCATCCGAGTTCATTTTCCCAGACAGAAGCAGGCTGCTTACAGAGGCTGTCGACGGAAACTGCATCTTTAATGAAGTCTCCCGTCTCCTCGGTCAGCCTCTCGGCACCTTTTTCTAAAGCCCCATGCAGCTTATAGATGCGTCATAAGCCCATGCTGAATATGACACGATGACGTCAGGAATCATAAGGGCCGGCCGGTCTCCCACTTTGCGAGCCCAGACCCTGTCACTGTACCCCCACAGCAGTCCTCTAGCTGTCTACCTTCTTGTCATCTTGGACCACACCATCTGGCTGCGCAGAGGTCAGGGCTACTTCCATCGTCGCCATGGGAACAGCCCGAGGCTTTCTCAGGAGCGCTCTCCCGACAACCGACAGCGGCACGTCCCGCGGGCCAGGCGGTGCCAAGCAGCACTGGCCCAAAAGGAGCATCTCGCCTTGTCTAACGCATCTAATAATGAACTCTGATGAATTACACCACAGGCAGGGTTGTCAACGGAAAAACAAAAGGAGCTTTTCTGCTGGCAAGAAGCTTTCAGTTTCACACTTCGGTGAGACGAGGCCAAGCAGCCTTTCAGGTGAACTTTATAGGACATAAGCTCCCTCCACCACTGAGATGAAGGAAGTGTTCCTCGTTCACTCCACCGAAATCAGCCTTCCCTGTCGTTTAAGCATGCGTTTTCACAGGTTGCTGTGAATTAAAGCATCGTTACCCAATCCGATCCTCAGGGACCCATAGCCGGCCCAGGCTTTTGCTCCCTCCGAGCTCCCTGCCAGACAGTCCACAATTTGTGGCAAAAACATGGACTGTCTCTGGGTCCCCGAGCACCGGATTGGGAAAAGCTGAATTATAGACATGGACATCCAGAGCGTGGGATGCTCAGAATGACCTCATCACAGGGATTGTCTAAAAAGCTTGTTTTAATCCCCGTCAAATGTATAACTCTTTTTCCACTTGCACAGTCTCCAAATTTGGCCATGAATTTCTGTGATGAACGACATTGGGCCAAGATCTTGGATTTTTTTAGTGCTTCTATTTCTGGCCGTGAGTCTGAATCACCTGCATTTGCTGAACTCCTAAGCATGAGAACAGAGGGGGTGTGGCTTATGCAGTGGTTTAGGTGATGCTGCGGTTGGGCGATAATCGTGGACTGTTTCCCCCCACGGTGAGTGGGGGGGGGGGTTTCCATTATGCACGGAGAGTCAATAAAAACCAGACAAGTGGAATAATGATCACTGTTGTTTCAAATGCTAGCATTTCTAAATGCAGTCTTGCAGCCAAGAAATAAGAAGAAATAACCATGGTTCACTGAGCTTCTCTAAAAAGGGTGCATGCTCTGTGGCACAGCACCCTTCCCACGGGACCCGGAAAGTTCCACACAGAGTTCCACATCAGATGAATGGTTGGCGTGGACTAAAAAAAAAATCACATAACTGTAAGCATCCAAATATTTTTATTGCGTATTAAATGGCGTGGGAGACACTTACACAGGGTAAATTGCTTATTTGCAGCCACTGGGTTTTTACTGACTCTGGATAAAAGCACAAGTCAGGCCTGTAAGTATGGTAATAAAGCACACCACAGTAATGTCTCAGTATTTAAACATTCAAGCCACTGTTTGCAAGTCCAATTACTTAACCGCCATTTTAAAAGGCTGCCCAGCTCCATAACCTTTTTAATCTGGGAGCAAAGAGCTTCCTGCTGTTCTGGGACGGTCAGCTGCATGCTGAAGCCCTGCTCTGATCTCAGTGGTGAGAAAGTTCTCAGGTCTTAGAAGACAGTGTTATTGTTTATACCACACTGTCAATTTCATACAAGCAAAACTAAACTGCATTTCCTATTAGTTCAGTGAAGGTACTCAAATAGAATAAATACATTTATTTAATTGTACTTAGGATTCCGGACCCCCTGTAACCCTGAAAATGGATGGATGGAAGGATTTCACTGTATCGAGACGAAATTACTGGATAGCCGTGAACACGCATCAAAAGTCCACTTTTAAAAATGAACAAGCAACCATTCGATTTCAGAGGTCAGGTGTAAGACGAAGCATCAAGCTTTAAGGACGACAGGAAAGCGCCCCGATATGAAGCTGCTTTCTCGTCATGTGACCTTCTGAGCCACACTGCTACTCCGGCTTTCACCGGCTCCTCCAAAAAGCACAGCGGCATGCAGAAAACAAAACACTCCAGAAGTAAAGTGCATTCCAGGGCCAACTGCAAGCAAATTAAATTTACTCCGTCAGTGCACCACCCCCCTACATGTGAAACAGAGTCAGAGTTTAAATCACTGTATTCCCCCCCCTTTCTGTTCTCACAGGTCATACCCATAAAAGCAGCTATATAGAAATGGCCTGCTTCACTGGGCCCTGATTTTATGAGAGAAGTTGTTTGATAAAAGTGCAAGCGGGTAAGTGGGGTATCCTCGGGGCAGCTGCCCGCGCATGTGCAGCATGTGTGGGGGTGGGCATGGGCACATCACGAGGTTTCGGCCGTGAGCGTCAGTGGGCATGCTAGTTAGGAGCCAGGCTAGCAGCGTACGCCTTCCTCAGCGAACGTGGCCTAACTCTCCACCCTCTTGGACCCTCTTATCAAGGCGAAGCTTATTCCTCCGGGGAGACTGTTGAACTAGCAGAGATAACGTAGCAGGGTAAAGCGCTGCAGGGTATTTTTCTTTTCTGAGGACACTAGGGTGCCCTCTAGACGTCTGGCGACTGACCCTGTGCTAGCCGGGCTTGTCAGAAATGAGCTGTTAAAACACGCAAAAGCAGCTGTGAAGGATATAAAAAAAACAGGCACAGCGATTAGAGAGAGTGAAAACTCAAACACAGGGAGCCAACAGTCCGTAATAAACAAGTAAAAAAAAAAAAAAAACACACGGTCTGTGAGCCACATAGCTTGGAGTCAGTCCTCGCTTCCCACAAAACAGTGGGATTCTAGTAGTGAGTTATGTTGGCGGTCTCTTTCCTGTCCTGTGTTGGCGGTCTCTTTTTCCTGTCCAGACCTATAACACAGGAGGCATTGTGCATATCCAAACACGTCTAGGCGTATTACCTTGAGACCCCACCCATTCATTTATGTCCACTGTAGTGGACATTTTGTTTTTGCATCTGTCTTTTCACTGATGTAAGGAAACATATTTACTCCTGTTGTACACTAAAGAGGGCATGCTGTCAAATTAAAAATAATAATAAACTTGAAAAAAATCTAAATTGTAAGATGTCTTATTTCCTCCAAAGCCAAATATCCTAAAATTGAAGGACACTTTTTTCCTTAGGTCTCAGGAGGATATAACGCTTCTTTTAAGAAAGGGAAAAGGAGACATACACATTTAATGAGAGAGCTGGTGAGCAAGTCATTTCTAGGCGGAATTCTAGATCCCAAAGTCGTAAAACAGAATTCCGTGTGGCAGCACCAAACACACAGCATGTTAGCGTGTGAAGCCATCGGAGCAAAAACATCAGCTTTTGGTTTCTAAGTCGCCGCAACCAGTATTTTAAAAAGAAGGGTGAGAAGTTTAAGATTTAACTTTATTTGACATCCCCCTACACAAAAACATGTGGATTCTTTTAAGCAAGTATCCATTCTGATTGACTATCAAATTGAAGTGTTTAAGTTAAGTCATAACTTAGTCTAAGTCAAGTGTCTTCATTTGAGTTTGTCAAGCCACTGCTATGACCGAGCTATTGAAAAGATCAGGAGCTAAGTCAAGTTTACCAGGGGCTTGACGTTTTTTTTATTTTGAAGGAAGAATGGCATCAGGGCTAAAGAACTGAGAGTTTTAATCCGCATCAGTGAAACCACGAAAAAGCTTCAGGCTGTGTCCTCTCATCACAAGAACACACTGAAACATCTTTTGTCCCTACTGTACAAATCCAGGTCTGTTATATCAGTTGTGGATTCAAGGGGAGAAGGGGTGGATTGATTTGTGAACGAGACCCTGGAATAGGCTAAAGTAAGCCTGACTCAAGTGAGGCTTGTTTACTTAAAATTTCAATCCCAAAAGTCCACCGGTCTTCCAGATATCAGCTCCAGTGCAAAGATACCAGTAAATAGTTATTAGTCACCAAACTGCATATACATCAACCTACCTATAAAGCTTATGCCTAACATTCCATAACCCCTAATCACCCTCCACCCTTTATTCTATGGGAGGAGCATCTTCTTTTCTGGGAAACCTTCCGGAAGCCGCTTCTGACAGCTGAGGCTGTCTGAGTATCCAGTGGGAGATGTCATACCTGCTTCATGGTGTCTTGAGCTTCCAAGGTTTCTGGCAGGGGTGTCTGCAGGCAAGGAAGAGAGAGAGAGAGCGAGAGACAGAGATTTACAGCATCACTGTAAAGATTCACACCCGGCGTCTGATCACCAAAGCACAACCTGTAACCTGACAAATCCGTCAGCCCCCAGTCACACGTGTCGCCATACTCAGTCTGGTCATTCTTAATGCGACATGCCCTTATTCTTCTGCTTCCATGCTCTATCTGAAAGCACATAGCCTTAATCCGTGAAATTTGAATTGAATTTACCTCCAAGGAATTTGCTTAGAACAAGCTCAACTGGCTGTCACAGCCCATACAGCAAATATAAATCCTGCCAGGTGAGTCCAGGTCGGCTGCTATTGTAAATTTTGAAATTATGTATGAAGCCAAACATTGTCCGTTAAGACACAGTAGGTGCCTGTATGCCTGTATGCTTCAGCTCTGTGTCACCTTCAGGCTCTGATGGTATGAAGGATCTGCAAAATTTGCATTACAATGATCTCTTTCCTCTTGCACGTCACGTCTCCAAACGAGCTCCCCTTTCAAAACAAGGGTGCGTCCACTGCCGGCCCACTAGTAGAAAAGAATATCACAACAGAATACTTGGAATTCCCCGCAAGTGCAACCGATACGGACAGATTGATCAGGGTAAGTCAATGTTCTGGAAGAGGAAAAAAACTGCACTTGTGGAAAGCAAGGCTCACAGCGAAGGAAAAAAAAAACAAAAAAACAAAGAGGTAGAATCAATAGGTTGAATGAATTTGAGTAACTTATAGGTAACTAGAACACACACGCATTTAAGATGCATGAAGCAATCAAGAAGTCCTTCAGAAGGGTGACCAATCACAGCCGCCGCCTCGGAGATTTTGATGCAAGTCTTGTTGCTGTTTGTGAACAGCAGACTGGTTTGAGACTAGAGACCAAATCCTACTCTTTGTCTCTGGCTTGGAGGCCCAGCCTTGTCATGGAGCTGATGAACCATTTCGATCTGGCGCGTGGTGACGAGTCCTGCCCGCCCATCTCACAGGAGCGTGAACCATGCGATCTCTCCATCTCATGGTTCCACTTCTTTTCCCAGTGAAGCTTCATGAGTGGCACCTCATCCATTTATTTTTCCCGGCCACCCGCCGCATGACGTCGGCTCATGACGACTTACATAGCAGCTTTCTTTCAGACGAGGAAGGTTCCCGTGTGAAGCCTGGACGACTTACTTTAGCCAACCCAAAAGTTCGTGCAAAGTTTTCATGGATATAGACACACAAAGTAAGAGGAGCTCAACTATCCGACACACAAGTAGCTTTAACGCAGTGAAAGTTGGCTCTTGGAGTATCGATTGTCTGGGCTCTCATTGAACAATCGAACGACATATTTCACTGGCTGAATACTAAGCAGTCTCCTCTGCATCCTTCGCCCGGTTTGGCTTTTTAAAGAGATGAACGTTCCTTTGTTAAGCAGCTCCACAGTAGTCTGCCGGCTGTGTTCTTGCAGCTGCGACACTCTCCACACCCTCCTGCTCTGTTGACAAAGTAAACTGCACTGTGGAAACCATGCGACTGGCTCCGTCGTGTGCTGTCCTACGGGGAGATTACCCTGGATTGTTTGACACCTGTAATAAAAAAAGCTCCTTACTTCCCCAACAGGCACGGTCTCAGGGCTGTCTGATCCTCAGGCACCCAGCTGAGGATATCGCATCAAAGCACAAACGCACTCAGTACTCTATCCGCATCCATCTCTGAATGTAAAATACTAAGTCCTGTTTTCTCTCCAGGAGGAAACCTCAGGCACACAATGTTCACCCAGACCTACGTTATCCCTTTTTTTCCTTTTCAATATCACACGCTGCTACTGCGGACAACAGAATGGAATGTGACTTCGCCCCTGTGCTCCAGAAACGGATTGTTTCAGCTCACTTCCGTCGGCCCTAATCTCCTACATCGCACACACGCTCCTTGGGTGGTGAGCGAACGTGCAGACATCAAGACTACAAAGGATGTGCCGCTGGTGCCCGAATGACAAAAGTCACGGTTCCAGCCTCTGCACCGCGGAAAATTTACCGGAATCTCCTCAAACAGAACAGCGGTGGCATCCAAGGACATTCTTCCCCTTTCTCTCGGTTTAAGTGCTTGACCTCAGCCTGGATGTTGAATCTGCCGTTGAGCACTGTGAGAGGTTCCTAGTGAGATTGATTCGTTCCACGCCACTCTGGCTGAATCTTGTACACAAACAGACAACAGGACCAGACAAAGCTGCTATCCAGAATGGTGTGCGCCTTTCTCTAGGCTGCCACAAGGTGTTTGCATGGTGATGCACCTGATCAGGCTACAGTATCTGTCACCTACCATCCTCTCTGTCTTCCGAACAGGTCGTGGTTTTCTGTCTTTGACTTCATTTGGATTTGGCTAGAAAGGAGTTCTCATGTGGATAGGTTATAATGCTGTGCCTGTTACAGTCTACAAAGCAACTGTATTCTCTGCACAAAGGCAAGGTGTGATTTTCATATGTACTTTCAAATACAAGCTTCCCTGTTTTCCTATTATCCTTACCCAGCTGAGGATTCTGCTTCAGCCTGATAACATGCGAGGATATCTTCTGCGAAATTTGTTTGTTATCTGCTCAGAGGAATGGAGCCTATATGTCACACACCATCACACTATTAGAAACTGGCATTAAAGCACCCCCCCCCCACACACACACACACACACACACACACATTCCAAATACAGCTAGTCACAATTTCTCCATCGCTGGTTCCACCAACTATTATTTCGGTTTAGTAAGTTGCGGAAAGCGTTCCGCATTATAATGTGTATTCAAAAGAAAAATCCAGGACTCTGAAGTCAGCTTATGGTTTACTACTTATTGTGAAAAAACAATGTGCTATTAATAACTTAAAATTGAACATCAATAGCTGCATAATGTTACTTTCCTCCCTCCTACGCCCACACTAAGACAATAGCCCACACAGCCGCTTTTTTCATGCAGCACGGGCCAGAGCACAGGCTATGGCCCCCAGTATTTTAAGCCCCAGTACTTTAGCCTCGATGCCATTCTTCCTTCAAAAACAAACAAAAGAAAAGTCAAGTCCCAGGTAGACTTGACGTAGCCCCTGATCTTTTCAATTGCTAAAACTCCCCTGGGGTGACCTTACAGGACTGACGTAACCAAACTCAGCCCCGCAGACCGTCCGCTCACCTTCCAGGCACATTATTAAACAATTCAATTGACAATTACAGACAAGATTATTCATGGCCGAGTAAATTTCATTTACGAAGCGCATCTGTAACGTAAAATAAAAAAAAAAACGCAAACCGCAGAAATCCTGTCTGTTCTACTTGGCTTGAAGAAATAAAATTCTATGCAAGTGAAATGTCTGTCATCTTGCACTATTTGTCGTATAAATACCATTCACGTTTTAAACGATTTTATTTTTATAAATTTTATAAATAATTTAATTTTTAAAAATCTGTAAGGATTGTCCATGCAGCTTTATAGCCTAACTGCACCATATGCTCTGCTCTTCGTTACATTCGAGGTCAAAAGTTTAGTTCTGCCGAAGGTTCTGCACCAATAACCGAACAGGAATAATACGACATACGTCAAAAAGGCACAAAGTACTATTCAAACTTGAACTTCGGCTCGTATTTGCTACTATTGGAAACTTGCTCGAATCCAAGAGAGTTTTTTCGGTGGGTGATGTTAATAAGCTGCTCTCCTTTCATAAGGACTGTCACTAGTTTAGTGCGAGCATACAGATGTTGACAAGCGTTTAGAAGCTGTATTCCTCACTTGTGTCTCTGAATACAAATGTACTATGAATAAAAAAATAACATTTGTACAGTTCTCCTTAACAAATGAATTACACGATTGATATTAAATCAAACGGTCTTACGATAATAATAATAATATTAATAATAATAATAATAATAATAATAAACATACCCAGCTAATTCCACGTATGTACGGCGTTTCCCAGGAATAGTGCTCCGGATGCACACGATAATTGTAAGTCCTGAATAGATGCATGTTTTTTCTTCAGTTGAATTAACCAAGAAAGGTACGACTGTGCCTGTGCGTAGAACGCTCCCCCGAAAGGCGTCTCAGCCCCGGCTCGGAGGACGAGGGACGCGCCGTGGCCCCGGAGCTCGCAGCATTGCGCCGTAAGCGCTCCGTCCTCGAGCCGCGGCTCCCCGCGTCGCCGAGCCGCTGCCTCCCCCGCAACGCAGCGCCGGCCCATTTCCCCGCCCCACTTGAGCCCAAAGGACACGAAAGCAAACAGCATGTGCTCCTTCGTTCTGTATAGTTTACTAATTAGTTATAATCGCTGCTTTTTTGGCACCACACCAATATTTCCAGTAGATACTTAAGATCAGTTTAGGCGTTAAAATTCCATGGACAATATTTTTTGGATTATATTTTATTGATTTACTGATTAATATACTTATATGTATAACATTTAATAATGGGATTAATACACGAAAGCATTTACTTATTTAAAAGCAATTACAATACAAAGCCGCCCTAATCTAAATTATTTCCTTTTCTTTATCAGCGAATTTACGCCAAGGACTAAGCTGAAGGCGCAAAAGAAGGAAGCGTGTCGTTCCTGGCAGGTACATGTCGCTCTTGTTGGGGCCCAGATGTCCCACAGCCTGTGGTCTTGGGGCTGGCAATATGTAAAATCTGTACTTGTTTTGCTCTCTTTCACTGACAGTAAATCAATCGATGAAAGGAAGCACAACAGAAAAATATGCTGTTCAGGGTTACGAGACTCGTAAAACAAGACTGTTTAAGAGCAGAAGAGGGGAGCGTCAGTGTTACATAGTTACCAAGCTGATTTCACTCGGGTGGAATTTCTTGAAATGCAGGTTGAGCTTAACGCGAATCAGCATTTAAATGTAATGGTTTTATAACATCAATCCGTAGTGAAAGTAAAAGTAATGAATGACATCTGCTGTCGATCTGAGACCACGCACCACCTTACAGCACAGAACATGTGATATCTGTAGGGTCATCTCACCATACAACTGAAGTGTAGCGGAACTGCTTCTTTAAGAAACTTTATGCCAGCGTTACGCAGACCCTTATCGGCGGCGCGGCAGATGTCTGCGGAGCCATCGAACGGGTCTTTTTGGCAGAGCTAGATAGTAAACTGGGGTTGTCAGATATGAACTATGAACCGATGGACCAAAAAGTATTTCATGAAAGTGTTTACAAAACAGTAGCTGCACGTGATCAAAAGTGGCTGAATCGGTGATAACTGTGCTTAGAAATGTGTTCAGTGTAAATGCTACAGTAAATCTTAGTATCATCCTCTTCTTGCCAAGTTACTTAATGGCAATCACAAATGAATGCCAATAAGATGAAATGTTTTGCTCAATAGGCTGTTTTAGTATTTTAAATAAAAATCTCCCTGCACCTGCAGTTACAGCTGGTAATGTCTTTAGGGCGCAGGTTGGTGCTTTGTGCCAAATAAACTGTATTTACATTCATGAATGCCAGCCTTCTCCTTTCCAGTGCCACAGTACCATGAAGATCAGCTTCATCTGCACGGCGCCTATATTTAACGGTCATGAAAGGATAAGTGCGTGGACTTACATCGCCTTCAGTCTCTCTCCTCTCTGTCGGAAAGCTGGAAGACAGGAGGTTTTCTGGAGAGCACATAGGTGATGGATCGACTGAGGAAAGGGACAGGAAGAAGAAGAAATGAACGGAGCAAGTGTTTCCACTGCACATTTTCAGAAACACTTGCACATACAAAAATGTGTTTGGTCCTCCAGAGGCCTTATGTCAATATATTTGGAGTTCAGTGAAAGGACAGGGGTAAAGATACTGGAATTTTAAGGCAGGGATATTAGGCAGGGCTGTAATTCACTCCCGTAGCTGTCGTAATGTCATACCCCCCCCACCCCCAAATGTCATGTAAGTGATGTTAAGGCCTCGTGCATTGTTTGCTGAAGAACACAACCCTTCCTGAGCTAAACCGGGGCTGCCCTGGGATTATAAATCGATCCTCTTGTTACATAGCGGGCGCCCCACGCTAAACTCCGCCAGACGCTCAGTCCAGTCCTGTTTGTAAAACCCGCTTGACCCATTTTTTTTCTCTCTCATTCTGTTCCTCTGACTCTTCCCCGATGTAGCAAAGCTTCAAGACACCCCCATTGTTTCTCTGTCCACCTCAACATTGTCTTATCACGTCCTGTGTTTAATTTTAGCCCTACCCTTATCTTTATTCCTTGTGAACTTTTTGTTGTCAGTCTCTGTTCGAATCTTGCTGTCTGTGTTCCTTCTCCCCATCTCCATTCTCCCCCTCTGTCCTCCATTCTTTTTGATAATATGCATGTGTTTAAAGGAGTCTGATCTGCTCCCATCACTGACACACAAAGTACAGTACCAGCAGATTCCCTAACAATCGACTAACAACCTACACAATGAAGCTGATCCACGCTAAGCTAATAACACAGTCATGGGCTGCATCTACTCAGAGGTGGGTGGTCTCCATCCGCTGCCTTTCCTCCATGGCCCTCTGGTATGGAGTGCCATCTGCCCAGCAGCACTGCTCAGGAAATGCTCAGTATGATGCCAGACCTCAGTCCTTGATAAGATCCAACAGTTTGATGTGAGTGCCCCAGTTTCTTCTTGCACAATACCTTAGGTCAGTCACCATCAGACCTGGAGAGGGATCCATATAGATACTGTAGGTTTTTTCTTAACTCCTTTTTCTTACCATTGGAACCAGCTGGCACCATCCATCCATCCATCCATCTATCCATCTTATAAAGGCTTATCCTGGTCAGGATTACTGGGGGTGGGGAGTGGCAGGAGCTTATCCCAGGTGGCGCACCATGGATGGGATACCAGTCCATTGAAGGACACATACTTTCTCACACACACACACACACACACACACACACACTCACATACATGTAAAGATGCCAATTTAGATATGCCAATACAGTACTTGCATGTCTCAGGAAGAAACCAGCATTTTTCGGTGCAATTTTCAGGTGATTCCACTCTGGCGACACAGACGGCCTCCCTTAATGATGCTGCCGGTCCTCTCAGGACAACGGCAAAGCACTAGAAGTACTTGCAATATTGCACTTTAAGGATACCTAGCACCACCTAGTGGCGATTTGTATAAATTGCTCCACTGTCTCAAACGAAACTCCTCTGCCCTCATCCTCGTGCATTTCCTTGTCACTGCACCATAGTTCACAGGATGATGTGAAGTTTTCATTACTGTAACTTAACAACGCAATGAAAAAGCTAGCTATTAAAGTAAGTGTTCCGTCTTTCAGCCACAGTTAGGTTTTATGCTCAATTAACCTGTCATATTTTATAAGATTTGTTACTGTGAGTTCCTTAGTTTCAGGCAATCTTTGTTATATTTTTTCCATGAGTAAAAATGACTTTGTCTGTTTTATGCGTGAGCATGCATGGGCGTGGTGTTCTCCTGTCTCCTCAGGGAAGGGAGCTGGCCTTCCTGCTTCTCCACCCTTTGGGGATGTGATCTCTGCCAGTTTTCCTTGTTAGTCTGTGCTCACTCTTTGTTTCTTTCTGACACGGCCGCCAGCCCCCGCCACACCCTCACCGTCCGTCTTTCTTGTCTAACCCCTTCCCAAATTCCTGCAGTTCCTCTTCCACCATTTCGCCGTCTCCATGTTCTCATTCCTTTCTAAATTTTCATTTCCTGCTTCCATATTTCAGTGCTACAGGGAAGGATGAATAAATAAAGCATTCTCATTCCACAAGCTTGTGACGGCAGAAGTCTGCGCCTGTAAAGTGGTCTGCAACTGTGTCCGGTGAGAGAATCTATCAACAGGAGAAAATTTCGGAAAATCAAAAGTTGATGTAAATCACAGTAACGCACAAGGTTTGGTACTGGATCGAAGTGTCACCTGAAGATTCAGCATGATTACAGCCCGCATAAAAATTGCCACCATTTTACCGCTAAACACACAAATCAGTCATGTGCCCTATACTCACGTCAAGTTGCCATTACAATTCAAATAGTCATGAGTGGCATTATCAGAATTCTGATTCTAAACAATTGTAATAATTGTAGGTCCTTGAACTGCATGCTTTCACATACATTCATGTTTTGTGTATTTATGTCAATGGACTGTATGGAATATATTTGAATTTACGGACCATAGACAAACAGACAGGGATTAAAGGCAGAATTTCACTAGACCAAACTATGCAACACTGAGAAGTGAGAAGTAAGAGTGACTGGAAGGAGACTTCTTGGTTGTGTATTTGTCTCCTTCCTAAACCAACTGTGAGTCTCCACCCCCCCCCCTTCCTCTGTCACCCTGCACTTCCCCTCCATATATTGAATTAATGCACACCGAGCAAGAACAACCATGGATGCGAATTCCTGACCCAGCATTTTGAGGCAGCCCTCCCATGTCACCTTTAAACCATGGAAGGAAGATTAGTCTCACCATTGGATTCTTTGGTAATACACCAGATAATGTGCTCACACCTATTCTTTAGCAATCAATTTGATGAGCAGGACTTTTGGGGTTTGAATTTTAGGTTAACTAGGTCATGTTGGCGGCATTGTTGGAAATTATTACAGATCAGACTAACTGAGCTGCATTTAGAATTCAAAATCAGGGAGGTTCATTAAGTTTGGCCGTGGTACCCGCTAAAGAGGGGGTTTATTTATTTATTTTAGGTTAGACACATGGCATAACTGCTCATCGGAAGGATAGGACTTACAAGTCGACGAACGCAAAAGCAATGCCAGTTTTGTGCCGTTCCTTATTTTGAAAATAAGAAACACTTGACCACATTGTTTACATGATCGCCTACAGAATGTAATCAGTGGCAGCTTGGCTAGTTACAGTGCTCTAACATGTGCAGTATTTTAGTGAAAAAACATGGAAGTAAAAAAGTAAAACAATATACGCAGTAATAATAATAAAATACCTCATTTGTAGTGATGTCACAGAGAACACATCTAACTAAAAGGAAAATCACTTTATCTAGTCGTGCTATTAAACATCTCAATTAAGAAACTTTTTAAAAAATACATCTTGACTTAATCATCTATACTGCATCTATGTATTTCAGTACTTTTTAAATTGCAGAACTGTTCTTCATTTCTAATTATTTATTTTTCTTGTTTTTCTTTATACACTGACCTACAAATCCACCTGTGGCCAAAATCAGACAGGCTGATAATTATATTATAATATTTCAGTATCACAAGGCTAGTTTATTCCAAGTCAAGCAAAAAGAAAAAAGCTTTTAACCATATAAATTGTCTTTATACACAATATTTGGACATTCTTAAACTCACTGTAAAGCTCATCAGTTCTTGAACAGAAAGCAGCAACTTACCAAGTTAATATTAAGATCTGAGTTCCTCCTTCTGTGTGTTGGCTGCGAGTAGTGCGCTAGTATTGGGCCGTCTATCATGACCCAGAAACAGAAATTGTGAAGCTGTGGTCTGCATCAGCCCCCACTAGCTTCCTGTCTGTCTCTGATTGGAGAAAACTGACATCCTGTGGAAAAAAAGCTAAATATTGTGATTTAAAAGAAGAATGAGCTGAATCTGAGTCGCACCATTGTTCTTGAATGAAGCCTGGGAGATGAGCTTGGCTATCAATAGCAATATACAAAATACACTATACAGTGGGTACGGAAAGTATTCAGACCCCGTTCAATTTTTTCACTCTGTTATATTGCAGCCATTTGCTAAAATCATTTAAAATTATTTTTTCCCCTCATTAAATGCGTACACAGCATCCCATATTGACAGACAAAAAAAAAAAAAAAAAAAAGAATTTGAAATTGTTGCAGATTTATTAAACAAGAAAAACATAAAAATCAAATGGTCCCAAGTATTCAGACCCTTTGCTCAGTATTTA
>JABFEA020000110.1:22519582-22531067 GCA_019775915.2 Cyphomyrus plagiostoma | reverse complement strand
CCTGCTTCCACGCAGGCCCAACACGCGGTAACTGGAGCACAGACAGGACACCTGCTTCCACGCAAGCCCAACACGCCGTAACTGGAGCACAGACAGGCTGCCTACTTCCACGCAGGTCCAATATGCCGTAACTGGAGCACAGACAGGCCGCCTGCTTCCACGCAGGCTCAACACACGGTAACTGGAGCACCGACAGGCTGCCTGCTTCCACGCAGGCCCAACATGCGATAACTGGAGCACCGACAGGCCGCCTGCTTACACGCAGGCTCAACATGCGGTAACTGGAGCACAGACAGGCCGCCTGCTTCCACGCAGGCCCAACACGCTGTAACTGGAGCACAGACAGGCCGCCTGCTTCCACGCCGGCCCAGCACATGGTAACTGGAGCACAGATAGGCCTCCTGCTTCCACGCAGGCCCAACACGCCGTAACTGGAGCACAGACAGGCCGCCTGCTTCCACGCAGGCTCAACACGCCGTAACTGGAGCACAGACAGGCCTCCTGCTTCCACGCCGGCCCAACACGTGGTAACTGGAGCACAGATAGGCCTCCTGCTTCCACGCAGGCCCAACACGCCGCAACTGAAGCACAGATAGGCCTCCTACTTCCACGCAGGCCCAACACGCGGTAACTGGAGCACAGATAGGCCTCCTGCTTCCACGCAGGCCCAACATGCCGCAGCTGGAGCACAGATAGGCCTCCTGCTTCCACGCAGGCCCAACACGCGGTAACTGGAGCACAGATAGGCCTCCTGCTTCCACGCAGGCCCAACACGCCGCAACTGGAGCACAGATAGGCCTCCTGCTTCCACGCAGGTCCAACACACGGTAACTGGAGCACAGATTGGCCTCCTGCTTCCACGCAGGCCCAACACGCCGCAACTGGAGCACAGATAGGCATCCTGCTTCCACGCAGGCCCAACACGCGGTAACTGGAGCTGTCCCAGGACATCACCAAATTCACACATGAAAGCCGCGCTCTTCACAGAGGCCTCACCGCTGAATGTTATGATAAATTAAGTCTCAATATGGTGAGGTAAGTCTGAAATAATGCTGGTCGGCACACATGATGAAAAAAAGAGGATCTTTCAAGGCTAGATTTTCATCTGCCAGCTTTTTTTTCTTCCTGTTCCTCCCTTTTTGATCATTTTTAGTCACGCAAAAAGAAGTGGACACTATGCTTGGGTTGCTCAAAGATGAACTGATCCCTGTTTTTTTCTGATCTTTTATGACTGAAACCTACCCAGGGTCTAAATTGCCCAGGACCCAGTCTTGCTGATTGGAGGAGTGGCCCCCGCAGTGGGGGCTTCAAAGAGCGCTGTGGGGCATCTGATACTGGCGGCTGCCGCCTTGGATACCATGGAAACCTGTGGCTGTCCCATGCGTCTCAGCCACGGATGGGTGTGTTTTTCTGACTGTCCTTTAACGCACAGCCTCTGTGTGCATTAACTCATGCTGCAAAAATCGGCTCATTAAGTAAATCAGTTCAAGACAACTGGTCTCCTGAGGAATAAGATTGTGAGCAGTTGAAAACAATAGAGAGAACTCCACTTCTCATGGTAGGTAAAAATTAAAATGTCTTCTTTAGGAGGGTCTTTAGCTTTTATTCAGTCCGCTGGCCCTATTATATATTTGTCCAAAGACCAGCCAGGTGTCATTAAAATGGCATCTTTAGCACAGTCCTGGAGGCTCAATCTCAAATTTGTTTGCTTCCCCCCCCTTTTGTTGCTAAATTTAGTCACAAATATTCAGACTGTGCAGTCTGTGCTGGACGTCTTGGAGACTGTTAATTGCCAAAGGGCTTTGGTATGTGTTTTCATTGAGAAAAAGGGTCACTGGCTCATAATAATGATACTGTTGTTGTTTTCAAGCTCACTCTGAGGGGGGAAAATATTCCACATAAATGCAATAAAAGACGGAAAACTCCAATTGGTGCAGAAACTGCTTATTTTTTTCTTTTAAATTGTGAGTCAATAGTGTGTTTTTTACTCTGAGTAACAACTATATTTCTGTCCCAGAACAAGATAAATTGAGTCCTGCTATAGCAAAGGAGTTTACTTTCCAAAATAAGCTGTTTATGAGAGTAAAATGTCATTAAATCTCACAGGGCTTCCAAAAATGTTTTGTTTTTTAACGCACATAGGTGGGTAGTTCAGGTCCAGAGATAAAAAGTCAGATCGATAGTATGATTCTACCAACCAGCTGAGTATAAAGAGTCATAGTCACAGAGTACTTAACTAGTTGGTTGAAATAAAATCTATGTTTGAATTTTTACTGGCTTTTACCTGAACTACCCACCTCGGTTAACACAAGGATTGACTGGTTTACAACATGCACAGACTAAACAGCTGTGTAAACAGGTACAGAATTTATTTCTGCTTATGATTAACTTACTGTCTAAACCCCAAGTCGGAATGCTTTCCACTAATATTCCTCCTTCTGTCGTGACCTTTGCAGTTTGAATGCATGCGGAGTTCTTCCATCATTTTATACTGTTTTTTTTTAAATTTTTGTTGAGGGTGAAGAAAAAGGAAGAAGAATCGAAGAGTGCTGGCCGGCTGCCGACGTCTCCTGTCGTTTCTTCAGCGTGGAAACGTGCAGCATCAATCAGGTTCTGCAGCAGCAGATGAAAGGAGTCTCTCCAGTCCCGCATCTGGTTTTATTTGCAGGGTTTTTGCCCTCCTTTTTACACCCATCTGCCCCAGCCCCTTCTCTAATTCTGCTCCCCACCCTCTCCCCGAGAGCAGTATGATTGCCGAGCCTGAGAGCCTTCGATGGGACACACAGGCCAGGTGCTGCTGGGATATTTGCTGCTCAGCTCCATGCCTGTCCTGCCCCCCCCCCCCCACTGCCACTCTGCCTCAACGTCGCCCCTGAGCACAGCCACTGCTCAGCCTCTAGTCATACCGTCACACCTTCCTGCCACCAAAGTCGGCCATGTGTTGGTGCCTCAAAATGTTGTGTGCACACAAATGTGTTTGTTAATAGTCAGCTCTGCGTGAGGTTATAGCCCCTCTGTGTCCCTCTGCAACATTTCCATGAGCACTCAGTTCAAACAGATGGAAGCATCGGCCCTCTGTCTCCGGCCTTTAAAAATATCTCCAGGGGGTGTTTCTATTTAGCATTGTGACTCATCCCCCCCTTTCCAAACCCTGCATATAAGACCTGGGTGTTTATGTCATCTTTAATATGCATGTTACATCCTTCCATTTGTTTTTAGTTATTTATTTTCATGCACGAACCTGCACTATAACTGTCACATATAAATAATTTGATCAGAAACATGTGCAGCCTAAACTTCAGAGAGAATATATGAAGGGCACCGTCTTACAAAAATCTGAAATAGATCTAGATCAAGTGAAAGGAGACTGAAGGTTGTTTACAAGTGAATGATCTCAACACAATAGTGGCAGCATAGTACTTATTTTATGTTATTGCTATTTATATAATTATCTGACTACTAGCCTTTTGATAATTAATGTGTTTTTCACAAACACACACACACACACACACACGCTCATGTTTCATAACCACCTTTCTAGTGTAAGCTATCCCAGACAGCACAGGGCAGGAAAGACTTTAGATGGGATACCAGTCTCAGTGCGGGAGGGAACTTGCACAATCTTAGGAGCACAGAATGGCAGGGGGGGGGCAGAATTCAAACTCCAACCCAGGAGCTGCTCTCCATGAGGGACACAGATAGGGGCTCTCAGCACATGGTTTGAAAGTGTTCAGTACCCCTGGGGCAATTGAGGATTAAGGAGCCATTACCAGCATCAGTCTCTTAGCCCTGGGGTTTGAACCGAGAACCTCCTGGTTATATGTATAGGGTCCTAACTCACTTGGCCACAGAGCATCACCTAGAATTGGTATCTATAGATGTAGTTGTGAACATGTGTGATTCCTAAGTCAGGACTCCAACCCTCTGGTTGGAATTAAAATGCCATTTTATGTGGAAGAAAAATGACTGACTCGCATTTGGCAGTTTGCCAGTTCAGAAACTCCCCTGAAGTCTGTGTTTAGAGTCTGAGCTGAACCAGCTGAATGCCCTCTCCCCCCAGATCAATTTGCGGCTTTGGGCAAATGGCCTCAGGTAGATAGGATGTATAATAATGAATGACTTAAACATTATGGCTGGGATATGAAGGGCTTTTTACATAAAATTGTTCAAGGGTATTAATTACTGTAGACTTGCGTTTTAAGTTGTTAGCTGCTTGACCAATAGCTTCAAGCACTCTAGATCTGCAGAGATCCTTCCGAATTGTTCAGTTATGTCCAGGCTTTTAACTGAATCACTAAAACTTGCTGTGACTTTGATATTTCTGATTCCATGAATGCAGAATTAACAGGACATATGCTGGGATTTTCTGAACCAGAATGTTATCTGAATGTGAGGCTTCACAGCACAATAGATGAGAAGCCGATGCCTTACATTTATCAAATTGAATTGCTGGACATTGACACTGACTCATACAGCTGAGATTGGAACTTAAAGGTTGTGGGTTCAAGTTCGCAGATTGGCCCTGTCGTTTTACTCTCTAGGAATGAATCGGCGGGGAATGTTTAGCCAAGTATATTAAACTAAACTCTTACAGTAATACAGTATTACTGTATGAGTCTCCTTCTCTTTTCACTTGATCTAGATACAATAATAATTACGTGTGAGTTCAGAAATAAAGTGCAGGCAGGAAGCAGGATGCGTGTGCGTGCAGTACTAATGCAGATCTCCTCCGCCCTCACTTGTGTGCACTCAAGAACAAATACCAGGTTTTCAGGCAACTTGAAGATTAATACCCCACAGTGCTAAATGTGAACAGCCTTCAGTCGGGGAAATGTTGCATAAAAACCAGTTGAAAGGCCGGCTGCTGTTTGCTGTGTGTTTTGTTTTTGGCTGTCTCTGAAGGGTTAGGGTCCAGGAAGGCACGAGCACCAAAGTATTCTGTTCTGGTACCGTGGTACCGCCTAGTGGAATTCCCTGTGGAGTTTTGTCAGCTTCTCATTGAACATGTTTAACAGAATGGAGGGACATTTTTTGGTACTGTGGTTGCAGCGATGGCTTCACTCCCCCCCCCCCCCACTCTGTGACAACATTGATTCCTCTCCTCAAACTTGTTTGTTTTTCTGACTTCTTTCATTTCCTGTATGCTGGCCCGAAATAACCTCCCAGAACAGGTGTCCTCTCACGCCACCTGCAGGTGGGCTGCTGTAGTCCGTAGGCCGCTACCCAAAGGCCAGTCGTGTTCAGGCCAAAGGGTGTGCTCAGTTCACTGGCGTACACTACGACCAAGTCTTACACCCTTCTGGGAGAAGATTGTGGGGTCACACAAATTATTTGGTCATGAAGTATTTCTGGACTCTGGCCCAACTCTCTCAGAACAGTTTTCCACCCAAATTTTGGTACTTCAAAGTACCAAAGTCAATGGCACTTCTTGTGCACATATTCCATTGGCAGGAAAAACTGGTACTGGAACAGATTGACATCATCACAATGCGCGGTGGGTGTTGTATGCTAAATTCAAAAATAGCTATTATAGTATATTATAGGGCTGGGCAATATTAATATTGACATTGCATGTAATGCACATATGGTATTTTCAAAAATGACATTATTTCGCAATATAGTTTCAGAACTTGGTCTTACTCTGTCATAGTATACAAATCTTAGCAAGCTTTACAATTTTAATGATTGTTCCTCTCCAAGATAATCCAGTAGGCCTGTATGTTATGAAGTCAGTTTAAAGTTTACCTCTGCTACTTTTGTATGTATTCTGCATGTTCTCCAAGCCAATTGTAATCATTTTGATGTTTGATGTTTAACCTCTCATAGACACATTTGTGAGAAAATTAAACAAAATGAACAGGAAAGAGGAAAGAACAAGAACTAGTCACTAAAAAGGCATTTGCCTTCTGATGTATGGAAATATTTTGGATTCCATAGACATGATCTGGAGCAAAATCAAATGATTAGCCAGCACAACCCGTGGCAAAACCCGTGGTACTTTGGTACTGGACTGGAAGTCAAAAGATCAGTGCCTGGTGCAGTGGAGAAACGCTCGGAGTCACTAAACCCCAAGCTCGGTGCCCGATGCTTCAGCAAGCAACGCATTGTGAGTAAAATGGCTGCGCACCACATGGAGGGAAGAGCAATGGAAGGGGCGGTTCACAGAAGATATACGAAACTGTTCATAAGCATGTTGGGTGGAGTTAAAGTTCAGAGAGATAATGCTAAGATTATATAATTCCTTGGTAAGCCCCCACCTAGAATATTGTGTGCAGGTTTGGTCACCATACCTTAAAAAGGACATCACTGCCTTGGAAAGGGTGCAACGTAGGGCTATGAGAATGATTCCTGGTCTTAGAGGAATGTCTTGTGAGGAGAGGTTAGCTGAGCTGAATCTGTTTAGCCTTGAGCAAAGGAGACTAAGTGGGGACATGATCCAGGTATATAAGATTCTACCAGGTCTGGATGCTGTTCAGCCAAATGGCTATTTCAGTATTAGTTTAAATACTAGAACTCATGGCCATAAGTGGAAGAACATTTTAAAATGAACTTGAAGAAGCATTTCTTTACACAGCATGTAGTTGGAGTATGAAATAGTCTTCTTGCTAGTGTAGCGCAAGATAAAACCCTGGGTTCCTTTAAATCAGAGCTAGATAACATTTTAGCAACTCTGAGCTATTAGTTAAGTTCTCCCCAAACAAGCTTGATGGGCCGAATGGCCTCCCCTCGTTTGCAAATTTCTTATGTTCTAGATAAGCACACAGTTATATTTTTGTCTCACATATTATATGTCACCCCAACATTTTCAATGTAATATGCTCATCCAGACATATGACAATAAAAATATATTCAATATAAAATTAATTAGACATGATATATTTATGATATTTGGTAGCTTTATCTTTACATTAGTGAAGAGCTGGGGGCTAGATAAAACTAGAACAACTCTAGGACAAGAACCAGTGAGAATAAAGCTGTGAGTACATAGAAAATATTTTAGAGTTTTTCTTTCTATACAGGGAGCGTGTGGTCAACATATGCTAAAGCAATAGCATTTCAATATTTTTCATTGACTCATTAAAGGAGTTCGTGCAATATCTTTGTGTGGAAGCATACAGTCACTCATTTACAACGAAAGGCTAGTTCCCTTTTAGTGCCATGCAAACACTTCTTCTTGTTATCACCCAGGCTCTTGCAGGACCGTGGAATGCCATCTACTCTAATGCCAAACTGTTTCACATCAATGTTTGCTGGTTTTAAGCTTGTTTCTGGTCTTGCCACAACATATCATTGGGGTTTAGGTTTGGCCTTTGACCAGTTTTCCTTCCCCCCATCATTCGGATTCAATTTTCCTGTTACGTTTCATGTTTTTGTCTTGCTGCATGCAAAAATTTCCATGCCTGACTCATCTTGTCAGCAGGAGATGTTCCCAGTATTCTTGAGGATCGTGTTGTTCTTGGTGAGTGGCATTCAATCCCACCATTCTGCCATGTGTCCCATGTCAAAAACGCTGACCTCAGCCTAGGCACAGGATGCCTACAGATCCTTGAATGTTATTTCTCAGCTCTTCACAGCTTCTTAAACAATTTTCCGCCTTGCCTTTGAAGTTTTGGCAGGACTGCCATTCCTCAGAAAATTCACTACACCGCAGTTTTTTTTTCCCCCAAAACATGGAGAATTTAGCTTTCAAATTTAAAAAAATTCCTTTTGATTTATCTTTCTTATATAGGAAATGCATGAATCTAACACAATTAATGTCAATTGCACTGTCTGCAATTTATTGGATTATTGTCTGCTGGAAAAATAGTGAAACATGCTGCAACATTTAAAATAAGATAGTCATAAGCAGTAAACTATAAGCGACATATTTTAATGTCTCTTGGCAAATTTACTGAACCTCCTCTCCACTAGTTGCTCCTGTTTGTCCACTTTGCCCAGATCCGTTCTGCTGCTCCCTGTGGTTTCTTGACTAGCTGCCTTTGCTGTCCTGTCTGGGTTCACCTGAACCCTTGTGGGTCTTGGCTGACTCTTTTCAAAATGCTAACCCTGATTTTGGGAAGGAGTTTCTCGTTCAACAGATAGAGGGCGACCTGAGTGCGGAAGGCGAAATTAATGGGAAATGAAAATACATGCCGTGCTTTTAACCTTTTTCCAGGTTTTTTAAATGTACAAATTTCTTTCCCATCTCTCTAAACCCAAAAGTTTGTTTGTGGTGTTCGGTAGAAGTGCAGTCAGGGGTCAGAAACGGGAAATTGGGGGAGGGGGGGGGGGCAGGCGGCAGATAGCAAATTGTTTTCGGGCAAAATCTGGAACGCATAAACTTCAGACAATTTTACCACCGCTTTGGCGGATTGGCCAACCCAGCTTCCCCCCCCCCCCAAAATACGCCGGCATCCCTTTTCAGATCCTGCAGACCTCGCCACGCCCTCCACCTCAGGGTGGCCAATCAGATGCCCCGCCAGGCCCCTCACATTATAAGAACAGTAGACGTGGAGTGGAGAGGACCAGAAGCTCGTACTGGTGGGCTACAGAGTGGAGCGGACAGTGGGGCAGGGGTGTTTTCCGTACGCATGCAGCTGCAGGAGAGAAAAGCCGCCCAGGTCTGCTACAGAGGACAGATGGGTTAGCACCAGTATACTTCTTTGGCACATCTCTTCTTTTTATTTGGCAGACTGTCTCTTAAAGGCAGAGCTTGGTCCACAGCTTGCAAGTGAGCAGCCTGTGCTAGTGACAGGCCAGAGGAATCGGAGCAAGAGCGGGGCAGAGAAGCGAGACAGAGAACCTCCAAGAGGAGCCGCCATGCGTGAGGAACTGTCCTACACACGCTCACCGGAAGGGAGCCGAGCAGCCCGGGGGGAGGATGCGGAGCGCCCCCCAAAGACGGGGTCGAGCGGGAGCCGTAAGCGAGGGCCGTGCCCCAGGAATGACAACAGCGAGGCTGAGGAAAGGTCAGCTGGCAGTCCCCCGCACCTTCTGCCGGCGGGAACTAAGCGGCCCAAGAAGAGCCCCCCCGCGGCAGTGGCCGCCGTCGGCCAGCAGGGCGCAAGCTCCGCCCCCCACGGCAGCCAGCCCTTCGAGGACCTGCACACGCAGCGCGTGATCGCCAACGTGCGCGAGCGGCAGCGCACCCAGTCACTGAATGACGCCTTTGCCTCGCTGAGGAAGATCATCCCCACGCTGCCCTCGGACAAACTGAGCAAGATCCAGATCCTCAAGCTGGCCTCACGCTACATCGACTTCCTGTACCAGGTGCTGCAGAGCGATGAGATGCACGGCAAGCTGGCCAGCTCCAGCTACCTGGCCCACGAGCGGCTCAGCTACGCCTTCTCCGTCTGGAGGATGGAGGGGGCCTGGTCCATGTCCACCCCCCACTAGCCAACCACCCCCCCTCCCCACCATATCCCCCATCCTACCCCCCCCGCCCCCCTCAGCTTACTACAGCTGTCCTGCCGCCCATCTCAGGTATTTACATCTTACCACTACACCTGCGCTCCTCTACACGGGGCTTCTGGGAAAAAAATGATTAAAAACTGTCACTTCAATGCCATACGCTTCCTTTATTGCACTGTAAGACATCTATGTTTGATATTTCCTTTTAATCTTTACATCTTTTTGAATTTTACCTTGATTTCTTCAGTGTAGCCCTTTCCAGTGCTTCCCGTATTGAAGTTGTATCACTTTATTTGTCATAGATAAAGACACGCATTAAATATTTTAAGGTTTGACATGTGCTACAGCTCTCTTCTGCCTTTGGCACTTACTGCATGAAAACATTCACAATTTAAATCCCATTGTGGGGTGATTATTGGCAGGTATTTTGTTTGTTTTTCATTTAAACTAGAGTCATGTCACTAAAATACTCAAAGTGTATTCTATTGGGAGATTTTAATTCACTCTTCCAAAATATAAAATCATACAAAGTTAAAAGGTAATTAATTTGTGAGTTTAGCTTACTTACATTACCATGCACAGCTGGGGGTGTCGCTGTCAATACAGGTAATCAGGAAGCATGTGAAAGACAGACATGATCCCCACAGGAGATGGTTCCTGACTAACAGACCTACAGATTGTTGAGGACAGGAGAGGCGGCTCCAGCATGCGGTCGTGTGTTAGCCAGGAGCATTGGGGCGCTCCAGAATAAATTGAGAAATAAAAAGTAACAAGTGTTAAAAAAAGTTTAAAAATAACAATGGCTGATTGGTTGGTGAAGTGCTTTGCACTGTTGCTTCATCCCTCTGAGACGCTCTGCGAGTTTGCATCTTCTCCCCATGTTGTTGCAGGGTTTTCTCTGGGCATTCCAGATTCCCTCCTCCCAGAGTCCAAAAACATTCGGAGGCTAATTGGAGTTACCAAATTGCCCGTAGGTGTGCATGTGTGAGTGAATGGTGGGTGAGTGTGCCCTGTGATGGGTTGGCGTCCCATCCTGGGTTGCTCCCTGCCTTATGCCCGTAGGCTCCTGACCCCTTGCAGCCTGGAATAAGATAAGCGGTTTCAGAAAATGGATGGTTGGAATAACAAATTTGAAACTTAGTGTTTTATTTCTTAGGTAGCCCATGCACCTGTAATTTTTTTAAACCAGAAATTTTGGTGACTTCTAATTTAATATAATCTCTGTGTATTGTATAATTCGGTGACCTACCAGTGAATGTAATGGTGATATTTGGACATGTATACAGTAGTTAAGGCTGCCCTGCACTGCTCTTTCCTCTGTCCCAAAGAGCATTATGGATCATATTTCTCCATCTACAATTGCAGCCTCTTTAGTGCATATTATTGTTGGCGTGGCTATGCTGCCCAGAGAGATTAAAAGATTTCAGAGAGTAGCTGGCCAGAACTGTCTCTGAGAAACCCAACAGAACTGAATGCAGGCATTTCCCCTCTGTGTATAAATTTCTATTGTCTTGTGCTTACAAGCCCGAATGTAATATTTGAGAGTAGTCAAAAATGGTATCAATAATAATACAGTATGTGCATGAATCAAACTAAATGTAAATTGAATGTTAATCCAATTAAAGTATGTGATATCTAACAGGCATTATTAAAGTACTTGAAATTTTATTAAAATGATTATTAATTATTATTATGTAATAACTATCATGATATTGCAATTTATAAAGAAAAAAAACTGAAAATTAGTTTTTGTGGCTGTTTCCATCTCAAGAAATCAGATCTGATTGGTGAAATCTGAGAGCTCAGATTTGATTATGGTACTTTTCATTCTTTACCTTAATCCAGGTCCTGGGAACGCACGGCTTAAATTAATTTTATCTTGCCTTTTGCCAAAAAATATAAAGAAATCATTTGCTATTACTACTGCTACTCCCACCAGTAATAACAACAGCAACAATAATAATACCTAGAAAAATATAATGCTATTAGTACACCTACTACCGCAAACAACAATATATAACACATATACACTCACCTAAAGGATTATTAGGAACACCTGTTCAATTTCTCATTAATGCAATTATCTAATCAACCA
>JABFEA020000110.1:22469543-22485100 GCA_019775915.2 Cyphomyrus plagiostoma | reverse complement strand
CCCCCCCCCCCCCCCCCCCCCCCCCCCCCCCCCCCCCCCCCCCCCCCCCCCCCCCCCCCCCCCCCCGGGCGCGGGGCCTAAAATCATGTCCACTTGTCTGTTTCCATTTGCAAAACTCATATTAACCACTTACGCTAAAAATCACACATATAATTCAGGCTATACTTAGTACAAGCTTTATCGGTTTGCATTGTTATTTGAAGGTATTTTGTTTCCATGATTGCTGATCCGTGCATTCCTATAGACTCTGTCAAAGTTACAGGCCCTGGTGGCCTCCGCTGATTCCACGGTCCATGGGTCTACAGACCTCACAAAAGTCATTCAGAGGCGCTCTGAGACGACAGCACCTGACGTCTGGCTGCTATTCCTGAGGAATTATGGGAATGACTGGCAAGACTTAGCGAGCCTCGTGAGTAACGGCAAGCATATCTGCATAATAAACAAACAGTTGTGCTGAGAGGGGGGCTTAAGCCGCAGGTCCCATCGTGCCAATGCAGTGTAAACACCCTCAGCCAGCTTGTAGCACACAGCCTGGTCTTCACAGCCACAAAACAGCCAGTAGATGAGACCATCGCGCTCCTACATTTCCCCCAACATAGCAGCAAACCTCAATGTGCCATCCCTGCCTCTGCACCCTTAAAACTTACCATCCCTGGAAAAGTACATCCTGCGGAGGGCGATAGGTGCTATTATTTACTTCTTTGGCAGACGTTTTAATTTAAAAGATTATTGCCTCTTCATACTGACATTTGCTGGAAGACTCTGGGCCAATTTTTTACTCACAAGTCAAATTCCATAATGACTTCTTCCATGACTATTCTAGGAACGCAGATGTACACGTGGGAAGTAATGACACGTATTTCAAAGCACAAAGACTCCCCAGTCTACAAAGGTGATGAGGGGAAAAGAAAATATCCAGGTGAGGAAAATCAATTAAGCTTAATTACGCAACCCAGATTTTTATTTATGGGAGGAAATATCCGAGGGGGAAAAACGTGAGGGTTCGGAAGACAATTATAAATTTAATTAAGTGTGAGTGTACGGTTCCGGAATTCATACGGCTTCGTGCGATAATCCTCTTTCCTGAAATGTTTCAAAACAGGATTAGTGCTGGTAGTGAGCTAGAGGCCTCTGCGGTATTGGGGGAAGAGCGACAGAGATGAAATGTAGTCTGACTGGGGAGGTAGGAGCACATGCTGAACCTTAGGTTTTCAGCCAGAAACACGAAGGGGAACAAGATGGAAAAACGTCAATACTGTCTGCAAACACCACAAGCATCAATTTCACGTCCTAGGTTAGTGCTGACAAGTGGCCAAATGTGTCAACCCATCATTATGCCAAAATGAGCTCAGCACCTTCCAAGTGATGCTTAGTGGTTTATAGATATTAATATAAAAATACTTCAGTGAGGTGCATAACCAGGTTTTGTTTAACTTTTCCCTTTGTTAGTAAACAGGCAGCTGGGCAAAAGGTAAAAATCCACATCTCTCTGAATAAGTGCACTTGCTTCACAAGGGAAGAATGTGATCCACAGGCAGAGAGCAGAGGTGTGAGGATGTACGAAACCCTGAGCACCTTTGCAGTAGAGCCTTATTAATCCCCCTGGGAGAAGAGGTGCCGCGCCATCGAAAATGCTTAGCTCCGCAAGGTCAGGCAATATGGGGACCTGGGCTTTGAAGCCCTTCAGCCTTTAAGGAGGCTTTCAGGAGAGATTCGGGCTCTTTGTAGACACGGCATTCACACACGCAAAGGGCCTGGGACGCCAACCCTTGCACCCCCCCACCCCACCGCAGCATAAACCACAACGTAATTTATACCCGAATCTCAGTGCCGCTGGGTGACTGGTGTGAAAAGCGCTGAGGAAACTATTGCCGAAGCTATTGTATCGTATTCGTCTACAGGCAGCCTGGGTCATATGGTTACAGTGACAGTGAACACAGCAATTATTTGCTAAAAGCGCAGAGTGATTCATTTCAAATTACAACAGTGGACGGAAACCAAATTTAAAAAAAAAAAGGCAGATGGTTCAGGATAGCTCAATTAAAAAAAAAAAAAAAAGTACGCAGACTGACAGAGTGTAAAGTGGAAATGTACCATTTGTGTGTTTTGTCGCTAGGAAGAGGCCCCCCAGAATGCCCATGTAAACAAGGCTGCCCACGTCAGTGTTCCACAAACACATAACCAACAGAATCACAAATCTTCAACAAGAACGCCCAGTGGCATATAAGAGACACAAGATTCACTCAAGAGCTAATAGCAGTTACACAAATCAACCAAAACTGTATCTAAAAATCAAAAAGGTCACGTTCACCATGTGGTCTTAAACCAACTTCTTACATGGAATTAGCTAACAATTAGAGGTATCAGGGAGGTCAACATGAAACTCTGTTCCTCCATTGACAAAATGTGCTATGTGCTATTCACCTCTTCACAAGGTTCCTCAAAACCAAATCAGCCTCACAAGGGCACTAGTTTGTGTAATGAAGCTTCAAGAATCCAGCTTCATCGCAAAACTACCACTCTCCATGATCTCACTTGTCACTCGTGACCCGCACTGGAGAAATCAGCAAGCTAAGCAGTGGCTGGCAATCAGGGATGCTGCAATGCTCCGTCTACACCCCAGCAGGGATGGAGAATGCTGGCAAAGTCCCTTGCCTCAAAACACCAGGCGGCAGAAGGTGAACACTGAACACCTCCACTATTTAAGTGCCTCCCTGAAGTATCTAGCAGTTGGAATTACACAGGAAGCCCAGTATTTTTCCAAATTCATTTTCTCCCCTATACATCCAATTTCACTGGAGATGGATTAGGCAGGACACTGGAACAAGCCATCAGCCGACTGCACAGTGGCAAAAGCAGAGGTGTCCTGCACATTCGATTCCTACACATACTTCTCAGAGGATTCACAGCGGGCTCCCCTAAATCAGAAACCTGACACAGCACAGGACAACAGCAAATGCTTTCATTTCCACGCATTCCCCCATGTTAAGCACAAGGCCCATTAATCGTCCATTGTACAGAGCATTGTCATTGTTAATAAAGTGTTTATCTGACGGCATGGCGATGTGCTCGTCTGTGATTAAAACTATCAAATAAAGTAAACAATAAAAGACAGCATTTCCCACCAATAAGTACATTGTCAAGCATACCTCCTCTCAGCGGAATAAACAAGCCAACAGAATTCGCCTTGTACTAAAAACATCCACAGGTCTCTGTATGGAAAAAAGCCATAAACACCCCAGAGAGACAGAAAGAAGATGAACGAGAGGGGGAGAGGGCATGTCAGATGGTATCGCTGGACACAAGAGATTTTAGGGTAACATCTTGTTGGGGGACGGCTGCATGACAGCATCAATACAGATATTGTGCTTTAACCCAACAAATGCATAAATAAAGTCTCCAATTTTTTTTTCTCTCTTTAAAAGCTTCGTGGTTTGGCCCCCATGTGCCAATCCAAAAATAAGGGTTCAGACCTGTCCGCAAGAGTGGAAACCCACTCAGTTCATTACAGAGCTTTTAAAATGTCTATTATTATTTCCTGCTATGCCTGGCCCACTTCTGTTCGTAAACAAGCTGACTCATCTCCGACGACAGCATAGACTGATAATGCAAATACACACACACACAAATGTCTTTGGTCTCCACCCTTCCATGAACCCAACACCCTTATCCATCCGAGACGAGCACGAGGGGACTGGCTGGCTGATGATAACACAGGCCCCTCTGTGCAAGTTACACACCCTCTTATGTTGCCCCTGAAAAGACTGCCATCTCATGCTAGTCTAGGGGGTGAAAGGTTCTCTGCACCAATACCCATGGCATTGTACAGGTGCCCTTGAGATTCATTAGGCTGCTGGAAGAGAGGATGCCACAAGGCACCGCATGCTCCCGTGGGTAGGCAAGTCCAACGTGCATGGTGTAAATATAGATATTAAAGAGCTGCTCAGGGTGAGTCTAGGATTTTATAACGTGGGGGGCATAAGAGATATTAATCTTATCAACCAATGATATCTTTTAAAATCAGTGAGTGACAGAGGAGGGGAAACTCCAGGAGCCAATCAGCTGTCAGCTGGGGGCAATGACCCTGTGGCTCCGCCTCTTATTATGCCCTGGCATCTGTCCCATGATGAGGGCAGCCAGCCTGCATCCTAGGACTGGCAATGGCATTATCTGGGATTGAATGTGAGTGCAGGCTCCGTCTACAGCCGACACGGATCACAAAGGCAGCATCAGATTTCCGTCCACGTGCCGGCTTAGCAGCGTCTGGGCTGCAGTGGGACGATAAGGTGATGAGATAGAGGGGAAGAAGATGGAGGCACAGGGAACATCGGTCCCAGCAGGAGGGGGATAAGGGGGAAAACACACAGGCAGCCAGGGAGCTCGCAGACTGGCATGCTGTCCACTCTCCACTTCAGAAGCACAGAGCGGTAGGTGCCATTTCGGACAGAATGTGCCAGAAGCAGGCCAGAGCCATGGAATCTGCATTCAGCTCACTCATCGCTTGCTCTCTGAAAGCTAAGCCTGGGTACACACCATCATGGCAATGCCTAGACTCCATGTACAGGATATACATCTATATAAAATACAGAAAACCACTTCAGCATAAACGGATGTGTTTACTTCTCACAATCTATTCCTGATGTGCTCCACTCTGTCCATTTATAAATCAGCTGAGGCAGCAAATTATGGAGACAAGGCAGGAAATTGTGATGATCAAAAACCAAACCATCCATCTTCCAACTGCTCATCACAGGCAACAAAGGGCAAGGGTGCACCCTGGAGGGGGTGCCAGAGTCCACCGCAGGGCACATGCCAGGACAGTTCACAGATACCTATTTCACCGGTCTTTAAGCTGTAAGATGAGACCAGAGAACCTGGAGGAGGAGACCCATATAAAATGGGAAGGGCAGAGGAGGAATTCAAACCCTGAACATCCAGCCCAACAAACTCCACAAAAATGCAACACATAGGCCTGGGTAATGTTTATAATGTGGACAACCAGTTATGTGCACAGACGAAGGCTGCAGGCATGAAACCCTACTGTAGAACCCTTCAGAAATGTACTTCACCTAAAACACTCTGGCAGAAAGAAAGATGGACAGAAAGAAAAAGAAAGAGACAGACAGCCTAATTGATGTAGGGGAAAAAACCTCTATAGATAAAAAGCTTCACCTAAGTAAATATAAATATATAAAGCTTGCTTTTGAGATAAAAGCCTCATTTGATTGGACAGCTTTCACAGTGGTCCTTCACGAAACCTAATCAGGACTATAAAAAATCGTCTCCATGCAGTCATATTAACTGGACTATGCACAGATCTGTCAGCACGCTGCTTATGCAACAGATGAATGACCCATACATTGCGGTCATTAGCAACACTTTTTTTTTTTTGCAAGACCATAAATACTGACGTGTGCTTGTCATAGTAGCGACAAAAAAAGTCATTATGCTAATTAAGACTCCGCTGCTTACCTGGAGATTAGATGACATTCGGATTTGGGTTGTGAGGGTCGGGTTCATGCAAGAGAGAAAGAGAGACAAGAAGTTATTAAGCAGCTGCTCATTTATCACTGTTATCAACATCCAATTATTTTTATAATTACTCTTCAATTTCATACATTATACATCCCGCATGCTGCCACCATCAAGAACAGGATCAAGGGTGACGGCAGCGACGAATCTGAAATAACGATTAGGGTGTCGGAACAAATTGCTTTGTGTTCCTGTGGAGTTTTTTTTTTTACCCTGTGAATGCTATTATGACTGCCGGTGGTGCTTGTGTGACTTACTGTTGCCACTTGTTTCCACTGACAGGTGCACATGTACCCGACTCTATACCCAAGTGCAATATTCACCACAGTCTGGGCCAACGTGAGCTGTGACACAACCTCCAAGCTTAAAAATGAATCTAATTTCAAACCCACTCGTCGTACCCAATGAGAGCTATTGTACTTCAGCTGCTTCCTAAGGGCTGGGCGCAGGCCTTGTGAGCAGCAAAGGCCAACGGTCACTCGCTGGAGAGCAGACCTTAATGTAAACAAGAATAAACCTGCAATAACTTACTGGCAAGACTTGCAGAGGCCAGACCCCAGAACAGGCACAGCTGTTGAATGGCCCGACTGTATCCACAAGGTTCCTGACCAAAAAGATTCAAAGATGCCAGAAAACACTCTCGTGTTGAAGGTCTGTGTAAAGCATTTGACCCATGTAAAATATATTTACAGGGAAATACAGTAAGAAAGTGCAGGGCGGTCTGCTATGTTAGGTGCCCAAGTAACTCATACAGTCGACAGACACTTCAGTGATTTGACTCTTCCTACTTAAAGGCAGATATTTCTGAATCTATGCAGTGATCCACATGGTTAACGGAGAAAAAGAAGACCCCCCCATGACAAGAAACTGGACTTATTAGCATAATAACCTTCCGTTTCAGTGTCTCCTCCCTTTACACTAACAGGGGATTAGTGGGTAACACCAGAAGGACGGAACGACCAGCACAAAAGCACAAAGCGCTCAGGAACAAGCCCCCCCACCCCACTGTTAACTCAGTTTTATAAGGGAGGCTTTATGACTTACAAAAGGGCTAACAGAGCGAGCTCT
Organism: Cyphomyrus plagiostoma; assembly: GCA_019775915.2. Lineage (NCBI taxonomy): Eukaryota > Metazoa > Chordata > Actinopteri > Osteoglossiformes > Mormyridae > Cyphomyrus > Cyphomyrus plagiostoma. Next base: position 22,478,500 of record JABFEA020000110.1, on the reverse strand, counting down.
CAACCCCACCCCCAACCCAATTCTGCCTGCAAATGAGATAATACTATAATGCTATGTTTATGAGGGCCTATTAAATGTGCATTAATCACGACTTGGTGTGTAATTGGAGGTGAGCTCGTGGCAGAGGGATTCAGCTCACTGGCACCCTACTGGCCCAACAAGAAGTAGAGGTGACACTGAGTAATGGGTCTCAATCAGCTACTGCTCCCATGCCGACGCCCCCCCCCCCCCCCCCACCAGTATAGAGGGGATGTCCATCTGAAACAACAATCCAAGGTAACCGCGGTATTTGCCTTCCCTGGCTGCAGTCACAGCATAAACAAGAGGGGCCTATTGGGTCTTTCACTCAGGGCCCAGTCTACTTGGTGGTGAAGGTGCCTTTTTAAATTGTGATAAAAGCAAAAAAATAATAATTAAAGGGGGGTGGGGGAGCGAGAGAGAGAGGAAGTCGGCCTTCAACACGCAATTAGCATGAGCCATGAGTCTCTCAATATGACGAGAAAAGGGAGATCGGCACTGAGCCATTCCTCATAGTCTTATCTGCACGCACATTCGGCAAACAAATAAGGGCATCCCTGTGGGTGTGGCCTGCTGTCGTGCGGCCTGCTGCCTCAGCTAATGGCACAGATTCCACCACTTCACAGTTGCCTGTGTTCTCACTGTGGACGAGAGGCCGGTCCTCCACCCCAAGAATGCAGGCTAATCCGCTGAGATTTGCTTTGTTTTTCATTCCTCCCCTAAATCGAGGCAGGATTCAGTTAGCCCCAAGTACATTCAGCAGTCAAGATTCCAGCTGGAAGTCACAAAAGGGCCATGAATAGCGCCTATTGTGCACAGTTTTTTTTCCCCTCCTCAAGGTACACTTTCCTAAATTATTAGGAAGGTAACATGTGAACCCTTACACTTGGGTTCTGTGATCATCAGTAGTTTGCAAGGCCTTTGATCTGACCCTCGCATTTGGGGTTGCCCCCTGCTGATGGGGGCCGTTCCATTTGGGGGCTTCGGCTCACCTCCTAACATTCACTGTCATGCCAGGGTCACGCTTCCATCTCAGTTTAATCTTTCAGAGAAAACCTGTCCTGCCTATTGGGTGCAATAAAGCATCATCAGCTAAGCAGGAATGCGACTACCCGTGATTCCTCGCTGGATCACTGCCCGGCTTAATAGCTTCTTCCGGCTTCTCTGCTCTGCTTAAAGGACGGAAGAGAAAAGGGAAGAGGGAGAGGCTGAAACACATCCTCCCTGATCAAAAAACAGGTTTCACAGAGAGCACGGGAGGCGGAACAGGTGCGGGACAAAGCTGGGTATCAGATCTCTGCCCCAGCCTGGTGCCAGGCGCTGGAGTTCATGGCAGCCAAAATCTGAAAGATACTTCCCATGGAGTATTCCCATGGAGACTGCCTGTGAAGGAAAGACTGTTTGAGAGATTTTTAGTATATTTGTATATTGAAATGTCACACAGGTTGACCTTTTGCAGGCCCCTCATTCTGAGCAGAGGGCGTATACAGGACAGGGGGACTGGTTCAGTGCCCCTCCCACTTTCACTCTGTGACCAAGCATATCATTGGCTAATAAGGTGGATCCCTCTGCATGAATGACAGCCTTCTTCATCTTGCCTCAAAAACCAAGCCAAGGAGAGCAGCCACGCTGTCAATATGTAATGGCAAATACTGATAAACAGCATTGCTGTCTCAAACTGGCTAGAGCCTTTATTTGACACGAATACCCAGTGGGACGACCGTGTAAACGGACCCCTACCAAGAAAGCCACAACATCCCCAGTGTCTCATCACAGGTTGCGAAGGGCCCCTTTCAAATCAGTGCTTAATTCCCTGCATAGCCAGGTGGCTCTGGGGTGCAATGTGATTAAGATAGAATAAATCGTGAGGAATAAATAGAACATGGGGGAAGATTAATTTATCCTTTTTTTCATCTTTCCAACAATAAGTGCCTCACAGACAGGTCAGACTCTCTAATCTGATGGAATGCTTCCTCCCCAGTATGCATGTAAATCACCCAAGGAAGCCAGGAAACATCATTTCACGGGAAGGAAGGCGTGACCTACTTCACGCTGTTCTTCTGCATGATGGGAGAAGGGCCGGCCCACTCCAGCCACACCCAGAAAGCGGAGACAGGCGTGCTCCTCAATCACGGAGACAAACGGCTGAAAACCCTCCAACACCTCCTCAGAGAAGCGGCGATATCCATGTCTAGACGACACTGTGACCACCGATGGAAAGCACAGACGTGATGGGCTGAAATCCGCTAAGGCAAAGAACGGCACAACACAGGCCAGCCTACCGCCCCGACTCGCTGCCTTTCCTTGTTACAGGTGACAGACTGCTGTCTCTTCCTGGCACTGTGTCTGCCGTTCCTGCACCCGTAACTCACCTTGCACAACCTGCCACTCCTTACACTCTGCGACCGTTCAGAGACGGCGACGAAACCAAGCCAGGACAGGCATGGGAAGTCCCTTGCAAAGCCTGACTAAATCACTCAGTCACAACCTCGGCTCACGACAGTTGTCATATGAACCTGATACAAAGGTCACTGGGTGGAGGGGGGGAATCCATCACACAGATCTGAAGCATATTTCACAGTACAGACACTACAGAAGGCATCCCTTTAATTCCTTATCCTATTACCGATTTAGACTTGCATAGACAGATGGCAGGGTCTTACAGAACCTAAAGCAGACCCTCACCCAAACAGCCCCCCCAATCTTCCGGTCTGACGACATATGTGTGGAGCTACCGTCACTTCCGAGATTTGACTCGGGCTCTTGCTTTGATGGATTGCAGTGATATCGCGGACAGACCACTGCCCTGGATAAGCTCCCCCCTCCTGGGACTTTGAGCAGTTTTGAGCATTTGTTTCTTTGAGATTTTTTTTCCGGGGTTGATCTATAACTAATCTGCGCCATATGGGAAAGTCTAAAATTCAGACAGACTAGGTCAGGGTGGAAGACTGGATTATAAATCCATTTGTCTACCAAGGCAAAACAGCAAGAGTAAAATAATTAGCTAGGGCACGTGCCAATGCTTCCAAGTCGTAAAAGACATCAGATTATTAGTTTCACACTGTGAGGATTCCAAGGTGGAAAATGAAATGGTTACAACTTCATCCTTCCCCCTGGGGTCCAGGGCAACCCAACCAAGTGAGAGCTAGCTATGTTTGAAACATGCTTTAATTATAACATGATTTCTGAACATTGCAGCAAACTACATTTACAATAGACACTTCTCAAAGCAACTGTGGACATACAAGTCCCCCCCTCCCAAAAAAAGAGGTATTTTTGTGACAAGCGGCCCATTACTGTGATAACTCCAAACCCCTCTTGGCCTGTCAGTGCTCTACTAACAAAGCCCAGATGGCCTTGACTGAATAGTTTAGCACCTGTTACAAAGGCAACAATAAAAGTGAGCTTTGAAAGATGGTCTTTTTAAAACAAATTAAAACCAATGAACAGTGCAGTTCTGACATAGGCAAATTTCTGGAAATGCAGAGCATTTTTCAGAAGCAGGGGTCCATCTTTAAACATAGATCAACCTATAGGAATGCTATGTAGTACATGAAAGCTGCCAAAAAATTAAACACAGATGTTTCAGAGAAATATTGAGTTTATCTAACCATTCATGATTAAAGAACTTGGGAAGGATTCTTCACATAGGCAGTCCTCAAAAACATATGAAGCATAGACTAGACTAATGTTAAGGGCACACTTGCAGAGCACTCGTTTACATGTATAAATACTCACACCTATGGGAAGGTTGCGAGCACACAGCCATGCAAAGCCAATCGGCTTTTTCCACTCTGAAGCATTGGAAACACCTCACCTTTATCAAAAATGTAACAGAATCTGTAAAGATGTTTAATTATTAACAGAAAAATGTGTATTACACAGTTGGGGGCAAGGACTGACAAGAAAGAAATGGCTGCAATAAGCCACGACTCCGACTGCAGCCAGCAGTCTTCCAGGCAAAGCTAAGCTACATTGACTCAAATAGCAAGGTTAGACAAAAGACACCAATGCTAGAGAAACCCCGGTGGTTTTCCATTTGCTGAGCAGTAATCCTTCACAGGACTGTCTGGCAGGGAGCAGAAAGGTGGACAGTCTATGGGTCCGTGAGGACCAGGTTAGGAAGCACTGCTTCAGAGGAAGGTTTAAGCCACCAGGTCCCCGAATCTTAAACTAATTTCTCAAATTTTGCCCTGTGAGCTGGCAGCAAGATAGACATGTACCTTTTAATTCCAGGCTAATTAATTTTGCCGGGGGTTTGGGTAACGGCGGGTGGCGCAAGACAAGACAAAACCGCCTGGTTCTGCCTCAACCCACGTTGCCTCATTAGACCTTTACACATCAGAATAATACATCATGCTCTACAGTCAATGGCGTCCGACAGCTGTGCACAAGGGCTGTGAGAAAATCGATAGGCATTCTCCAAAAAGCCAGCCAGCCTTCACATGCTGCAGTCTACCCAGGGACAGAGCCAATATAAAAAGAGAGAGACCCCCACATGACCGTACTTACCCTGCTTGTTTTTCTGAACAGGGTGGAGCACCCACTGCCCTGATCCCACCAGATCTACAAATGTGTCGTTAAGGCTAGCCATCACCCAAGACATCGGTTCCCTTGAGTTAAATCGGGGAGGACTCAGATATGTCGTCGATGGAACACAAGGAGTGAGCTGATATCCATGAACCAGAGTCGGGTCGCCATTTGAAGGCTGGTGGGCTCGTCCCAAGTGCGGCGATTGTTGCAAAAATAGAAGAGCGTTTGAAGCGCGATGCACGAAGTTAGGCATGTGGCGTAGCTGTGCTGGCAAACAAGCTTTGGGCCGGTTAGTGTGATTCCCAACAAGACGCCTTGCGGAACGAGGACGGAGCGTCCACAGGGTGAGAGGCGTAGAATGTTAAGGGACTGCAGGCACTGGAAAGATCGCCCTGAATAAGCAGTCCACAAAGCAGGGACGCACCACACAGCACTGCCCTATATTCCACAGCTTTGCCTCTCCTTTAAAGCTATCCCCAGTTCCCCTGCCCCTGGATCCACACAGAAATACCAATGGCCAGCGTGGGCCATAGACTAGGCAAGTTTATGGGAGATCTGGACCCGTCAGCCACTGGGACTCCAAAATGGTACAGGAGGCAAGGAAGCCAGAGCACTTGTTATTTATTAATCTGTTTTGCCATTAAACGGCAGCCATTTAGGGAATTTGGGGCAGCTGCATTATCAAGCTAGGACTAATTCACGTCGAGATGCCATTTAATTACAGAAGTGCTTCAATTACACAGACCATTACAGCGTTGTTCTCCGCCTAGCAGGGCTCTCCGAGTACCTCTGTGTGCAAAGTAGCCTCACTCAGACAATGATGCAGAGGTTTGATCTGGATGCATCAGGATGGGGCCAGTAATTCTCTCTCTTATTTACAAGGTAGCAATTGAGTCAAAATCCCATCCTCGGCAGGATAGCCACATGTCCATAGGGCCCTTCAGCAAGGCCCTTAACCAATCAAAATGCTCCAAACGTCCTGGATAAATGGCTGACCCTGCACTCAGACCCCAAGCTGTAAGAGCGTGTGTGCACGTGCGTGTGTGTGTATAAAGAAAACAAGATGGAATATGGGAAGTATTCTAATTGACTTGAACTTGCACAAAAGGTATCATTTCATTTCAAAATTATTTGGCATGGATCACAGGAATGAGTTCCCAGGGCCACAAACAGGCCAAGCATTTGCAGATCGATTCCATGATCTCATTAAAACTATGACAGCCACCCATGCCCTCGGTAAGGTGGCAAGCTGACGACCCGCTGTGAGCTGGCTGCTCACAAGCCCCCCCAATCCCACCCACCCTGTGCCCAATCCAAGCATGGCACCATCACAGCTGATGCATTAGTTAGACTGTGCCAGTCTGAAATTACTTCATCAAATTGCAGTTTTCCTTCCTCAAAAAAAACACACCATTACCACGTCTCACCAGCTCAGAAGCATGGCTCTGGATGAACGACAAAGCATTTTTACGCTACTCATCTTCCATTCCCACCACGATGAATCTTATTTAGAGCTTGGCAAGCGACAGGGGACAAATTCATCACTGCTGGAAAACAAGTTAAAAGCCATAAAATAAAATAAAGCCCTTGAACAGATTACCCTTGGAAGAACAGGGTAAATTGTGTGTAAAATGCTCCCCGAAGGTAAAATGCTTAGATGGATAAGGACACCACCATCATGCAGTCCTGGACCACTGAATGCATGTTCATCATTCGGAAACTGATGACCAGTTACATCACATTATGAGTCTGTCAGCGATTAGAGGTTATTTGCCTTTGGATTTTTTTGTAAATTTTTTTGTCCATTTCCAGGCCTGAATAAATGAAAGGTGGGCAGAGTTACAGAAAAAAAAAAATGTGGGAAACATTCACCTCTGGTTCAACATACTGAAAAGGGCAGTGCCCTATGAAGTCTCTTCTATCCTGGATAACTGGACTTCAAACTCTAGAGGCAGAGATTCATGCATTTTCAGCTATGTATAGAACAGTAAAGTATATAGGTAGAAATAGGTCTTAATCCCTGTAAAATGCCACCTTAGAATAGGGCAATAAATATATTTTACTCTGGAAATTTGGATGTCTAAGAACCATAAAGATCAATCGCCAGCCAGATCTTTTTTCCCCAAACTTAATATATCACTGGGTCATGCATCTAAAATCACAGAGCAATACTTCATAAGACTAGACATTGTAAACGTCACTCTAAGTTCCTTCCTATGTCTTTGATTTAAATCAAACAGTTCAAACTGACTCTACACAAGCTCACAGCTCACCGTGGAAACCATTCTGTGAACTACACACTGACAATATTCCCATTATGGGCGCAAACACAAAAGGAAGGGTTCGAATGAAGGCCTCAGTGTCAACACATGCCAGCTGTTCTACATACCCAAGGTCCAAGAGGAGGCTGAGAATGCACGTCACCATGCTGCAGGTGACTAATGCGACTTATTAAACATTAACAAGTGCTGATGTCAACCAGTTAGGGGTAGTGAGCTTGCTGTTTGACAACAAAAGGGGCAAGCGGCCTTATTCATATTCTAGGCTTACGGAGCCCAATGTTAGCTATGGCTGCATGTAATAGAAACCCTCAACTTCAGCCCCTGGCTAAATGGCAACTAAGCTCTGGCCGAGAGGCTGAATGAACAAGATGGCCATGGCACTAATAAGCGGACTGCCCTGCTGTGCTGCCGTGGCGGTGGACTTGAGGAGCAGGGATGAGCTACAGAGTGAATATACAGGAATATCGCGCCCAACCTTTGAGGTTCGTCTTATTTGGTATTTCGTATTATTTGGGAAGAAAATTACAGCAGAACCAATGAAGTCGCTCTGTGTTCCACTGTCCATTTAGCAAAGGTTCCTCATGGCTAGTTTGGGAAACGTTACCCAAAACTACAACCAAAAACAAAAAAGAGAAAGGTCAGCATTAAGGAGAGGAAGTGCGTACATGTCTATGTTTTTTTAATGAAGGGAGGACAAGCAGAAGAAGCTACTGGCCAAAACAGAGGCACTTTCCCAACAAATTACTCCAGTGATGTGTAAAGCAGGTACCTCAGAGTGCAAATAGGGCCTAGGATATTTAAGGTGGGGGGTCAAAAGACAGGCCCATAATTCATACAGTGTGTCCAACCTCACCATAAACCAATAACATATTTCAAATCAATGGGCGAGGTCACTGGGGGGGCCAATAAGCTTTCAGCAGGGGCTAATGCCCCGATAGCACCACCTCTGTGTGTACTCCACACCCCAGGGGAGCTCTGTGAGCTAACAAAGACATCACCTCAGGGTCCAAACTTTGACATTAAGTCAACGGGGGCTGGAGTGTTTGGACTGATGACGACCTTATAGGTTAAATTAAACTTTTCACCAAAAACCCCCCCAACGACGAACGATCGCAAGCCAAGCAGGCCATTCCCTCCGGTTCGTCTCGCTTGGGTCACGCTGGAGCTTATTTCCTTTAACGGCGCGTTCCAAGCAACTCGGAGGATGGCCAGCCGAAGCGGTGCTGAGCTCTCCTGCACAGCAGTAGCATTCCTCATTTCAAGACATGGCAGAATGTTCCAGAGGACATCACTGCTAACACAACTGAGGTATTTCAAAAGCAGAACATGTAAAGAGGACCATTTAGCACTTAGTGCTGCTATTAATGCTGGTCTAGATGATGCCACTTCAGCTCAGTTATCACTGTAGTTAAAAGTACTGACACCATCATCTCCAGTGTAACAAGGCCCAATGAGGTATTATTGTAGTTTTTCTTTTTAAAACACACACACACACACACACACACACAATGGCGCTCTTCAAAGAAAAGGCGCATCCTGGCATGCAGAGAGGACACACTCGCAGGTGATAATTGCATCCTTGTTGGGGGCTCATCGAGGGGCCGGGCACAGGCCTTGCTAATAGCTAAAGCAAATGCAGCACTGGCTACCCATCAGGCCACATCATTAGTACTTGTGAGATGCTTTGACGCTTTTTATCCCAAACAGGTTCACTGAAGCCCAATAAAAGTGAATAAATATATGCAATGAATAAATGAATATGATACTGACATTCCTGTGACATGTACAGTCGAGTGCTTTTTTTGTTTTCCCTCCAAAAACAATATGGGCACAGCTTTTGTGGCATTAGCCACAAGGTGTTCGCGGAAACACTGCTTGGTCACCATGCCTCACACATCCATGCGGGTAGAGTCCGACATCAGAGCTCATCAAAATGACAGATTGAATTTCAGAACTGCCCAATAAAAGGCAGACTGCCGTGATGGAGAGAAATGAGACACCAAACAAGAAATGGTTGGGGGGGGGGGGGGGGGGGGCCCACACCAAAAAAGCACAAAATACCGGAAAATACCCGGGTTTTTTGGTTAAAGGTCATGGTGCCTGAGATGGGCCGAATTTTGGTTT
>JABFEA020000110.1:22407970-22418571 GCA_019775915.2 Cyphomyrus plagiostoma | reverse complement strand
CCATTATTGAAACATTTTACCATAAACCACAATAAAACAATGTACTTAAGTGGAATAGAAGACGGTTCGGCAGAAATTAAAGGACAAATGCATGTAGTTTTAATGTCCACCTGGATTAAACTGTTACTGGAACACATTACTGATTTCCAATTTGTACTGCTTTATACTGCACTATTACACTAATACATTAATAATTCAGAGTCTCCACATCACTTGCAGCTTGGGGTGTTGCTAATGCAGCCTATCAGAACCACAGTGTGATATCGGGGCCATAACCCATTACTGACCAAGGGTAGATAAAACGGCTGCTTTTTCCCTGGTGGATAACAACTTGCTGAAGCAATCAAGATGATTACTGATACTCTTCCCCCAAAAGGACGAATGCACAAACAGATGCCGGAAATCTTTCTTTTTTGGACACTACAAATGAAATCTCTTTAAAGTAATATTACTGAAAATGGTGTGAGGACACCCAAGTTCACACAATATTTTTTTCCAAACTGAATTCCCACATGGAACAAAGACTTGTAATTCCCTTGTATAACGAAGGATGAGAAACAATTTCCCTCATACTGTACAAACGAAACCATGTCAGGTTTTTGTTACATGGTTAATTTATTCCAAAGTAGTACTCAGATAATCCAAAGATGCAACCTGCAAAGTAAGCTATAGCAAATATTATATAATGAATGAAGTATTATATAATTCATATGAAATAACCATAAATTTAACTGTTTCCCTCTTTCCTTTTTTAAACACAATATGTGAAATCACAAGCCTTTCAGGCAACCAGAATATATCTGTAGAATAATTACATGAATATTGTATACTAATAAAATTAAAATAGGGTACAAAGCAAATGTAACTTTTCAGTTAAAATGTTATTTATCAATATGCATAAACAGATGCTATATTCGAGCAGAAGCAAATGAAATGTTCATATTATTTGGTTGTCAGTCAACTTTCAATCACTAAAAAAACATTATGAGGCAGTGTATAAGTAAGCGGGTTGGGGATCTGTGCCCGTGCCCAGAAGGTTGTGTGTTCGAATCCCATGACCCTATCAGATTAATCAAATGAATCATTTCTGAGTTAAGTAACTAACCCCAGCAGCGCCAAAGGCACTGCACATTGGCTACCCCTATGATCTGACCCCAAAACTGTCTGTCTCAGAAAGAGCAAAACGGGAGAGGGGAAAAGCAAATAAATCCATCGCACCATGTACAAATGGCGATAAGATATGACATACACGTTATTCATCAATACAACTTTTCACAGAATTAAGATTGTGAAACTAATGACCCTAATCGAAGTACTTTTAAACTGATTAGATATCAAACAGGCTTCACATGGCAGGCGGGTCATTTTAAACTTGATAATAAGGTGTACCAGAGTAATATAGCAACCTTGATGAGTAGATCAGCAACACATTTACGATTTTAAGGGCTTTTGTGCAGATCCCGCCAGGGGATCGTGGTCCATCCATGGAGGTCAGATACTTACAGGTGAGTTATTCCCGCAGGCGGACCAAATGGCACAGCCGACAACCTTTTCTTGCTGCAGTCCATGAGCATCCCAGAGTCCGATTGTACTGTACAGGAGCATGGAAACGAGCAAGAGTCCTGACCCACGGCACCCAGAACCATCAACAACAGCGCCAGGGGGGTGGGCCATCCATCCGCCATTTTGAATCTCAACACTATTCAATAGTTTTGAGACTAGTAATATCATATGCCATACAGCTATTTACACAAATGTTTCTAATCTATTATTTACTTCGTAATGACAGCTTAAAATAAACCGAATTCGGAGAGAGGTGTAAGAAAATCCCACAGTATTTCTTCCATCTTGTGAAGATCCATCCTAATAAGTTTTCCAGTGTTCCCTGCGAATTCCCTTCCGCCTTCCAATCTCAGCCGCTCCGGAGAAGTACCGAAACCTTATAAGAGCGCAGAAATTCATCGTTTGAATGGTTTCCAGGGCCTCGATCTAACATATAGCCGTGGCATGGCGTCCCTGTATGAAAAAATGCATTTTTTTACTCGTATGATTTAATTTTTCCACTACATTTTTTTTCGCTGGGAAAAACAAAGCGCCTGCCCTCCTTGACACGGGATACCTTGCTAGTGAAAGACCGCCTTGTGGGATATGTTTACGCCTTTCCAATTGGTCAATAGGATGTTGTGACGTGTCCGAAATGTACGACTATTGGCTTAGTTAGATTGTATAGAACGTGGGGATGCAGGCTATTAAAACGATTCTTGCACTGGATTCGTCTTCGGAGATGTCAATCCTGGAGAGGGCTCATTACCAAGGGAATATGAAGATGGTTTAAAGCTGTTTTCGTTTTTAGTTTTGACATATTGTTGATGGTTTGCTTCAGAGAAACCAGCAATCGTCGTTTAGAATGTGTGGTTTTAAAGTTAGGTGCTATTTTCATGTAAGCAAATTGAAAAGTTAAATAAATAGTATTCAGTTACTAAGGTTTTTTATGTCAGTAAGTGACACTGAGTTTGTGCTTTGGGACAACCATGCAGGGAAAGGTATTACACAAAATATTGAGTGGATAGCACGGTTGCCTCATGATTCCAGAGCTGTTGGTTTGACTCACTGTTGTGCTCTGTGTGGTGCTACACTTTTCTTTGCATGTACACTATATGGACAAAAGTATTGGGATGCGCCTCTTAATCATTGAATTCAGGTGGTTCATTCAAGCCTTTTGCCACAGGGATATAAAATCAGGCACCTAGGCATGCTCAGTCAATTCAAGTGTGGTACTGTCATAGCATGCTACCTTTGCAATAAGGCAGTTTGAGCTAGATATTCTATGGTCAACTGTAAGTGGTATTATTGCAAAGTGACAGTGTTTAGAAACAACAAAAACTCAGGCACAAAGTGGCAGACTATGTAACGTAACAGAGCAGGGTCACCGAGTGCTGAGGCGGATAGGATGTAAAATTCACCAATGCTCTGTTCACTTAACAGCTACAGAATTCCATTCTCCCTCTGCCATTATCCCCAGCACAAAAAACTGTGAGCTGGGAGCTTCATGGAATGGGCTTGCATGGCTGAGCAGCTGCATGCAAGCCTCACATCACCAAGTGCAATGCCAAGTGTCAGATGCAGTGGTGTAAAGCATGGCACCATTGGACTCTAAAGCAGTGGAAATGTGTTCTATGGAGTGACTGCATTATGCCAACTGTAAAGTTTGGTGGAGGAGGGATAATGGTATGGGTTGTTTTTCAGGGGTTGAGCTAGGCCCCTTAGTTCCACTGAAAGGAACTCTTAATACTTATACCAAAACATTTTGGTGAATTTTATGCTTCCAAGTTTGTGGGAACTGTTTGGGGGAGGCTCTTCTGTGTTCCACCATGACTGTGCCCCAGTGTATAAAGCAAGGTCCATAAATACATGGTTGGGTGAGTTTGGTGTAGAAGAACCTTACTGGCCCGTCAAACCCTTTGTGATGAACTAGAATGGAGATTGCGAGCCAGTCCTTCACTTACAACATCCGTGCCTCAGAAATGCTCTTTTGAATGAATGGGCAAAAATTCCCACAGGCACGCTCTGAATTTTTGTGGAATGTCATCCCAGAAGAGTGGTACTTGTAGTAGCTGCGAAGGTGGGGAGAGACCAACATCATACTACTCCCTATGGATTTAGAGTGTGATGTCATAAAATCTCCGGTAGGTGTAATGGGCAGATGGCCTTATACTTTTGTCCATATAGTGCATGTGCCCATGCAGGTGGATGGCGTGCCGTTCTGGCTGTACCATTGCTGCCTGGGATAGGCTCTAATCCTCACCACAATAATCATTTGGAAGACAGATGGATGAATTGAATTTAATGATGTGTTGATATTTCATATATAATATTTAATGTAAAACAAAGCTGTTAAGCAGCACGTTTTTATACCACAAAACTCAATATCTATAAAATCAAATCAAAATGTGCTTACATTTTGGCAGGATGATTCCTTAGACCCAATAGAATTTCACAAGGATAAAGTGTTTGACTAAAATGTAGTAATAAATTAATCAATCAATCCATCCATCCTTCTAAGGCACAGTGGGCAGACATAAAGGGTGATTTAAAGAAATCGAACAAGACTGCATATTCTTGGACTGTGGGAAATTAGAAAGAAGACCTCACAAACACAGCACACAGAAGTCAGACCCTGGGATAGTGTTGAGGTCACAGTACCACTTACAAAGACAAAGAGCTACATTATCTGCCTTTTTAGGACTGTTCCAAATATGCACTGGAGAATTTGTGTGTGATCAGCATGTTGCTTTGGAAAGAAGCTCTTAGTGAGAGAAACTTGGCGATGGTTCATTAGGATTCTATACTGGAAAATTCAATAAATCAATACATATCCTGAAGCACCCTAAGCATGTCGGAAATGCAGAAAGCAGCTGGACACCTAAATGGAAACTGTTTTGTGATTAAATGTGAATCCAGAAATTAGGAGTTTAATGTATAGGAGGAGTTTAATGGTTGCACTTGAGGGGTGGAAGAAAATGTATCTTGTTTAACTTGTGTGTTAACCTATGTATCTGATACACGCATAACCTATTATTTTGTCTACCTATAGGGTACGAACATAACGCTCATTCAGAAGTGCAAAGTACCACATAGAGCACAGTGCAATGCTGCTCTTACCAATTATTTAACAGCAATTTTGACTGACCCCCACTGCACCATCCAAATTCCACCCATGAACTAAAGCAGAATTTGTTTTGAAGTTACTTAGTTATAATTACTTATTATAAATGTATTCATTTCATTGTGTGTACCGATCCGAAAATGATGTACTGAACGATACAAGATGAGGACCGTAGTGTGTACCGGTACAGTCCTACTAGAACTTGTACACATTTCACCATGACTTGGCATGATGTTATAGTATAAACGCGCTACTGCTTCCCACTTCCTGATTTGCGAAATCTTGCTTTGTGTGTGTGAGGCATGTTCTATCTTCTCCGTGTATTGAGCGTATTTCCTCCGGCAGTCCTAAAGACATACAGTTAGGTAAACAAGTTTCCCTAAATGGGCCACTGGGTGGGTGCCTGACCAGTGATAGACCACAACCCCATTCAAGGTTTTTTCCTGCCTTGTGTGATTCTGTACCAAGTTATTCAGATGACGGATGGGGTGGACTTCTGCACATTTACTCTTATCCACAAGGGGGCATTGGAGTATTATCAGATGTTTTCAGCTAGGAACTGTCACGTACACTGCTGTGAGCTATGGACAGGCAGCCACATTGAATTATAATGGGAAAAAGTTATTTCCCAGTCAGTGACTAGGGACAAGATGTATACACAGGAATCCACAAAAAGATAGCTTTATAAGATATCACTCAAAGTTCTGAAATTTCTTTTAACATACATTCAAAATGTATTTTTAAGTTAATTTAGCAGATGCCCCTATCCTAAACAACAAGTGTAAGAAAAGATATGGGGAAAGTACAGCAAATTTAGAACTTAAAGGCTGGCAGAGCTAATAAAAGGGCATTTAAACTTTTACAGATTCACTCCAACAATTTCAAAATTAATATCCAAAGGGTTTAATACATGATTAGGCAACTCTCACTAATGCACCAATTTTTTGTTCAAAAAACATGACACTTCTTCCTTATTTTCAATAACCAGTTATTAATCATTCCAGGTGGTGTGCACAGTCTATTTAAAGCAACATGGAGACCAAAAGGACTGTGGCAACAATTAATAAATGCAGTATATAATTTCTGATTACTAATAAAAAGTAACTATAACATTAGTTTCAATTGCAGGCTCTATGAGTTCTTCTTACATTGACATTGGTTTCTAATGGTGTCACCTGTGTTACATAATGTGTTACACCTGTGTGTTACACTACATTCCTTCCAGGACAGGTTCTTGCTCACTGTGATCATCATCAACTCTTTACTAATAATATATGGAATATGGACGAAAGGATCAAATTCTTCTGATTCATCTGTCATCCACTGTCAAGTTGTGCTACGCATTCGCATCGGCACCCAGTGCAGCTAGTTCCACCCGGGGAGAGCGTTTTGATCCGACAGCATCACTGATGGGAACAGACAGAGGTTGCGTGTGGGCTTACGTGTGCATCTAGGTGTTGCCATGGAAAGGGACAGCTAATAATAATTGTTATAATAATTCAATGTGCGAACATTTAGGAAGGCATTCATGGGGCATGGGGCAGTCTGCCATGGAACGGTCCACATGAGTTGCTCAGCATAATGGACAGTGAGAGGGACATGCCCTGTTTTATCTAGGTACAGGAAATGCATTGACTAAGCACCCTAAGAGCCAACGTGTAAAGCCTCAGCGAGGCAGACAGGATTAAGAAATGAAATACTCCAGAACAAAGTATTTAATCAGTTACTGGGGTAAAGAGGTGGACATAACAAAGAAATTGACCTTTGGACCTTAGGTTGGACGGAGCTTTTATTGCAAACAAGGACACTGGAGCAAAGATAAGTGCAGCATGTGAGCCTTAGCATGTGTGGGAATGTCACTGTCCCATACTCGATTTATGCAATGCAATAATTCCCTTTACAGAAAGGCACAGTCGAGAAAACAACATTTATTCTGCTTATGCTGTGGGAAAGTCCGACCGTGCATAGTTATATGGAGCAGCATTGCATGTGGTTCTCCATTGAATTCCTGGTCAATGATTCACTTGCAGCTGCAGGAGGAAAGTGTGACATCTTAATTGGTGCAATTTGTTTCTTATCCAGGTCTAGAGCATGTGTATAATCAACCAGAGACCTGCTTCTCATCCACAGGCACCTGCATCTGAGCTCACCTCCCTTTCTTTGTAGGCCTATTGTTTTTCAAAATCTTTCTGATGGAGACTGATGTTTAGCTCTTGAATCACACGAGGCCATGGGATGACTGTTAATCATGGGGAAAACCCAAAATCACATTTGCAGTCAAAATGTTTCTATCTTTGTTAAGATAAAACAAGATATACATTATACTTTCCAGGGCAAAATTCATATGCATACAGCAGCACAGAAACATACAGTGCACAGGTGCAAACACTATAACTCAAGACAAAGCGCAAGGACAATACACATAGTGCAAGCAGTTAGCACAGCTAGCCATTGTCATTCTGTTGTCTCTTTTCTGACGCTCTCCTTTTATCTTCCAATTGTAAAAAAATAATGGAATTGAACTGATACTATCTGCTACTCATGTAGTATTCCCTGTGCCAAAAGACCATGTAATAATAACATAAATACTGAGTAAATTACAACACTGTTTCTTCAGTTTAAATGTAGAAGGGGATTTGGTTTCCATGGCAAATCAAAGACGACACTCACAGAATGGACTGGAGATTGTGCGTTTTATAAACATGTTGACTAAAGGGCTCATTCCGACTGCTGTAATCAGTAACAACTCAGATGCAAATAAACATAATTCCCAAATGAAATCCAAATTAATTATACTTTTCAAGAGGTAAACAGTTTACCTAAA
Organism: Cyphomyrus plagiostoma; assembly: GCA_019775915.2. Lineage (NCBI taxonomy): Eukaryota > Metazoa > Chordata > Actinopteri > Osteoglossiformes > Mormyridae > Cyphomyrus > Cyphomyrus plagiostoma. The sequence goes on along the minus strand of JABFEA020000110.1, from coordinate 22,411,081 downwards.
GACCTTGGAAGGATAGGATAACAGTTTTGTACTAGAAAGTTGAATCTTTGAAAAGGATACTCACGGAAGAAATGGAATTGAAGTGGTATAACCAGAAGGGCATGAACGACTCTTTGAGTCGCTATTACTGGAGTCGTCACTGCACTCTGTCATGCGGCCTTTGTCATGCACACCATTTCCACAAGTAATCTGGCTGTCAAGCAGTTGTCACCTTCTCCTGAAAAATAGGAATGTTTTGATTAGTACATTTGTAAACTTATAACCATCTTTGCCCATTGATGTAAGAGAGCGATTAGACCCCGTATCACCATTGATAGCCCTGACGGGGTTATCAAAATCAATTGAAATTTAAATGCTCTCTTGACCAAGGGTGTAGGTCTGAATTTGGGGGGGGGCATGCCCCTGTCAATATGGTGGGAGTATTGTGTGTTTAGGGGGGCAGAGGGATCATGGCAGATTTGGTCCCTACCAATATTAAATCCAAACCTACGCCACTGCACTTTACATACTCATAACACACATTAACCAGACATACATTTCTTAATAATATGGTAAAAGACATTGTCTTTTAATTTACTTGCAATACTTCCTTGTATTCCTTTCACACGGATATTGAGATAACATTTGCCATATTTATTTCAGCAACAAGGTCCTGATGTTCTTCTTGTTGTAGCATGCAATAATACACTATGTAATATCAATTAAAAATAAAAACAGACATTTTAATCAACCCAGACCTGTTAATAATTTGCATGTGTGCTTTCATAGTGGACCAGATAACACAGATAATCCAAATTGACCCTGAAATTGACTGGTCAGCCTTGCTTTTCGAGTTTTTTTCCTAATTCAAACAACAGAAGCTTGTCAAGAAATAAATTATATATATATTTTTGACTTTCAAGTCCCCTCTATAGAATTTCCTGGTTAGTTATTAACAGGCTTCCTCAGTAGCTACTTACTAGTGAACATTTCACGGCCATTTCAGCAAGATATGTGCCTTGTACAACTGAACATGCACAAAAAGTGGCAGGATCAATTAGTAACCATTCGGTCAACAGGACTGATTCCAGGTAGGATGCAGTTTTCAGTAATATAATGTGAATGGACACACTGCAGTTAACGTCTGATCAGTTCCGCTTCAGCGTGAGTAATAAGTCTACAAGCCGGACAATGAAAAAAGTCATAAGACTCGTGGGTTGGAAACTTCTGTCATAAACTTGCTGATTTATAGTTCTGTGTTGAGCCTACGCCTTGACCTATGCAAGTGCAGCAATTTAGAGCCTTTTGCAGCAACAATTTGTTTGCAGTGAATTTTTCTGCCTGTTTCCTCTATCGGTTTAGGTGTGTGAAATGTTACAGGACTGTCCAAAATGGATGCACAGAGTCCTAGCTGCAATAACACTAAAGAAGGTAAATTCAGAATATATATCTCCACTTTACAGCTTGCATATCTCATCTTATGTGCACATAATACTTGTATTATGCTAATTACAGGTTATTATGTACATAGGCCACTATTTAAATTGTAAGGCTACACTATAGAAATAATTAAGGAAATTTATTTAAAGCCGCTAAGTTACCATTACACAATAATATATGGAATGGCTGTATGGGACCCAATGGGGCATATGGGACACTATGGGACATACTAGGGACAATGTAAACATTTGTGAGCATTGTGTGTGACTTTCAGGTGCAGGATTTGCTGTGATCATCGTCCCAGTTCTTCTGTCACTCAGTACTGTGGTTGTTGTCTTCTTTATATTGTGGAGCCTGTACTGCAGGAGGTCAGGGCGAGAAAGCCTGGGTAAACAAGCATGTTTTTTTATTTACAGCATAGCACAGAATTCAGTGCAGGAGCCCCCAAGCTTTCCATCAATCACCCAGCTTAAAGTAAAGCTTCACTGTGTTAGTCTTCATATATAATATTTTGCCTGATTGAATGATGTGAAACGATTCCGTCAGGTGGCTGGTTCATTACAGACATTGCACGTCTCCCCGAAGTTCCAGGAGCCACTTGGAAATTGATAGCAACTCCCTGCCACTGAATTTTGTTTTACAGGGTGGTTTGGGAAAAGTCATTAATACTCACTCATTAAAGAAGTACTACCTGATTGGCTGGTGAACGTGGTCCCATCAGTCTAAGGCATTCACTGGCCAATCAGATAGCGCCTCTCTCATGAATTGGCCAATCAGGTAACATTTCTCTCATGGATACTAATGAGTTTTCCAGAATCACCCGATAAAACGAAAATTCACTCCCTGGTACCAACTAATAGTGCATAGAGCCATAAATAGTTGACAAATGTTACTGCTACCATTTGGCCACTGTCAGAGAATTATAACCCCAGCAACCCCGGCCAGAACGAAAATATAGCGGTTTTCCTTCACATTTAATCACAAAACAGTTTCCATAGAGGTGTCCAGCTGCTTTCTGCATTTCCGACATGCTTAGCGGACAAATATACCTTAATTTTAAACATACCACTCAAGCCCCCACCAACAACTGCATCTCATTTATAACTGAAACCTTCTTCTTTCTTCCCCTGGCAGTTAAAATTGTTTACAATGTAGGGCAGGGCTCAGTGAGCATAGATGCAGTATCTGGGCCCTGCCTGCGTGTGGCTCAGGGCCCATTGGACGCATGGCAGATGCCCGCAGACTGCACACTGGAGGCACTGCAGTCCATGCAGATGGGCCATTATGGAAACATCTACAAGAGCCAGCTGAGGAGAGGATGTGTCACCACTGCTGTGGTGGTTAAGACCCTCCAAGGTGCGTGCCTTTGCAGGTGGCCGTACAAAGCAAAGCAGCTTAACTGAATATTTTATCAACAATGAGTTAATGACTAAAATTGTTTCAAGCTCTATTTTATTTTGTGAGAAAAATATTATGCATCGAGGGATAACATTTTTATACCCATAAACTGTGGATAACAAACCTCAGATACGAAGGGACTGTGGTGGTTCATTCCCATGATATATTAAAACACGGCTGTATATATGATTCTTATCGTTATTACAGGAGTGGGGCATTGTGTACATTGTGTTTTTTGTGTAGGAGCAATAAAAGAGCAGCCATACGGATTCAATAAGTTTAGCTGTACTGCTA
>JABFEA020000110.1:22362132-22375073 GCA_019775915.2 Cyphomyrus plagiostoma | reverse complement strand
TTCCCTGCCTGCTCGTTGGAATAAACCTCGCTGCCCTCGCATACCTGGGTCCGCTCCTCTGTTGCTGTCCATCACAGTGGTCATTATTGCAAATGTATTGTGCAGAATTTGTAGTAAATGGAAAGGATGATCCGTACCGATAAATCCATTCTTAAGGCCAGTGGTTTTAGAAACAATACTGTAGTTTGGGTAACCACCCACATGGAGCTCCTCATTCAGATCCAGTCCTTGGAATTTGCCCTGTATGAGATGGCAGAAGGCAAGCAAAGACACAAATAAGCACACTACCATTGTTAATTCATTCACAATTCTTAAATGATGTCAAGCATAATTTAGGTTATTTGATTTTGATGTACACCAGAGGTCAAAATTGTGGAATCACATAGCCTTTTTGGTGTTATGTAGAAAAAAAAACTACACAAATATTGCCAGCCATGTTACAAATATCATACACTGGGTGATTAAATAAGTAACTGGAGTAACTGGAATAAAGTTCTGCAATCTCTACAAATTGGAAATGTTTCCCCAATTTTGGCCATTAGCATAGAAGATTTTGCTATACCCAAGTATTTCTTGAAGAACTCTAATATGACTTTTGTAAAATTACATATTATTTTCTTCTAAAAATCTGATATTTTATCAAAACTTTAAGAACACTGCATTAAAACACGATCGATTGCACTGTACCTGTGAGCTGCCATTGATTGGACCTTGTCCATCCACGATAATGGCCCCTTGGGTGGCATTTCGATACAGTTCTACTGTGTGGAACTCGCCTAGCTTGATGGGAGTGGGGAAGCGTATGGTGGCCATACCTGAGCCTACATCAAACCTAGAAACAGTAGCACAGAGTGAGGGCAAACAAACTGCCATATATACACATTTTTCATCATATTTAAATAATTTACATTTGTTTTATGCTTTTGCCTGGTGTGCCGTATATGCAAGGTAAACAGTTCATCACAGAATCATCACAGTCAGGAATCAACTAAGCATAAGCTTAGCTAGGCTGAGCTTCCTATGAGTGACTGGTAAGAAGTGTAAGGATGAGAGCAGGAGCTAATCAAAATTACAAAATATAGCAAGACCAATGCACAAAGCCAATGGTGCTTGCAACACCATTATTATAGGTTGTGTGCATTAAAGTCACAGCAAACCAACCATGCTATTGTTTGGGATGAGAAATATGAAACTCCTACAACAGCTGTGATGATTCTTATGGCAACAGCCACGGCCAACTGCTCACCTGAACTCAGGGCGGCCACCGACAAGGCCAAGCGAGATGAAGTCGGCACCTGTGATCCTCTTCTGCCCATTGTAGAGAATCATGCCTGGAGGATGGATGGAAATAATTATTGAGGGGCCTGATTAACAGAGAAAAGGTAGCCTTACTTAGGGGGCAAGTGCCATGCTGCTGGAGATCCAAGGGCCAAGCCAGGTTAGGTGCAGCCAGCTTGAAGGTGATCCTTCCCTGCCTTGTGCCAACGCAGGCTCTTCACACAGGCTGCATGCTTGGGCCACAAACGTGGCCAAAGAGGCGGGCATCTGAAACCATGCCACCTACAATCTAAAGCAATCAAGTCTGCTTTGTTCTTAAAAAGAGTTCAGCTGAACAGAGCACACTTCCGTTTTTAAAGGAATGGTGGTTTAGCTGATCTTTCTTATATTTGCTGGTGTCTCAAGAAGACTTAAGTTTTTTTGTAGCGTCAACCAATGCAAGAAATGTGGATGTGTGGCTCGTTATGGATACTCTGCAGAACACCATATACGCTTCACAACCACATATCCGTTCCCAATGCCATTCCGTATAAAGGCAACTTCTTAGAAGTAAAGCAAACTTTCCTAGGAAACACACCACATTCCAAAGTGGTGGAATATATATTTTTGTTTGAATTTTTCACTCCTCCATTGCAAAGCCTAAAGCCAAGCGGTCCAAAAGACCATCCAGCCCTCAGAGCAGAACAAGCCAGTCTTTTTGTAAACCTGCAGTGACCTGGCTGATCATCTCGATCAGGATGTGTTACTTGGCAGGTTACACATGCCTGGTCCCACAAGGACCCACAGCATGGGGGAAAGCCACGCCCGAGGCAGACTCAAAGCAGCCTGGACTCATTTCCAACTCACCGGCATACAGAATGACCCCTTGTCATCACACGAGTGACAGAAAGAAGGCGAGGAGATAGAAGGAACAGAGGTATGACAACACGTGAGCATAAAGCAGACAACTGACATCAGGTGACTCGTGTTCTACAAAGGCCAGAATAACAGTTAATGAAGTTAAATTTTAATTACTGAAAAGGCTATATACAAATACAAGTGTTTGAGGCCAAGTTAACAAGAGAATAAAGATATGCTCAAATGCCTTTATCTGTGTGCTTTGGAGGGAACTCCTACTTGATAAGGATACAGCTTTTAAATGTATTAAGTCAGTTTAGACAGAGACAAAAATGCCAGATATCAAATCAGGAAATCTTACCATCAACATTGTCTGGCCGGAAGGTGATCTTGATATTGAAAGCTTTGTATGAATTCTTTATGGTGGGCAGGGTAAGATAGGACAGTGGAGTCTGGGTGAAGTAGGGCATAATTCTCTCTGATGGAATGAGAAGACCAGATGTATGGTTTGGAGACTTGAAACAAAGCTTCTTATTAATCATTTCACGCAGTTCCAGTCCTCCATGCTGGGTCTTACCGTGAACTTTCAGCATCGAAAAGGCCTGGACTTTTCCTTGCTTATTAGAGGCAGTACACACATATGTTCCTGAGTCCTCAAAGGTGACATTGGTGATAGTCAAGACATGGCCTTCTTGAGAAACTTTTGGAGCAAGTGGTCCCTCCAGCTACAAGAAGAGGGTATGAATTTAGCATGGAGTTTTCAGCACAATATTATGTATTGTGGTGATTTGAAGAAAGTCAAGTATATGACCTAAACTTAATTTAATAGAGATGACACAAAACCGATCTGAAGTCTGAAAGAGGATTAATGTTAATGAATTAAAATAAAACGTGAAAAGATCCCTAGCTGACAAGACATGCTAAAGCTGCCACACAAAATGTTGAGGGGTCACCTTAGTCCATGTGATCTGTGGAAGAGGGTAACCCGAGGCCATGCAGGGGAAGATGGCAGTGGACCCCACTGTCACCTCTCTTACTTCAGGTTGGGCAGTGATCTGAGGAAGGGCTTCAGAGACAAAACACAACAAGCTAGCCACATTACCACCAGACAACCAAGCAGTTAGGGAGCTAATGATTGCTCTTACTCTTAAGAGTACTTTTACTACTTATAAATACTCCAAGTGAGTACCGAATAACAGCTGTTGTTAAGAGGATTGCTAAAGCAGGTAACAGTTACTTACTCTGCACATTGAGTACCACCTCAGATTGCACTGAGCCCACATTATTGGTGGCAGTGCAGTAGTACTTCCCAGCATCGGCTTCCGTCACCCTGTTGATCGTCAGCAGGCCACCTTTCACCACCACATGAGAGAACAACGTGCCATCCACTTTGCTCCACTGCACGGTGGGCTCGGGGTCACCAGTAGCATGGCACTCAAACTCCACAGAGCTGCCCAGCATAACTGTCTGCACTGCGGTCCGTATGTTGATCACCACTTTGGGCAGTGCTGGGGGTATCAGGACGGGAGTGTCAAGAATGACATCAATAGTATTGGACACATATTTTTTCCTTCCAAATCATGACAGTCTATGAAAGAGGTCAAAGTTTGTCACTGAAGAAGAGACCTTGTATGGTGAGCTTAGCAGTGTCCTGAGCCTGCCCATACAGACTTGTGGCTCTGCAGATGTATATGCCAGCGTTACTTTTCTCCAGGTTCTCAATCCTAAGGATAAATCCCCAAAGATCATAAGGAGGATATAATACATTCCATCATCTACATCTGCACACTCAATACGCGCTGTGGTGACACACCCTTACCTCAGCATGCCATCTTTGATGTGATGGTTAGCAGGCAAGGAGCCTCCCTCCTTCAGCCACTCAGTGGTGGTCTGGATGCCCCCATTTGCTGAGCAAGTGAATTCTACAGCACTTCCTGGTGCTTTCACTTCTACCTGTGGGTACACAAGCACCTCTAAGGGTGCTAAGGGGTGGGGTATGTCACTCAAACTGAAACAGCAAGATTATAATGCTCAAACCACAAATTAAGACAAGGATGGATACAGATCTGCTTGAACACCCACATTTTTCATGATACAACATGGGACTCAAGATTATGACGAAATCTTAAGATCATGTAAGCTCTAGGTGGAGTACTGGATAGCTAAATAGAAGTCAAGCAGAATAACTTAGGGTTTAAACACATCACTTAAGTTACAGCATAGTGCAGCTAGAATGAGAAAAATGTTGAGTTGACTCACATCTAACAATGACTTTTGCTAACGCCTCACTGGATCCAACTTTGTTGCTGACGGCGCACTTGTAGGTGCCAGCATCATTCGCTGTGGCCAGATTGATCTGGAGGTTCCCACCCTGCACCTCAGCTCCTGCTGACATGCTGCCATTGACCTTAGTCCAGCGGAAGGTCAGAGGTGGCGTCCCATGTGACAAACATTGTAGCCGGATCACTTCACCCACTCGGACAGACAGGTCATCCGGCAGAGTGGTAGCATAAGGGGGAGCTGTTTTAAGAACAAAGGGTTGGGGAAATGATTGGCAAAGAATCTGAAATGAAACCCAGTCTAGAAGCAAATCTAAATCAATTCTGAGGTCCATATATAGAACATTTCAAATGATGCATTTGAGTAAAGTTCTATACTATAGAACTATAGCTTTGAATAATTAAGTTAACCATTTTATATAGCTATAGGTACAGAGGTTACATCTTTTATGTAATGTTGAGGGGATGAACATGTGATTCCTGTATGATGCTCTTTATGACCATTAATTACATTGAGTTATTGCGAGAAGCCATCTGGTAAAACTCACTTTCCACATCTAGCATGATGAGGACCTCAGATACTCCCAGGTTGTTGGTGGCATTGCAGATATACTGGCCAGAGTCCTGGCGCCCAACACTGGTTAGGACCAGGGTGTTGTTGACCACACTGTGCCTCCAAGGGAGCGGTGCACGAAGCTTAGACCATGTGATGGTGGGAGTCGGGTATCCTAAAAATGATTTAAAAGCTATTAAATTAAATTAGGGTGGCAGCTGAAGAATGCTATGTTTTGATGGAGATGGTTACTACCTTGGGCGTTACAGTGCAGTGTGACAGTCTGACCTTCCTTTACCACCATGAATGTCTCAGGCACAGAAGCTATGGGGAAAGAAGGCACCTGTGGGCCACCTTCAATGATCACCTCCACCCTGGCTTCAGAGGTTCCCTCACTGCTCTGTGCTGTGCAAATGTAGGTGCCAGCATCCTCTGGGCGGGCCACCAGCACCTGGGGGAAGAGACACAGATTCTGTGGCCCTTCCTAATACCCAACATCTTCCACTGTTTCTTAAACTCTGCCTAATGTCACATCAATGAACATTTGTTTAGTTGGTTGCCTGCTGCTACTCAGGTCAATGCTTGGATAAGAACCTGACTGAGAAGCTCCTTTGCCAGTGCTAATCAAGCAATAATCAACTTATGTGCTATCAAGTGTAGCTCAATTCTACAAGGCCTATAAAGGTTATTGTTGCTGTATTGTACAAATACATTTCCTAATTGAGAAAATGATGGTCAATTATATCTGGATAAATATAAGAGGCCAACTTCATTTGACAGAACAAAATTCAGAATTTATAACAGAGAAGAGGCCACCATCTCTACAAAGAATAGCATAGACTGTATTTCATTTGTTAGTAATAATCATTATCCAGCAGAAGAGATGACAGCCATGTATATATCCACAGACACCAAACAGACCTGCATCACTGCATTTGACTCCATTGGCACAGGACTGTTTAGGACAATCCTATGGCTGTTGTCCATTCGATGCCAGCTGACGGATGGGCGTGGATCTCCCCTGGCTTGACACTCCAGATTTATGGGTTCACCAACCCACACCCGAACTGGACTTTCAGGGGTCACCGTCACTTTGGGGGAATCTGTGATTTACAAGGTTACATATTGCCTAAATTGATTGATCGATCAGTAGATTCATCCATAAATCCATCCATATTTAATAACTGCTTTTCAAGTACACAGCCACACCAGAATGTGATTCCAGTTGTATATATTGTTGTGGTCATCTCAATAGCATCTGCATCGATTAGGCCTTGTGATTGGCAAAATCAAATGTGTGATCACCTTTGACAATCAGGGAGGCGATACTTCGGGTAATTCCAAAGCGGTTACTGGCCACACAGTGGTAGGGGCCCTGATTCCTTGGCTGGGCATTAGTTATGGTGATGACTGAGTTGTCAGGTCCAACCTTTATATTGTCTGGAAATGACAAACAACACAGTTGAGGAAGATTCATTCTTTGCACTGTTATGAAAAAAATAAGTGGGGGGAAAAAATCCTGCAATTTTTGGTTTACAGTGACTGACACCTCATGAGCAGATAAATGAGTTTCAGAGGACTTCAAGATTTACTGTCATGTGTTCAGAGGAAGTTCTTGTGCCACAGTTGTGGGGGAAATGGGCTCTGGGTCAAACAGTAGTGTGCTGATCATGTCATATTTTGATCATATCAGCTCATGATATATGGGGTCTTATGCAGTATAACTTATCCTTATTTTGTATCTTAGTTGTTTGTCAGTACCCATTGTATGTCTGCCCTGTATCATAATTCTTATTTTGCTTCAAAATCATTGTTTTTGCTGAAGCCACATTGGTTAGAGACTCTGCAAGAAAAATCTTCCCAGAAGTTTATTGGCTGTCAACTCCTATCGAATGGATCAACAGGGCAGGCGTTTAATTAGATTTCCTAATCTGACATAAAGATACATAACTAATAAAGCCTACAATATAATGCATACATCATATACAAAAGAGAAATTGATACTGATTCACCTGGCAATGGCTGATTGCCCGCCAGCTTCCACTCCAGGCGGACAGGCTGAGCCCCGCTGTAGATGTAGCACCTGAAGCTGGCTGCTTCACCCGGTCGCACTGCGGTACTATGGGGCTCGATGGAGATAATGGGTGTCTGCAAGCCTGCTCCCAATGAGAAAAGGTGTCACGCAATGGTCAGCGCCCCCTGTTGCATATTGAGAAGCATGAGATACACATCATCTCTCCCCAATTGTTCACAGCTCTGAGTGCCATGAATCGAATGGTGGCTGCTACTCCAGGAATCATGATGATGACACAGGTGAGAACTGGGGAAATTCTAGGATATTTTTTACAGTGGGGGGCATAAGAGGGGCCAACCATACCATTAGCCGATTGTATGTTTTTAAGCAGTGAGTGACAGAGGAGAGGACACTCTAGGAGCCAATCAGCTTTCAGCTGGGACCAGTGTCCAATCTTTAACTGGCCCTTGTTTTGTTTATGGCACTACACAGTATTGACATAAAGGTCTTAAATAATTGTCCAGAGAAGTGGAAATGGACTATTTTGGTTGCATGTGCAGACTTGGGGTATAAAGCACAGCCGCTTCTCTCGCCCCACTTACGCGATGTGCTTGAGGTCACAGATACAGTCACAGAAGCTTGCTGGTGAGCCGGGCCACCTTCGACCCGGCACGTGTACTCCCCGGCGTCGTCCGCAGAGGCCCGGAGGATCCGGAGCACACTGCCATGGACCTGGTACCAGATGTAAGCAAGTATTTTGGTCAACATATTCAGCCACAACTCTGGACCTTATTTGCTTTTAAAAGTAATTACTGTACATGTTATTTACATATACTTTGTAAATTATTCTAATACCTTTAGCCAAACTAGCACAGGTTTAAAAACTAAGCTCTATACATCAGTGGTCAACTTATTTAACAACAAATAAGTGCTTCTAGAGAACGACAAATCTATTTCCCATGGGAACTTTATCAGTACATTTTGTGAAAAAGATTTTTGCTTTTTTGTTTTCAGGTGGTACATAATATGAAATATGATGCACTTTTTTAGAATTAGGTTATGGACTTTGGTGTGGCCTTGTATTGTAAAGACACCAGAATTTAGAAATTTAGGACAAGGCTCGCTGATACTGTGGACAGCTAGGACATGCAGCTATAAAACACACATACTGTAGTGGGTGAAAGGAGAATGGGCCAGTGGCGACTGCTCTAAGACTTCAAGGGAAGTTCCGCTTACTCTAATATGTCAGAATTTAAATGTTCATATATTCACAGTCGTATTTATATTGGTTTTAATGAAAGTGCAGTAGAACGCGTTTAACTTCACAATGAATGGAGCAGTGGGCAGGCCAGGACGCTGGGATGCTGCATGATAATTAGAGGAGCTGTCTAAAGGGAGGAACCCCTTTTTGACTGACAGCATGTCTTAAGTATACATAGGCACTACAGAGATTCGAGTTCAGTCCCATGCAGATTTGCAGGTGAAGTCATAACAAACTGCTGCACTGTGTTGTTTGTTGGTGATATAAGCCATTTTAGTTTGTACAAATCATTCTTTAATAAAAAAAAAAAAAACTACATTATAGTGTTCTTGAGTTTGCTCCTTGTTTCAGCATTGTAAAGTTAGTTCTTTCATATAAAGTAGCTCGTGGAAGGGGAAACAAGCCAGCTAGCAAGCTGTGCATAATGGCAGACGGTGCTAATACTGGTGACCTGCTTTTGACAAAGCCATTTAATAGTCTTCCTTACGGGAAGAGACTCAGAATTAAACAGCAGGGCAGACCAAATAACTGGTCTTTTTAGCTCTCCTGGTATGTCAAGGTGACCTGGCTGACTGGAAGTGAGGTGACAAAGAAAAAGTACTGCTGGCTATGCCTCTTCATGATGCCTTCTCAGGGAATGGGATGTGTTGTTTGGTCAAACGTGCGTTTTGGGGTAACTGTTCTCCTGTTTAAAACGGGGCAAGTCATACACCCGCAACACGATGGGCCAAGATTGTTTGTGCAAACTTGCTCCTGGCCATTCAGAGGAAACTGGTTAAGTCCCTGGAAAAGACGGCCAATTGGTTCGCAGGGGTCACAGACCATTTTCTGCAAAAGTAACGGAAGGCAGAATTCATGTATAAATAACAATGAATTTTATGATATAGGCCTAATGTGAGCTTCCCCTGTTTGAAAGACTAGCAGCCGTCATGGGAATGGGCGTATGCTTGTGTGGGCGTGAATGCTTAATCGCACCTGATGATTGGAGGATAGGGGCCTTCCTGCCCTTTGCCAGATGACTGAGGCTGAAGAGGATCCAGGGACAATACATGTGAGGTCCAGCAAATTGCCCTCCTGTACTGTGGCGATGGAGGGCTGGATTGTGACTGATGTAATGGCTTCTGGGGGCCAGAGCGGAACACAGCTGTAGTCAGACATGTTCCCACATGCACATCAGGACTTACCTTCAAGCAGCATTTTTCAATTGCCGGTAATTGTAAGTTAGATAGCAGTCTGTTCAGTAGCAAGGTTAGTGACATACCCTGCAATACCACATTTTTACACCACTTATGTGCTACAGAAACTAATTTTATAGAGCATACTAACAAACCTCAGATGTGTCTGACTGAATATAAATTTTTAAATATTATATGCAGCCGGGGAGCATCTAAGGGATAAAGTGATATTCAGTTAATATTGGAAAGTCGTATGTAACTTGCAGTGTGTCTGCTAATGACGCAAAATATATTTGTCTAAGCCGACCTTCAGTTGTGCTGTCTTTTACTCATTGTGTCATTAAATTAAGCCAATAATTAGCATTTTCTCCTAACAATTTTCCTATTGAACATTTGCACACTTTCCCTCACTTGTCCAAATATAAAAATGGGACAGGTCAGTCTCCGAAACAGCCATGGCGTTTAGAAGAGAGGATGGCAGGAAGGGGCTTGTGGAGAATTAAAATATTATAGCTTCGTGCAAGTAGCAATATCTACAACCCTGGTCAGCTTCTATTGCTGAAAACAGACGTGCAAGGCTTTCATAATTCAAGACTCCTGGATTGAGCACACATTATCTGGGATGATTTATTGACAGTCTCTCCCGTTTATTTTCCAACTTTACGTGTCACGAATGGTGAAAATGGTGAATAGTGGCTGAAGCTCCAGGAACTGTCACAATGACAAATTGTCACAATATGTCACCGCTGTCACAATACACCCTGCCCTCGCCCTGCCACCTCAGAGCAGATTCTTATTGCTCTCAGAATTTTATAATCACATTAATCTTTATTGGTCACTTGTATTGTTTATGACATTAGACTGAACTAAAATAATATTCTTCTGGACTAAATGAAAAAAAGAATGAAGGTGAATTACTATGATGACATGTGATGAAAAAATATATAAAACGCAGCCTTTTCCCTGCCTCCACTTACGAGATGTGCTGGAGGTCACTGTGACGGTCACAGAGGCCTGCTGCACGGTCGAGCTGGCCTCAAGTCGGCAGATGTACTCCCCGGCATCATCCGGAGAAGCCTGGAGGATCCGGAGCATGGTGCCTCGAACCTGGGGCCACACACAGGCACACAGACAGCTGGTCACAGCTACTGCTGACACAAAATTTCTACCACTGGATTTTTTTTACTACTATTAGAGACAAGTAGAGAAAAAATCTGGGTTTGGCATTTACATTTCCCTTGTGGCTCCCTGTAGCACTAACACGGGTAAAGATGTGTGGTTCTATGGGTTAGGCCTCTATGTCTGTGTATTATAAGTCACCGGTTCGAAGCAAGCCCTCAGCAGAATAGCCACATATCTATTGGGCCCTTGAGCAAGGTCCAAAATGCTCCAGAGGGTCATATTAAAGGCTGACCCTGTGCTTGGACCCCAAGAACCCCTCTATGTGTATCTCTCTAAGGAGAGCAGGACAGAATATGCAAAGACAGGCCTACAAATGGAAAATAAAGCATAATCTCTTGTAAAATTATTTTTTTAATTTTAGTGTAATGTTTTTCACGCTGTCAGCTGAATCATTAGGCAATGATATAGTGCACTTAATGGAAAAGAAATATCTATAATATATCCATTATATTTAACTCCAATTTAAGATTTATACAGTGTTGCCTGCGGTTCACGAACACAATCCGTTCCAGGAAAGTGGTCATGGACCAATTTGTACGTGAACCAAGGCGATTTTTCCGATAAGAAAGCATTGAAATTCGATTAATTCGTTCACAAGTCTACCGAATAATAATTTTTGTTAATTAATTTTCTGGTTTTTATAGTAAAAACGTTAAAGAAAAACACAATATATTGTGGCGACGGAATTTTTGGTCGCAAACCAAATTGTTCGTAGACCACGGCGGCCATGAACCGCAGACACCACTGTACTATACTTTCCTTCAGCGGTCTAAAACCACGCAACTCGCTGAGTCCATTTTTTGTTGCTTTTGAGATGAGACCACCAATGGCCTAAAGTCAAGCTTCCTCATCACATCACAGTATTGAGAACCAAAACTTAATCCTCATGTAATCCAGTAAAGAGCTTTTGTTACATTTGTAAAACTCACAAAGTCCACTAAAATGTTCTCGAAAACGTATCTGGGGACTGAGTGAGTTTTGGAAAAATGTTTTTAAGCTAGCTGAAACCATATCTCTGAACATGCCTTGTAATGTGTGACTCTGTGTGGGAGTGGATGTGTCATGCAATGGCCTCGCATTGCATCAGGATTCTGCCTGGGATAGGCTCCTTCTCCCCCCCCAATCAACCACGGACGATGGATGGATGGATCAGAGTCAAGCCTCTCTGGTAACTGATTCACATGTAACCTGACCACTGCAGCAATCAAATAAATTTAACAAACAAATAAGGGCTGTGAGTAAGCATGTATAACAGTACCTGATGATTGGAGGAGAGGAGAGGTCTATCTGTCCTTCGCCAGGTAACCGAGGCTGGAAAGTTTCCAGGAACAACACAGTTGAGGTCCAGCCACTGGCCTTCCTGCACTGTAGCCACTTGGGGCAGGATGGTGATCCATGTGGGTACAGGGTCTGCTGGAGAAGGAGGAACACAAACTTCGCATCTGTACATCTTGGTACACCAGTGCAGCACTGCTGCCACTCCCTCCAACAATCAATAGCCATTTTAAGCAAAGCCGTTCCCTATTTCACAAATTAATTTGATAGCTAGAGGAAGCCCATGCAATTACGCCATTTATCCAGCATGTAAAAAAGCCAAAGGCCTGTTCAAAGACATTTAAGTAACAATAAAACAGAAGCAATGGTGCAGATGGTGTCTAACCCACTCCCTTTGTGAGGAATATGCAATGAGAAACATGCAAAGGTAAGTTGCACCACTGTCCTTTCACACCCTAGCTTAGCTGGTTATTATACACAGCTTGCTAAAGACTCACTGGTCTGTTCAGCATGTCTGTGCACCAATCAAAGTTTTACTGTGATTCATTTCCTGTGCCAAAACTGTGGCTTATATGTCTGTATCAGAATTATGTTACCTTGTTTATTGTTTTCAATGACAATGACAGGAGGCAGGAAAAATATAGACCGATACATATAAATGTAATACATGCATTTATGATGATGTCTCACCTTTATGCCCTTAAGCTGTGCTAAACCAGTACTAAGACCCCTCCACAGAAAACTGCTGAAGCTAACCACAGGCAACTCCTCAGTGTACTGCTGAGGTTTACCACAGGCCATACAACAACGCAGTGCTAAAGCAAACCATAAGCTCCACTTCAATGTTTTGTTAAAGCCATTCCTCAATGCACTGCTAAAGCTAACCACAGGAGACGACTCACTGTAACTCCAAAGCTAACCACAAGCCACTACTCACTGTAACTACAAAGCTAACCACAGGCCACTACTCACTGCACTGAAGAGCTAACCATACGCCACTGCTCACTGCACTGCCAAAGCTAACCACTGGCCACTACTCACTACACTGCCAAAGCCAACTACAGGCCACTCCTCATTGCACTACCAA
>JABFEA020000110.1:22340687-22362032 GCA_019775915.2 Cyphomyrus plagiostoma | reverse complement strand
AGCCAACCACAAGCCACTCCTCATTGCACTACCAAAGCCAACCACAAGCCACTCCTCATTGCACTACCAAAGCCAACCACAAGCCACTCCTCATTGCACTACCAAAGCCAACTACAGGCCACTCCTCATTGTACTACCAAAGCCAACCACAGGCCACTCCTCATTGCACTACCAAAGCCAACTACAGGCCACTCCTCATTTCACTACCAAAGCCAACCACAAGCCACTCCTTACTGCACTGCAAAGTCTAACCACAAGCTGCTTCTATCATGACTCAAACCTGTTCTTTGTCCACCGTTCAGCAGCTGCCTCTGGACATACGCCTCACCTTTGATCACTTTCACCTTAATGCTGGCCTCAGACGAGCCGATGGAGTTGGTTCCCACGCACAGGTAGGTGCCTGCGTCGGAGGCCTTTATGTTGGGAATGAGCAGAGTACCTATGTCTGTTCGCTCCATGCGTGCCTGAGGGCAGAGGAGCGTGATGTGAGTTAGGAAGCTGTAGTCAAACCGCTGGGAATATCCCAGAATCCATGCTATGAATCAATCAGATAATCTCTCTTTGTCTGAACCAGATCAGTCATTAGTCCAGTCTCCCTCTCTAACACCTTTCATTTCCAAACAAGAGCCAAGATAAATGGATTGAACAATAACCCCTCTATCCCCTTGGACCACACATCATGCTAATGAATGCGCAACATTAGTTAATTTATGGATTATAAGAAAACCAACACTGATAACTGTAAATATAAATTTTTCAGTTTCTGGCAAATATATTTCAATACACAGCCAAATACGGTCATACACAAAAAAAAAACAGATACAAGACTTACCTGACATACAGAATAACACATTAATATAACTCAAAATACAGGAATAATACATGTTACATACAAGTGTATACGTAATACCTGAGAATTAGCATGGATATGTGTTAGTTTGCTATATACTTAATATAAAACAATGTAAATATATTTGATAAAAAATGTATATTCTATATTTCATGCTAAATTCACAAACATATGGTCTATAATATATTTGTCAGGTATTACGTTTACTTAAATTAACGAGAATTTAATACATTTAACTTAACACTGCACTTTAACACTGCCCGGCCAAAAAAAAGTCGCCATTTGAATTTTTCGTTGGACCGTCTTTAGCTTTGATTATGGCGCACATTTATCATGCCATTGTTTCCACAAGCTTATGCAACATCTCACCCTTTATTTTACTCCAGATTTGCATTCATTTATGACCGAGATCCTTTATTGACAAGTGAGTTGAACCTCCATAAAGCCTCCTTCAGCACATCCCAAAGTCCTTCAATGGGGTTAAGGTCAAAACTCTGTGGTGACCAAGTCAAGTGAGAAAATGATTCCTCATGCTTCTTGAACCACTCTGACAATTCGAACCCAAAGAATCTTGGCATTCTGGTTCAAGAATATGCCCATGCCAACAGGGAAGAAAAAAACCCACACAGAGGTGTAAACCGACCATTCAGTAGATTCAGGTATTCAGTTGACATTACTGCTGCATTACATTACTGCTACTTCTGAACTGTAATAATGATCCAGTCATAGGCTCTTAAGTATTTGTTTATATAAATTCAAATGGCGATTCTTTTTTTGGCAGGGCAGTGTATTTCAAAAGCTCAATGTACGATGATTTCTCTTTGGAATATCATTAATTTCTCTTATGAATAAATAAAATTAACACACACTAAAAATGGAAATTGCTCATAATCAGGGATGGACATAACCAGTATGGAAGTACGCATTCACCTTTAAAAACGATACGTGTGACAATCAATCGTTTGTAAAAGCGTAAATGCGTACTTATCTTATGTGCATTTGCGCTGCTATGACAAGAAAGTGCCTTGCATTTTAACCTGTATACCGCAAATGAAGTCGAGTTAGCATATAAAGATTAAAATGCATTATATTTTGGTTTCATATCACATAAAATAAGTACGCATTTACACTGTTACTACAACTGATTGTCGCACGTATCATTTTTAAAGGTGAATGCATACTTGTGTACCAGTTATGTCAGTCCCTGGTTATAATCTCTAAAATACTGATTGTTAAATTTGTAAATATGCTAATAATATGTTAACGTCCTGATAGTGATTCATATATTAGTTTTATTAATTTTATCAGCATAATATTCCATTGATGTTATTATTTATATCACAGCCATTGTTCATAATCATAATGATTAATAAGGGGTTCTGGGAAATAACAGTTGTTATCGACATATACATGATTTTTGTGTTGGGCCAAAAACTATGACAGCTGCAGGAAGCCATCAGTGATGAGATTTTGTTCTTTTTAAACTGATGTTAATAGAGATGGGAAAACACAAACCTCAAAATGCTGAAACATTTTTTCATAATTTTAGCACATCAGTCAGCTACTGTATAGAAGGCGAGAGAGCCTTTTATCATAGTCTTTGGCATTTCACTGGTCAGCAGGGAGGACAAGGAACGAACAGCTTAAATATTTTTTAAATTGCCCAAGCACTTCAGGTTTCAGTGAAGTTACAGATAGTAACAATACACAATTATTTACAACTGTTCAAAGTTCAAATTCCAAGCAATGCCCACTCACACCTTAAGCGCAACCCACCAGCTCTCCTCTTTGGATATCAAATTGGATAAAGAACAAACTAGGAGTCCCATGTTTACAGTCCACCTACTGAGAGAGTGCCAAATGAGGCATTATGGTATGCGGGGGGTGTGGATTGGGCAGTCAGAGCTGCTCAGCACACGAATCTCCAGTCAAGCGGGGCAGGCACAAACGGCGCCACATCGCTGAATGGGCAGACGAGCCCATTCACAACCTCTGACAGTGGGCCGGCCAGTCATAGGCAGTTTATGCATGAACGCATGGACTCATCGAGGCTACCATGGGAAAAGCGGAGGACGGCAATGCTGGGCTTTAAGCACACCAGCTTGGCTACTGATTTGCAGGGAGCGGGGGTGGAGAGGGACACTGGGGGCTCACAAACTTGTGGGGAAGACCAACATTATGACACTACAGCTAACAGAGACCCAGAGTCAATAATTAAATAACCAGTGGCTGACAGAGAGTTTGTACTCAGATCTGAGGGGCAGAAACAGACCCAAAGAAGAAGAGAACACCATAATTCTTACCGAATTCTGGCTGGATAATCAAATGTTGACAAAGTGACGGGACGCACAAAACATAAAGCGCATTCAACTCATCCAGTGTTAAAGGAACTCATGTTACAAGCACTGAGAACAGATTGAACTCATGCACTTAGTCAGGGAAAGACTGGATGGTGAGCTGAGGTGAGACAGACAGACAGACCTGAAGCTCCTCTATGCGTTTCTGTAACACCTCGAGACTGTTGCTTTTAAACTGGTGAAAACCATGAGAGGGGATAGCCTGAAGCAGAGATGCCATGTAAGGGTAAAATGGATGGGGAAAGAGGAAAAGAAATGAATAAAAAACCAGGTAAACAAAATTATCTAGTCATCAGGTAGGCCTTCAATAGCTTAATAGTACTATCAGCAAGACAGTAACAACTATAGTATGAGCAGAGTATGAGCAGAGTATGAAGGTGAATGCTAGAACATGTGTTTTGAATTCAGTATGATCAAAGTGGAAGCCATGCAAAACTTTGAAAATACAATTATTCAAAGCATATCTGCAGATTAACTGGGGTTCTGATGCCAATTCACCTGCTGGGGAAGAGGACCTTCCCTTCTCTTCCAATCTAGACCAGGAGTGGGCGTCCCCCCAGCTCGACAGTACAGCCTCAGCGTCTCCCCTTCATGTATGTCCACAGTCTGCGGGCTCACCTGGACCTGGGGCAGGCTGGAACCTAGAGGTCCCACACATACACACAGACACATACACAGGCAGATACACACTCGTGAGCATCATAGCTGAAATCCTACCAATGACACAAGAACAGAGAATTTGGGGACGCACTGTGAACGTAGAGCATGGCCCGGGCTGCATGCTCCCCGTGAACATTCAGGGCCTTGCAGATGTACTCGGCCTCATCTGCACGTTCCACAGCTGGGATGGTCAGGACCTCCCCACGGATGATGGCATTGCGGTTAATCCTACCGCCTGGCCCTCCTGTGTTGAGCACATCAGTTAAGCAGATCAGGGGCCTGTTTCACAAAGCAGGATTACTTGCTTAACCAGATAACTTGCCAGATTTAAGGTAGTCTGGGCTAAATGTAAGTTGATGAAAATAAGGTCTATTTAACCAAGACTACCTTAAATCTGGCAAGTTATCTGGCTAAGCAAGAAATCCTGCTTTGTGAAACAGACCGCAGCAATTCAAATAAAATAAACAAACAATTAGTAAATCAAAACAAAATTAAGCAGCTATTTAATAAACCTTAATATGTTTCCTATTTTAAAAGTAGTACAATATAATTTGCCTGACAATCTTTATCCAAAGCAATGTGCGGCACAGTGAAAAGCGACAGGTTTTATGGGTACCTGGTTCTGAACACACTTTTTCACTATGACCAACTTGCTGAGCCACGGAAGCTGAACATAACTGCATCTTATCAAAATGTAATTTATTCATTCATCTATCCATCCTTTCTTGAACTGCTCATGTGGTGCAGGCTACCCCAGGAAGCGTAAGATAGGAGACGGGGACACCCTGGACGGGATGCCAGTCCAGCCCCCACACACACTCACACTGAGTGGTACATACACAAGAAACGAATTGTGCAAAGCCAATAGAGTAGCTTACTGAGTGAGTTTCTGCCTTACCTATCCACTCGATCACAGGAGGGGGGTTTCCCGTGACGGTGCAGCGGAACTCCGCCTGCTGTCCCTGCCGGACGCTCAGCACTGGCGGGTGCACTGTGGCTACGGGCTGTGAACCGTCGGCTGCTACAGCAAGGCAGAGGTCAGAGGTCAAGACGGCTCAGTCTGGAGCAATGAGGACGGAGCCGAAAAACAGAGACTCCTCTGGGGCAGCGTTCATGTCAGACAGAAGGGGCCATAATCCCAGGATCTCACATTCTACCGAGACTGACTTGAAGAAACAACTTGAAGAAAGAGAGAGGAGACTTCAAAGAGGGCTTAGTATAATCCCAGACGTGTGATCAGCGTAAAAACGCTGTCATTCTGTTTTAAGAATTTTGCTCTTTAAATATAATAATAATAATAATAATAATAATAATAATAATAATAATACCCAGTAAAATCAGTATCTGATAAATATTTAAAGGCATTTTAACACTCACCTGATGATATCGCCTTTGACTTTCCATACTAGAATACATTGCTTTCCAAACCTGTGAATCTCACACCTTTATTTCTTATTTATCTATGCTGTGGTAGTTATCAAAACTTAGGTTTAGCATTTCAAACGTCCTACAAAGCTAAAACTATTTTTTTAACAGTGTAATTTCATGGACTGCCACCCGGGACCTATATAATGGTTTCTGGTACTTGTAGCGTAGAGTGAGGGTTAAATGCTGGCTGCCCATAACTGGACTCCTGGCTTGGGGCCCAAGTCCCCCTTCCGATCCATGATGCGGATGGGAAGTGACGGGATGGGCCTGGCACAGTGCCATTCACACACAGACTCCATACGGTGTGACCCTTGTGCAGGGGTGGCCAATCTTATCTGCAATGGGCCGGTGTGTGTTTGGGTTTTCGCTGCAACTCCCTAATTAGATTACTAATTAAGAGAGTGATCGGCTGAAGAGTCCTCACATCTGGATTTGAACAGCTGACCTAAAGGTAACCCCAAACACCCGCACACACACTGGCCCGTTGCGGATCAGATTGCCCACCACTGCACTAGTGCGACATAACCAAATAAAGGCATTTTTTTACAAATCTAATGGGCTATTGGCCCATCTGAGCTCTGATCTGCAAACCAACAGCTGAAAAAAGCCAATTTAAAAATGCCTGTTGTTTTCCCTCCTTATTGTAACACAGTGGACAACACTGACTATAAATGTGTAACGTTTTCTTCCTCCATGGATCTCTCTTGTTTTCTGCTTGGGCCTAGAGGAAGCTGTGATGATGTCTGGACCTTGATGCAGTGATCATTCTTCATAGGCATGTTCGCTCAGCAGTTTCTGTGTGGCCCATTAGCCATAACCACATTTGTTCTGATCCACCACCAGCAAATTGGTTGCTTCTATCATATGCCTTTTATCAGCTAAGTTATGCAGTGCGGTGTAGCAAAACAAATATGTATGATGGCTAGTGGTCCATGCAGCTGTGGCAGACAACTGATGCTTCTGGGAAAGCCAACTCACGAGTAGCTTAGGCGAACCCAGAATAAAATATTTATTAATGACATCAGATCCATAGCACAGTGCAATTCTTATTTTCTATTGGCCCCACAATCTTATTTGCTGTGAGAGGACAGTATTATGACTAGAACTCTACTCAGCAACTCTTGTTCCTAAATGGGAAAATCACAGTAGACACCAATCCCACAGCAAACATTTCACTCAGGCAGAGTCAACAAGCCAAAGCAGCATTTTTATGTCAGAAGTTCCAGTGGAATGAGGGTCTGATGATAGTGGCAGCTACATGTCACACAGTTGGCGTGCAACAGACAAGTGTCCAGGAATGGCAGGCCGCAAGGGCCATTCGGGAAAGCTGGTGCACCTAGATGTTCGCAAGAGGCATTGCATGTAAGCTCAGAATTCTGCGGATGGAATTTGGGGGCTCCTCCGGCTGTGTGATTGACACCCATGACACAGAGAAATCGTGCCTGCGCTCTTTTGATGGTGAATGTCAATGAGAAACTTCAGTCGTGAGTAAAATACCAGTTGGTGTGAAACTGGAAAGAGTGAGAGATCCCCAACTCATTTGTGTCAACGGACTTTCCAGTGACTTCAGTCAACTGCACAGAGAGGAGCGTCCCATGTGGATGAGCATGCAACTCTCCCGCTCCAATGGGTCTATGGTATGAGGCAACTAAGCCAGTGTGGGCTTAGCAATGCTCACGTACAGTCTGGGCCTATTCAGGTTCTAGAATTTTGCTATTATATACTTCAGAACAACTAAATGTATAAAATAACAATCAAATTTTTATTTTACAGACCAAGTAACACTTTGGATCAAACCAAAGCAGTCAAGTGCCACATGGGTGAATGAACCTGAATCACAGTCATAAATGCCCACAGTCTTCTCGCATGCCACTTGGAGGCACTCCGTGTACCACTGATACAGCAGGTACCACAGTTTGGAAATCACTATTTCAGACTGTTTTAGATCTCATTATGTGAATAACACACACATCTTGGCATTTGTGTTTTTGGCTGTGTACACTCAATAAGCAAAATCCAATTGTAAATAACTATTTTACAGTAATATAAGATGAACTCTTAATAAAATTAACTTGATCTGATCTCTTTCCCTTTTACTTGACTGGACATCGCTCACATCCTGTACGTGAACATTAAGGGCCCCAAAACCCCATGCTCAGCTCTGCAAAGGAGGTGAACTTAAAAAAAGATGAAGGAATGAAGGGCATGCGTGAAACAGGAAGCCCTCTGGGGAGGCGAGGCAGAGAGAGCGCCATGGAGACTTACGCGATCTATGTCCTTCAAACATTTCATAGGCCGTGTAAAACATCTGAGTCTGAGAGGGTTCTGTGAATGAGGGACAGGCAAAGACTGGCAGGTGAGATTCAGACAGTGGTCAGAGGGACGGCCCTCTGTGGAACACAAGTGGCACTGGCATCTTCTGACTCATTTTGGACTGGTCAGATTGGACCTGGCACTTCATATCTGTATGTATCATGGATAATCAACCGCTGGTTTTTGTGGTTCCTGCTTTTCTCTTTGCTAAGCCTGATATTCCCATCATCTAGACTCCAGTTGCTACAGTGCACCTTAGGAAAAAAAAATACAAGCTTCATACATACAGTACCAGTCAAAAGTCTGGGCACACCTACTGAAAATCATTTGTTTCTCAACAAGATAATAACCTAAAACACACCGCGAGGATATGTATTAAATATTATCTTGTAAACAAGGGATGAGATGGAGTGCTGTGACAGGTGACCTGGCCCTCACAATGTCCCCCACCTAAACCTACAGAGCTGGTTTGGGATGAGTTGGATCAAAGAGTAATAACAAGGAACCCAACTTGTGGCCAGAACTTATTTAACCTTCTTCCGGACTGTTTGCCAAGCATTCCAGGTGGCTACATCTGGAAGATGGTTATAAGAATGCCAATGGCAATGTCCTCGTTGCAGCAAAAGGGGGCTATTGTGAACAGTGCAAAATTAGAGAAAAATTTCAAATTTTGTATACTTCTCTTGATTGTTGCAATACAGGAACTGTATTACTTCGTTATTTTTACTATAAGCTAAATAACACAAATAACAGAGACAAATGCATTCAAAGCAGATGTGTCCAGACTTTTACAAAATCATAGTCATCTAACTTTTTGATAGTACTTGACACTGAGTTACACTTCTTTCCTATCTGGGAAATGTATCATTTATGTGAACCAAAGGCACAGATTCAAAGCCTCACTCAAGTTTTATCTGTAATGTACCAACTTATAGCGGTTTATGTTAACTGCTGTTATTTGCAATCACAAACAAACAGGAAAATAAAGTTATTAAAAAGAATTGCAATTACAGTGCACCTGAGAAGTCTGAGAGCTTTGCTTTCAATGATGGACAAACAAATAGTGCCTTTGTATTTACACTCTGTAGGGCCTCTAACTGTTTGTTTCTGCTGTCATCTCTGGGAAAATCAGTAAAAAATGAGCAGGATCATTTTGCTTTTGTGGTGAGTAATAGGTTATATTGGTTTGGGTTGTCAGGCACATTATTAATATTTAAAAAACGAATTCCTTGTGTTTGCCGCAATGTCCTCAGAGGCATGTTTGAAGTTGACTTGCCAGGCCATTTTGTTTACACTTCTGTGCATGCAGAAGCCACACTCGGGTTAGGATCACAAAATATCATCACCAAAAGCAGCCAAATTAAACAATCTGAATTGCATATTTAGAAAATTCATTTATAACTTCTGAGTGTTGTAGTCATTTAGTAATATTTAGTAACAACAGAAATTATGCAATAAGAACAACAGAGGAATCATCATGCACTGTCAACATACTTGATTAACCTACATGCTGTTGGTTATAATTCTGGCACCCAATTTATGATATCAACTTGTTTTCCTGACTGATAATTAACAGTGCACTGCAAACCCACCATTTCACATTTACTACAGGTCAATTTTTAATAACTGTACTTATTTACAATTTCCTAATAATAATTTTAATAATAGATATTATTTTCCTTTTTCCTCAGTTGTGTAGTGCAACAATTTTTTATGTAGTACTTTGGCATAAAAATTACTGGCAGAACAATAAATATCACATGTTTTGCATGAGCTCCTGCAATAACAGCATTTTTATAATTATGCAGATTTATAAAGTACATTTTTCATATGTAGAAGGAAGGTATCATAACACATACACACGGCTGGAGCTTAGAATACAAAGAATTCACAATGAAATGATAGCAGACGAAACCAGCATGCAGATTAGTACATATTTAAATAAGCAGCTGACACTCTTTACTGATATGAGTTTTCTCAGTAGCTCGTGTTTATTCCCATGGTGTGCTATGGATTGTAACACTGGAAAGAACGTGTGTGTAAATGTATAGGAAACAACCTAAAGTACATTTTAGGTGGAATGAAAGCTATGTCAACAGCATTCAATATGGAGCACATTGCTTCTTCGACTAGTACATGTTGACTCACAGTAAGGTTTATTGCAATTGTCACTGAACACTTTCGCCCAATCAAAATCATGATGTCATTCTAAATTGAAAGTGTACATGTAAAACACAAGCAAACAATGATGTACTTAATGGCTACTATCCTGTTTTTAATCTAAAAGCATAGTTTGTACATTTCATAAAGGAACCACACTTCAGATAAATAACATACACTGGAGATATATATATATATATATATATATATATATATATATATAGTACACACCATCTGTTTTTAATTGGACATAAAGAAAAAACCATCAAAATTGTTGTACCATTTGAGGTGCCAAAAGAACCCCTTAGAAAAACATTTTAAGTGACTATACATGTGTGATTAAATTATCATTCAGTCAACATTAATACAATTTAGACTATTTTTGTATTTCACTATATTTTGTCCATTAAGTTCAAATGAAATCAATTGTCTTTAACATCTAATGAAACTGAGTAACTTTCTTCCAGGTGACCCACAAACAAACTGTGACCCACAAATGAACTGTGAGTTCAGTTAATAAAAGTCAACGTGCATTTTAAACAGAAACTGTGTCCAGATTTGTTTTCTTTGGTTTGTTTCAGACTACTTCTGAATTTCATCTAACATTCTCATAAAGTAAACACTGATGTTATTTAGATGAATAAACACATCTATAGCAGTCATTATATTTGCCCTGACAATACTTTACTCTGTAATGGTAATACAAATATGGCACTATTAGTTTTTTAACATAATAAAAGCCAATAGCAAGTTGAGGACACAATTTCTTAAATTTACAGTCTCCCTAATCTTCGATATTCTGTTTTTCCTATTCTGAGTTATTACACAGATACTGGTCAATTGATTCCTCATTTTTAATATGTTGTACTTCTGTTGATAAATATTACATTTGTTGTTATTAGAAAAATATCAGATTCCAAAAATATCAGTGCACTCCATTAATCACCCCAAGTTTGACGGATTTAGGGTGGCGTGGTTGAGGGCAGGGAGATATATCTACTGCTGAATATACGGAATCCTTCAGTAGTACAATCTTTATTTAATATTCAAAATATTATTTCATGTTAAAATGACCTGAAAAAAATGTTCAGAGAAGAGCAACAATTTTTTTTGTTAACTGTGTAAAAACAAAAACAAAACAAAAAAACGTTTGCTACTCCACAGTACTGAGACCTGATAGAAACATTTGGCTGCTGGTTAACATAATCTACTGCTAAGTAGTAAAGAGCACCGTTGTTAGACACTGACATTCATGATAATTATAAATAACAAACTACATGTCATACAATTCCGTTCCAAGGCTGATGGCGACTTGGAGCAGATGTCCGTCCTCGCTTGTACTCGGCCCCTCAGGCCCCTGGCTCCCCATCCTCATACCCACACCACATCAGCCACTACACCCCAAAGGTTAAAGGGCAAGAGACAAAGACCAAGAATAACAGAGACTCTCCCAGTCCAGAAAAGGGGAGCGTTTCCATAAGTTGATACAAAGAGATCCAACACTAACACTCTACTAACAGTAAAAATTTAAAACTATATCAAAATGTTTAATAGCCCATACAAAGCCAACACCGATTAATTAAGACAAGAGAAACAAAGGATAAAGATAAGACAAAAGACCCCTTTTACTATATATTCTGAGAATGATCCACAAATCAGTGCAGGCAGAAGTAAGTGCCACTGCCTCTAAAGAATAAAAATTTAAAAAGTGTCATCAGATTAAAGACTACGACTGAAGCAGGTTCTAAGGACCAGTGAAAACACGAAAAATTAATGACCGAGGAGTTCTGTACTCTAAAATAACAGGAAGCACCTAGAGGCTTGATGTCTTCATTTCCAGTTCTTAAGCTCACTGACTTGGTTTAGAGAACGAGAGGCTCAGACAGTCGGCCATTTTATACTTTGGCAAGTTGTTGTTTTAGACTGTAAATTCAAGTTCAATCACATTTGGAAAGTCATTTCAAGAAAATACTGATTGTTTTAACGGTATCTGGTGACTCGAAATGATAATACCCAAAATCATATCAGATCTTAAAGTTTGCCAAAATTAAAATAAAAAATAACTATCATTAGCATTAGTTAACCGCCCTCGACTAAACCAGCTGTACTTTTTTGACTTTCTGAGCCACACCTATCAACCAAATGTATTCCTTCATACCTGCCAAATAATCAGCATAATATTTTTTCTGGCCGTGTGTTACAAATTTATTTCTTGTCAATATGTGTGCCAACATATAGATTACTAATTTTCCTTACCTACGGTAAACAACAGACCTAACATTCATTTATGCTTCAGTGTTATTGAGGTGTTT
The DNA here is from genome assembly GCA_019775915.2 of Cyphomyrus plagiostoma. Taxonomy (NCBI): domain Eukaryota; kingdom Metazoa; phylum Chordata; class Actinopteri; order Osteoglossiformes; family Mormyridae; genus Cyphomyrus; species Cyphomyrus plagiostoma. The sequence continues at coordinate 22,349,952 of JABFEA020000110.1, read as the reverse complement.
GAGAAGAAGTTTTATAGTTTACCTGATAAATACTTTTTGTGTTTATCGTAGGAAAATACTGGATATGCTGATTAGTCAGAAGATCAGCCATTATGTTCACAATTTCAGAACAGAATGTATTGTAGCCTTTTCCTGACTTTGCTAATGTTTCAGAGAGAGTCAGACAGCCAAGCAATTAGAAGTATGAAAAAAACAGCAGAAAAGGCAAAATATTAGATGAGGACAGGAAAGTATCATTATTGTAAAGGAGAGTTATCTAAACCCGAAATGGCAAGAGCAATGATCATGCTTTAAGGATAGGAGGGTTAAGTAATGTGGACAGACTGGGTGGAGCCATGCACCTCACAGGGTGGGGGCGAGGGTGAAGCCATGCACCTCACAGGGTGGGGGGCGAGGGTGGAGCCGGCTGAATGGTGTCGTCACAAACCTGGGACGTGCAGGATGGCAGTGCCTTCGTCCATGGCAAGCATGTTGGAGCCTGTGCAGACGTAGATGCCAGCATCTTCTGGCTGCACGTTATGGATGGTGAGGATGCCGTTGAAATCCACAGCCCGGTCTGGCAGGTTGCCCCTCCCCTGACGGGTCCACACGAGGGTGTATGCTGGAGACTGGGAAACAGGAAGCCCCCATATGTCACAGGAAGTGCTGGACACCAAAGCTGACTCTTCAAGGTCTAGACTGTAATAACCGGAGCAAGGAACTGAAGCTGATTTGCTCCAGTATAACATCCAACTTCATTAAGAAACAAACCACAAACTAATAAAATAAAGATGTCACAATTCAGAGAGAACCTGAAATTTGAAACTTAGGATCATTCCCCTTGTGAAAGGCCATTGTGAAAGGCCCCAAGACTTTACCCTACCTTGCTCTTCGCTGTGCAGATGAAATGGATGGTTGATCCCACTCTTACACTCTGAGTTTTGGGTTCCTCGACTGTCACTTCAATAGGTTTGGTGGAAACAGCTACCAACATGCAGGGAAGAGGCATTTTTATATTCCAAGCATGTATTATTTACATATAGCGTAAGTCTGCAATTCATTTTCAAAACAGCAGTTATGCAAAAACAGCTTCTGGTATTATGTATATATTTTTACATCTACAGCTTGCTGAACATATTACCTTAACTCTTGCAGAATCAAAAATCTTACTGTCTAAAGAAACTAGAGGAGGCAGGACTAAGACATCAGATTGGTTGGTCCCACCTCCTCTACTATCTGATTGATTATATTATTTCTCTAATCCAATCATTTTTCCTTCTGCCCACAAAACAATTTTGGAGTGTGATGTAATAGTCTTATAGCTAAAGAACGCAAAAAAAGTTTGCTATGATATACTGCAACTTTTTGTCATCACATCAGATCTTATGGTAATTAATATTAGTCTGTTTTACTAAGATGGTCAGGTAGTAAAGAAGAAGAATACAAAGCAGATAGTCTAAGATGAGTTTTATAGTTTTGCACTATAGATTAACTAACTTGACACTTGACTGTTGTTTATGTAGTCATTATTTTGAGCAACCAAAGGAATATGGTTTGAGAAGATATAGCATGACATAGAGAACACATTAAAAACATACTAATAGGCCCATAAAAGTAGGAACGCCAGGCTCAGGGCCGTACCGGTGACGACGATCTCGGCTCGGCTCCGGTTGGTATTGCGCTGGTCTTGGCAGGTGCAGATGTAAACACCGGCATCGTGAGGTTGGACACTGGAGAAGTGCAGCTCCTCACCTGGCCCACACAAATGCTAGTCACACCCTTCACTGCAGCCCACAATTTCACTGAACAAGAAGCTCACTCTCAGTATAAAGTTTCTTACAAGAACTGCAAAACTCACTCCTCACATTTTCAACTGTGCAGTACAGAAGTTGGTTCTACAGTTTAATCCAGTGTGAACTTTTCAATATAGTCAGTCTGTCTCCTAAATTTTCTCCCGCCACTCAACCCCCGAGCAGAGCGCACCATGTCTGTGTATCTCCACATTGCTCGAAAGGGACCGTCCGTCTTCCCTCGACCACTGGAATTTGTGGGGCGGAAGGCTGGTAACTTGACAGCGGAGGGTCACCGAGCCACCCTGGGACACCTGCACCCTCTCTGGCTGAATCCTCACCACCAGGGAAGCAGCATCTAATGCGGCAGTTGGGAAATCATTAACAACGGATGGAGGAGCACAGACTCATGATCACCGGGATCATAATGGGTTTTGATTATGGGGGGACTGGGGGATGGTACCACCTACTTTCAAGATGCAAGGCTCTAAGGTACATCCTATTGTAATAAACATTGGAGACCTAGAAACTGGGCTCTACGCATCTGTGATTTTAAATTGAATAACTCTTACATTTTCTCCTTAAACTCTTCTTCCGCATCTCCCCGTTAAATGCCAGTACTCACCGCTGTGGATACGACACTTAATCCTCTCTTGAGGGTTGCCGACATATCCCGGTGCACAGCTAAGGAGAAGAAAAGAGTGACGTGCTTGTCAAGTCGATGATAGGAGCTACAACATTGCTTCATGCTGATTGGATTAAGTCTGCAGGGTTGATGTCATTCACCGTTCACAGTACTGCCCGGTGTATCCACGCTGGCAAGCCGTACACTGATAGCCTCCATTGCCAGTGCTCTCACAGGTATGAGAAAACCTTTCAAAGGGTCAGACAAGATTCAAGATTATTATTCGAGAAATAATTTTCTGCACTGGGATTCACATCTTGCAAATAACTGAAGTCAGGGTGGAAATTTTAGTTAAAGCAGTCCGTGTTGCACATGTCCAGAGACGAAATGAAGGACGAGACAGTTTCCTCACTGATTTTCTGGATCTGTGTGTGGACAAGCACAGGGCTGGCAATCCTCTGGTGTTCCTGCAGTGGGGTCGCCGAAGAACCCTGCCGCACACTGCTCACACGTCTCGCCCATGGTGTTATGGAGGCAACTCTACAGTCAGAACGGCAGACGGGTAACGGCCGCATTACTGCATGTTGGCCACGTGCTGTGCATGCTTTATAAAGACGGGGAGAGCCTTTACCGTGCAGATGCCCGTCTCGGGATGGCAGGAGTCGGAGTGCCCGTTGCAGTCACACAGCTCACAGTGACCAAGGTAGAGTCCTCCTCCGGTTCGGGTGAACCCTGCAGCACAGTCCTGCACATATAACGGACACAAACATTGAAGGTCCACACGAAACACCTTCTGCGTACAGTATGTGGCACCGTCACAGTAAATGCTACGTATAGCTCTCATAACTGTTCAGTGACATATTTTTGAATGCACTGTAAAAACATGTACTTTCTTTCTAATGTTATAGTATATTCTTTTTTTTTTTTTTTTACTGATTTAGCAGACACTTTCATCCAAGTAACACACAATTTCTCAGACAGCAAGGTCAGACAATCCCCAGAGCAATTAGGGGTTAAGGGCCTTGCTCAAGGACTCAACAGTCAAATCACTCTGCTGACGCTGGGATTTGAACCGACAACCTTCCAGTCATATGCACAGCATGCTAACCCACTGAGTCATACACTGTCCTGGGTTCTGATTGGTTAAATCTCTGAAGTTTTGGACTGAGAGCCAATAAATGAATCGGTAGAGCATTCATAGCTCCGAAGTCAGTAGCGTTACCAGCAGGCACCTCACCTGACAGGACAGGCCCTGGTAGCCAGGTGGGCACCGACACTCCTCTACCTCCAGTGCCTGTGTCAGGCCAGTGTAGTTTGGCACAGCCACCTCCATGCTGACATCGGAGATGCTGGTGGAGCGCATGTCTGTGTAGTAGGACGCCCGGATCAGGATGTCATCCAGGTCAGCCAGCACCATCATGAGGTGCTCGCGCGTGGCGGGCATGCCGTCGGGCCGCTGCCAGTTCTCCTGCGACGTAAGATGCAAGAAAAACAAGTTTCTGGAGTCATGCAAAAGAACCCAAAATAACAGTAATGACAGCCCACCATTCAGTTTAGCTGAGCCAACAAAAAACAATCAAATAGACAGATTACATGCAGATGAGACCCCGGGATGGAAAAGCCCCAGTCACCTCTTTGAAGACGACCTCAAACTGACGGGATTCCCGCGTCCCCTGTCCCCTAGGCCAAGGCTGTCGAGTGACCAGGGTGATGTCATTGCCCTGGATCATTTAGGAAGAGTTTGAAAAGATCCTGGTTAGAGCACTTTAAGGAGGCAGTTGATGGTTCGCATTTTAAGGTGGGTATGTTAATTGGATAGACAATGTGCCCATAACTCCAGCCTTTACTCACGATAATCTGAACGTCAACATCTTCAATGGATGAGCCCCTTGGATCTGACACATAGGAGAGGGTGTATTTCAGGCGGCCGCCGTAGGAGCCGACCTGCAGAAACGAAGAAAGCCAATCAAGCATCACCTGTCAGCAGCTATAAAACAGCACCTCTATGCAGAAGAAGCTAATGTCACAGCCCATTTAGTCAGATAGTTAAGCATAATAATTACAGCATTATAGCATGTGTCTAGAAACTACAGCTATACACAATTAAAGTTATTTTGAAAACCCCTGTCAAATACCCCAAGGAGCTCAACTGAAAAGATATTTCAATTTATATTTATATTATATTGTTTTAATAGTAAACAGATAAATATATGTGCCTAAGGCAGATAACTCCTAGCTGGAATATATGGAGGGTGACTTCAAGATGAAATACCGGGAAAATAACGGAAAATACTGTAAACTTCACCCAGTTCCAATGCTTACTTTGCATAACATTAAGTGCAGAATGAGCACGAATGAACAGGAACTAGCGATAAAACGCGGGGACTCGGCCACGGTACGGTTACCTTGACCCCCTTATACTGTGGAGGCAGCTGCCAGAAAAGGACTTCCTCTGGGTACAAGCTGAAACCTTTGTAGACCAGAGCATACTGGAGTGGAGGAAGGAGGGGGGAAGGTAAGGCAGAGGCAGCAAAGCAACAGGGGAAATGGGAGCAGAGCAGTACAGCGGGGTGCAGAGGCGGAGAGCGTCACAGCAGAAAGGCCCCCCCCATGCTCAAAGAACACGTACTGAACAAAACCAGCAGAGCCAAAAAAAAATCATTATTAGAATATTAGAACTACACAGTCTAAATGTAACAGGATATCAAACACTGACGTATTACATACATGCTACAAACTTGTAAGCTTTATCTGTTCTGTCTGAGCTCAAATCTAATAATCCCTCCATCCATTTGTGAAGAAAAGCAGTGGTTTTCTCAAGAAAGTAGCGATTTTTATGCTTTAATAATGGATTTAATCATTACCTTAATCTGCAGTAGAACTTCAAATGTAAATTATAACTAAACTGCAAATCATGAAAGGATGAATGAAACTGAATGGCATGTACCATGGGATGCATGTACCATGGGATGCATGTACCATGGGATGCATGTACCATGGGATGCATGTCCCTTACTGAATTTCAAGAGTTTTGCACATTCGTCACATTAAATTTGGATAGATCTTCCAAAGAACAGAGGGGGAGTTTGAAGGGAAAATTATTTATTTTGTTTCATTTGTTTGGATTGGTCAAGATAACATGGCCTAATGAAATTACTCAGTGCTGGAGAAGAGCATTTAAGTTTTTTGAGTAACGAACCTTTCAGTGCTGGACTAGGTTTTTGTTTGTTATACACCTATATATATGGGGAAAACTCTAATCCCAATATGACGACCTTAACCGCTACCCAGCTGTAACCTTAATCATAAGTAACCAAACAAAATATGAGACTTTTAAAATTTTTAGTCTTTTGATTGCATTCACAGATCTTTGTGGAGACCTAAGAAGTGGTCCCCACCACATCAAAATAACAGGTTCCTATCACATTGTGGGGTACATTTGTAAACGTAATCCACACGCACGCACGCACACACACACACACATTCAGACATACATACGACAAGGTTTGTTATTGTTACATAAATATCATAGATAAATGTCAACAAATATCTCAACTGTGTTAACTTTCACTAAAGTTCCCTTTTATTTAAAACTGATTTTGGCTGAAGAATTCATAATCAATAGAAAAAAAATGATTGAAATGTGCAAATGGTTTCTCATCATACTATAGCCTGACTGCTGTAGTCTAGTCATCTTTTTGCTCAATCAAACAGATAAAGTGTAAGGTGGGGTTTCACAAAGCCTCCAAGACCAAGCGAGTGTTAGAGCCAGGCCTGCTCATATGTCAACCTACCACATTCATGTCTCGGCGAGTCTGAGGCAGAGCCTGCTGATGCCCCCCCAACAACAACAGAACCAGTGAGATGAGACAACAGCAGCTCCTCAGAGAAACCGCAAAGCTGCGTATACGTAAGCAGTATGGGCAGGATCAATTATAATACCTGGGCATCTGAGAGCTTAGAGGAAAACCCGGGGGGAGTGGAATGAGGCCCACGGGCCCTGCTGGATGTGGAGGCCAGGAGGCCGGAAGGCTGATGCAGAGGTGTGGGGGCATGTTGAGCAGAAGATAATGGGGAGTTCCATGGTTTGAGGGAAGCAGGGGATGCAGGAAGTGAGAAAGGGCGACGACTGGTTGGTTTGCGTGAGAAGTTGGAAATTAACGCCCATATCTCCTTGTCCAACTGCTGGATATCACTGGGCGACTGCTGGGGAGCAGGGTGGATGAAACAGAGTGAGCAGGGGACCCCCCAGACAGAACTACCTTTAAGGTCTCATTATGCTGCGTGAAAGACGTTTATATCATGCCAAAATATGGTGGGAGCAAAATCAGACCACTTTTACCAACTTTAAAAATTAGAAGCACCTAAATAACCTTGGTATAAAAAAAAATTACAACACAAGCACACAGCTACACTACTCAAGACAATATCTTGCATTACTGAGAAGATCTAACATGCAGATATACTTCATTTACAATCACATCGAATGAGTATCTGATCAAACCATGTTTTCACCATACAAGCCACATGCTTTGATTAAAACATGCAGTAGCATCATTGCATTCTGTGTACACAGAGTCATTGGCATGGACATCAAGGTACAATCACAATGGGCAATCAATGCTCTTTCCCAATAGTATTGTAGTATTGGGCCAGTACCCAATGGAAAACATCATCTGCATATAACAATTACAAACCAATGCTAAAGACTGTTTGCAAAGGCAATTCATCAGATCGGTCTATTAGTCATTGTCTACAGGATTATGGTGTAGACCAGGGGTGTATGCAAAATTTCACTCTAACTGCCTGATTAGATTGCTAATTAGAGGACTGACTGGCTGAAGACTCCTCACACCTGGGTTTGAGCAGCTAACCAACAGGTTATCCCAAAAACCTGCATACACACCGAATAAGATTGCCCACTCCTGGTGTACACTGTAGAGGTTAAATGAAAACCAAAATAATGATATTTCTGAACTAACAAACACTGAGAATATGAGAATTGTATAGATGTCTAATACCGTTTTATTGCACACAACCATACCGGTAGTTATTAACACCAGATGATGACATATCCATCTACTCAACTTTTCTTAGCAAAACCTTGCTCAATGAAAACTATGGATCAAAGCATTGCTAAAAGTGCGACCATGCACTATGGGAGGGGATCCACACACTTATTCTTGCAAGTGTTGCGGTGTTTCCAATTACGACAGAAGGCGAACGGGATGCACTCATGCTGCTGGATACCTCGATGGCCCGCTTCAACCTGCCAGAACCTCTTATCATGGAGTCCATGAGTTTCCATATGGAGGCATCTTTCCGCATTTGCTCCTCTGTCCACAAGGAGTCTTTCTAGTTACGTGAACAAAGCGAGGCGGATGAAAGTGTGTCCGTGGTAGTTAACAGGACTGACACTGTGTTCAGCCATGGCTACGAGGTGCATGGTCACATGGCATCCCCTGAGTGGGGGGAGGATCCAAACAAATGCAAAAGGCTGCTGTTTTCACACACATTAGGATTCAACTCTTCAAATTGTATCCATTTTCTTATAATCTGCCAAATGACTGCCCGATCTGAAAATGACTCTTCCTTAATCAATTAATGCACTAATATCAGCACTGTTGTTTAGCAAATGTCCATAGATATTTGTATTCACAGTATCGCTTTTTTATGGAAAGAGTATGACGTTTGCTGAATTTCTCTTTCTTGAGTAGTACGAATCAATACTGACAAAAAAGAGGAAGCTTAAGTTGTATACAACCTTTACTACTGTCTGTTAAAGCTGTCTTGAGCTGATTTTCTGTGCTCAGTTTTATATATAAAAAGAGAGGTAACATTTACTGGCATCCTGTCCAAAGTGAAAGACGTGCACCACTTATTTCTGCTAACATACAGGAGTATGTTTATTTGCTTATTAAATTCTTTTTATAATGCGGATAATGGCTTGTCTAGACTTGTGCTTTCTGTGGCCTGGGACAGCCTCCAGAAGCCCTGTAACCTGGGTACAAGTTGAACAGTTGGAAGATATATTTCAGTACTTTGTCTTCAACTAGTTTATTGCTAATTTCTAAGTACAACCCCAAATCAGAAAAAGTTGGGACAGGGTGGAAAATGTGAATAAAAAAATAAAGCAGTAATTTACAAATTTACCTTAACTTTTATTTCCTTGCAGACAGTATGAACACAAGACAATTCATGTTTTTTTTTGGTCAACATCTTTTGATTTGTAAATAAACATCCATTCTTGGCATTCAGGCTTGGAACACATTCCAAAAAAAGTTGGGACGGGGCAACTCAGGGGTAGTAATGAGGTATGATAACTAAATAATGATGTGATTTGAAACTGGTGATGTTAACAGGTGATTGCAATCATGATTCGGTACAAAAGCAGCACTGAAGAAAGGCCTACTCTTTTAGGAGCAAAAATGGGCAGAGGATCTCCAGTTTGCCACAAAGTGCGGCAAAAATCTTTGAAATGATAAAAAAAAAACATTTCTCAAAGAAAGATAAGAAGAGATTTGGGCATTCCTCTCTCTACAGTGCATAACATAGTAAAAAATAATCAGGGAATCTGGAGAAATTACCGTGCGCAAAGGTCAAGGGTGCAAGCCTAAACTGAATGGTCATGATCTCCGAGCCCTCAAACGGCACTGCATTAAAAACAGTCATTCATCAATAAGTGATATAACTGCGTGGGCTCAGGACTACTTCAGGAAGTCACTCTCAAGTACTACAGTACATAGTTACATTAGGAAATGCCAGCTAAAACTGTACTGTGCCAAAAGAAAGCTCTACATAAATAGTGTCCAGAAGCGCCGTCGACTTCTCTGGGCTCGGAGGCATCTGGGATGGTCCATTGTGCAGTGGA
>JABFEA020000110.1:22309470-22335851 GCA_019775915.2 Cyphomyrus plagiostoma | reverse complement strand
AGCTCCCGTTCCACCACATCCCAAAGATGCTCTATTGGGTTGAGATCTGGTGACTGTGGGGGCCATTTTAGTACAGTCAACTCATTGTCATGTTCAAGAAACCATTTTGAAATGACTCGAGCTTTGTGGAAAACCCATCTACAATAACCAAGAGTATGATGGGTTCTATATCAACAACTTCTTGAAATAATAATCATGAGTATTAAAATTACGCAAAGAGATTTTTTTTTAACTTTTGACATAGGCACACTAAACAAATGTCTGTTGCATTTCACAGAAACAGAGCAGTTTTCAAGACACACCAGACCATTGACTGCCCTTAAATTTCATTGAGCCTCTAGTAAGACACTCATACTTGACACACATCACAGTATGGAGGTTAAAATATTTTAAAAATGTTATCAAACTAAAGCTTTTTAGTTTGCTAAAACTTTTTTTTAGCTGTATACATTTATACATTTTTCTGCACTTTTCTCAAAACATTGCTGTTTTTCCTGTATAGTAGTTTGCCCATAAATATACATCACAACAAAGCTAATAGCATTCATGCTATTAGAAGTGTTATTTTCCACCTTAAATTACACTATATGGCCAATATTATTTGGACATTCCTAACAATCAAAAGTAAGTGCTTAATGAAGCCACACTCATTGTTGACACGTGTCTAATTGAGCACAAAGTCACACAATCTCCTGCCACAAACAGCAGCAGAATGACTGCTCCACATGCCACCATGATAGGACGTCATCTTAGGTCAATCGCTAGTAGGGTGACTGAAAGTCAGAACGTCTGGGAGCAAGTTTAGTTATGAAATTGTTAGGCCACACAAACTGACATAAAGGGACCCAACTTCAATACCAAAATTGAATGGTAGCTAATACCACAAGCAGCGGTTCAATATGTAAGAGAAAGCCTTCTTAGACGAGAGGCTATTACAGCAAAAAAGGGCAAACAAACTTCTTATTAATACCCTTGGTTTTGGAATGAGATGTTGGACAAGCTGGTGTTCACATTCTTTTTGCCATAGGATATTTGCATATTTGTAACAGACCACATTCAACATTCCAATCGACCACACTGTAGGGCAGCTGTTTTCAGCTATGAGTCTCAATTTATATGGACTCACTTTATAGGGCATATTGTCATTTAATCCTAATGGTTGGAGGGAAAATAACAATCAGTCATGATTTACAAAACAGTCTCACAATTATAATTCATGTATCACTTACACTTATTTTAATTATGAACTTGTAATCAGGATTGATTTTGATAGGTATAGCAAGGCATCCCCGAATGATGTGTTAAAGAATGATGTTTTCTCCTTGCTTTCTGACTTCCCTGGAGTATTCTAAGAAGAACCATCATCTTAGATTGAGTTTTCTTGCAGCCCCTACTTCCTAGTTTCAAAGGAGATTCTGCTGATTTTCTCAATTTAGCAAGGGGTGGTGCAGAGGTGGAGAATTTCCCAGATGGTCTCCTTACAAGATCTGAAGTTGTTCGCACTCTGTAAGGTGGTGTCATTAATTGTAATAGGGTTGGAGACTGAAGTCCACCATTTTGTTTAAGGCTTACCTTTGAATTGAATGTTTGGGGTTCCTAAAAAAGTTCTCTCTTTGCAACCAGATCACATTCAATAAAATTTCTGTTTACCGTGGGATTTCTTGGTTGTAGAAACTGCTGGAGGTGAAGTCTTAGCTTTCTGACACGGTGCTGATAATACATATTTAGTATTGTGTTACTGCTTTCCTACTTTTCTGAATTTTCCTCCATTGGATTTCTGTGTAGTATTTAAGGAAGGCCTAGCTATAGTTACAAGTGTCTATTCCGTTGGAGTCACAGAATCATGGTTTATGGATTCAGCTTTTTAGTTCATATTCTTCTTAGATGTCATCAGTTTCTTGGTGAGATGTTCTTTGCTTTGTTGTTTTTGAGGCAGTTGTGACTGTAGAATTTGTTCCTAGCTTTTGCCTTGCCCTTGGTATCAATTACATTGTGTTTCCCATTAAGCCACCGGGAATGAGTGCTGATATTTGGTGTTGAGTTAACTGCAGAAATATTGATAATTTCTTGTGTTTGTGAACTTGGAGGTTACTGAGGTGCTGGGACTAGGCAACATGACAGTTGTAATGAGTTGTACTGGAAGCTAATGATGAAAATTCTGTTTGTGAGAAGACCTTGATCGCTTGAGTTTGCTCATAAGCTGCACCAGTGCAGAAAAGCCATCAAAAAGGATCTCAAGCCTCTCCTCCAGCTGATTTATCTTGGCTGTTATGTTGATGTACCTCTTCTCTAGTTGCGCAATCCTGTCCTGCTTTTAAGTATTGGACAGCTTATCAACCAGCTTCTCCAATTGGGAGTTGTGGTTGACTTGCTGGGTCATCATGCTCCTTAGGACCTCTTTGATGTTCAAGCTGTTTTGCTAAAGTGGGTGGAGACTGAGGTTTAAATGGTTCATATACAGCCTCAACAAGAAGGGGATGCTGAGGTAATTGGCCTCTGGGAATGTAATATTAGGGGGAGGAACTTGGGGAGCTGTTGTTCTGGGACTTGTGTGACCTATGAGCATTGTTGGCTGCCTCAACACTGGGGTGTAATAGGTTGAGGACAGCAAACTGCGGAACATAACTCTGAAATGGTCAACATTAGTAGGCCTTATGGTGAAAAACTTCTTTTCCTGCTGTAGGTAGAAGCTCCAGCCTCCACTACCCGGCATGTTGTTCTCTTTATTACCAAAGTCAGCACTGGTTGACTGCATCAGATTGGCAGGAGACTCCACCAGCGACCATGCAGAAATGGGTCCTGGCTGGTATCAGTGATTTCAGACCTTCATTTTCAAGTTGAGAGTCCAGCATAGTAACAGAATAGGTTCAATGTATCAACATTTCCAGATGGTGATGCAGAAAATTCCACCGTTTCCCCATGTTTGTTTGCTTGTCACATCTTCCATATTTACTATTTCACCAAGCAGCCCAAACACAACGTGTATCTGAAGCAACAGAACCCACATAAACTATAAAACCCTTATCATTAGCATAAATACAGAAGGCTGCTTGAATTCTACAAATAAGAAATACAGGGTTATTGAAGCAAACTGCCAGTTATAAAAACCTTCTAGCAAACACTGGTGCTTAACCAGAAGCAAAGATTTCTAATGCGAATGGCAGAATACGTCCTTTGCTGAAAGCATGCAAAGCAGTGTGGGAAACAGCACTGTCTGTGTGGGAAACAGCACTGTCCGTACGGGAAACAGCACTGTCCGTACAAGAGCTGCGTCACAAAAACAAGGTCAGAAGCCATATGAAGCCACATGTCACCAGATTCATGGCTGACATTTCACCACTTCAGAAGATGTTTCAAACATTAACCAGCAGCAGAACTGAAGCTACGCACAGGCCTATGTGTACCAGTGCAGCATTCTTGGTATATTTTCCCTTGAGATCTTTATACTTTACTGTCACTTTGAGATTTTATTGTTTCAATTTTCATCATGCACAGGAAACGGCTACTTCATTAGATAAGAAAAAAACGAATGTGCTTCTGCTCCTAAGTACGAATGACTTTAATAGTTAATAAATAAGATTTTGTGGATAGATGAAATTAATATGAACTTGAAAAATACATTATTACCTATTAATTAAAAGGTTGCACCAGTTCAGACCAGCTTCCCCCAGCAACAAAGAAATACAAGAATCACCACTTCAAGGCTTTAAAGCACGTAATAATGACTATGGCCACAATTCACCATAAAAACACATCAGAGGGGTGTAAGAAATTGTGAGGAACAGTATCAGAGTCCATGCTGAACCCCATAAAATATGTATGTGACATGTGGACTGGGTGGCACTGACTGTGGCTTGCTTCTTAGTCTCAGTGACTATAGAGATGGTGAGAGACACAGAGGGCACAGCAGTCAACAGACTCTCCACCCGATGATTCACAAAGGAAAGGAAGGAAAACCACACCCCCTTGGCTTTGACTCCTCAGACCTTTTGTGCACCCAGAAAAAGTGTAAGCAGGTGAAGTGGGGGTCTTACCGCTCACAGCGTCGGCCCGTGAAGCCTGGCGGACAACTGTCACAAGTAGGCAGGCCGTCAGAGTCCAAGAAACAGGTCCGAGAGAATCTGCGAAGAGGGATGTTTTTTTTAACCCAAGGCATTAAGGATTGACCATTACATTGTCTTATACTGGAGTCTGACACAACACAAACTCTTCACTAGCTGTAGTTAGGATTAGGATTAGGGTTAGGATTAGGATTAGGATTAGGGTTAGCCTTAGTTTCCAGGCTTACCCGTACAATATGTGTAGCTGCTATGGAAAAGACTGACCATCTTATGGGGTTTTTATACAGATTTTCTCACTACAGTTTTCAACAGCAGCCAGCTGCAATATGCTTTCATAATAACATTAAGAAGTTCAGAAACAGCTTCTCTGAAGGCAGTAACCACATAGATCAGGGTGGCACTGTGGCTCAGTTGGCTCCATCACTGTCACGCGTCTGTAGCATCTGGGTTTTGAAACCTCTGCTCAGTTTGAGGGTTTTGAGGACTTGCATGCTTTTGTGTAGTGTCGCTGTCTTTTTGGAACTCCTGTTTCCTCCCGTAGTCCAAAGACATGTAATTAAACTAACTGGAGTCTTTAAACTGCCTCTTGTATGTGAGTATAAGTGCCATGTGATGGGCTGGCATCCCATCCAGGGTGTAGCCCAGCTTTGTGCACTGTACTGCCTAGGATGGGCTCCAGGTGACATCGACCAATATGGACACATCCTTTGAACAATATGGCCAGCATCAAGATCTAAATTCCAAATGTCCATTGTAGTCTAAAGAAATTAATCTTAAGTAAAGTCACTAACTGTTATAATCATACACCAGTGTTTCGCAACCTAGTGCTTGGGGACCACTAGACAGTCCACATTTTTGCTCCCTCCCAGCTACCAGCACGCCGAAACAAAACAAGCAACCAAGAACACTGAATACCTGGTGCAGGTGTGCTGGGAGCCGGGAGGAAGCAAAAACGTGGACTGTCTCTGGGGGTCCCCGAGTACTGGATTGGAAAACACTGCCATGGACTGACCGGGTGTGTGAGCAATGCACTGGGCTGGCATAGTCTGGAAGAATACTTACTGGATGTCTGGGGAGGTACCAGGGCAAGGGCACGGCTGGCAGGCTGCTGGACTGCCACTCCTGGGGTTGCCATAGAAACCAGGTCGACAGCGATCACAGTGTGGCCCGGCCGTGTTATGCTGGCATTGCTGAGAGACAGAAGGATGGAAACCAAAGGAGATAGAAAAAGGGAAACAAAGTAGCCATTAGAATGGCATGTAAAGTGTAATAAAGTATATAATTCATATAGAGAAATGAGTTCATATTCACTGCGTTATAGCTGACAGTAGAAAGCAGCAACGTAACCTACCAGGCAGTTCCCGGTGTCAGGATCGCAAGTAGTAGCATACCCGTGGCAGTTGCACCTCTCACAGGTGCCAAGGTACAGTCCTGACCCCGTGCGGATGTACCCGACATCGCACTCCTGCAGGGGTGGCAAAGGGCGAGTCCGTCACAAACATCATCCCATTACTGCAGTCTTTCCCAATCCGGTCCCCTGGGGACCTGCAGACAGTCCATGTTTTTGCTCCCTTTCAGCTTGCGGTAGGAGCTGCCTACTGGTCCCCAGTAGGAAGTTGAGAGGGAGCAAAAATGCAGACTGTCAGGAAGGTAACAAAAACATGGGCCGTCTGGGGGTCCCTAAGGACCGGCTTGAGAAACACTGTATTGCTGCTCAACAGAAAAATCTGTTAAGAACCATCTTTAATCTGTAAATGTAACACTAAGGTTGAGCAAAGCCTATTTCACTAACAATTCAATACATTTCTATGTTCTAGAATCTTGTTTGATCTGGGGATGAAACTCACCTGGCATGAAGGACCTCTGTAACCCTGAGGGCAGGCGCACTCCTCCACCTCTAGGGCACGCTCATTTCCTGTGGAGTGGGGGACTGCAATGTCCATCCAAATATCTGCAATACTACAGGGAAAACCAAAAATAGATAAATGAAGGAGCACTAGCAAGAACTGAAATGAGCCATTGTGGACATTTATGGACTGAAGACGGATATATAAGATGTATAAATGAGCAGAATTCATGTGTTTGCAGAGAGAAATGTCAGCCTTTCACATAATGTCAGCAGTCTAGTCTTGGGACTTTCAATCTGCCTCAGGCCCCCTGCAGTCTGTCCCAGGCACATACCCAGTCTCCGTCATGCTGTTCGCGTAGGTGGCCCGGATCATAAAGCCCGTGATGTCAGCAAGGGCCATCAGAAGGTGCTCACGTGTGCAGGGCTGCCTGTCAGACCGTTTCCATGCCGACTGCATGGAAGATGAGAAAACGGGACATGTGCAATGACACTTCAATAAGTGTTACTTTTATTGAGCAGAGTAGATGGTAGAACATGGAGTAGATGGTAGAAAATAAGTTTAGCAATCAAAATAATTACAAAGTAACAAGCAGAGAAAGATTAGTCAATTGCCCGGAAGAATATGATGCATCCTTGCCATCTAAGCATGAACGTGGTGTGCACACACCTCTCTGAAGGGCACGGTGATGACTGTGGCCACGTGGGGGGAGGGCTTGGTGCTGGAGTAGTGCTCCAGCATGATGCCGTTGCCTTGGAGGACCACATCCGGCTGGCCCTCGATGGGCGCTGAGTGCTGGCGTGGCACGTAGCTCACGGTGTAGCGTAGCTCTCCGCCGTAGGCCGTGACCTGGCAAGGACCCCGGCAAATTCATCCACCGCACAGATGGTCTAAGAGCGAAAACTGACTAAAACGGGATGTTACATAGTAGATAATTATGAGAGGAAAGGGGCCCAAGCAGAAAGATGAGATCAGATCTGCATAATGCTTTTTGTTTTGTACGAAATGTTAATACAAGCTGTTTAGTTGACTCAATTATAGCTATCGCCTCACATCCTGTAATAATGCATTAATCACCCAACCCTATTTGACATAATATTGGGATATTTTAGTCACTAATTAAATATCTTTCGGAAACTTCCTTGTGAGAAGTAGGGGCCCTGGGGTGGGGGGGCATGGGTACATTTGGGAAACATTATACCTCCGCTCTGCAAATTCCACCCTGGGCAACCCCCCCTACCAGTGAATTCCATCTACTGTTGGGAACCTGTATTTCTTCAGACAGCAAGTAGCAACCCTAGTGGAGGGGGGGGGGGGGAGTGTCCATGGTGACATTTTGTTGGGGGCCCAAAATTTCCAGCTACGGTCATGGAAACAATCTGTAATGAGCCCCCTATAATGAGGTCGACGCAAGCAGAGAGAGGACAGCACGAGTAGAGAGAGGACAGCACCAGTAGAGAGAGGACAGCAGAAGCAGACAGAGGACAGCACGAGTAGAGAGAGGACAGCACCAGTAGAGAGAGGACAGCATGAGTAGAGAGAGGACAGCACGAGTAGAGAGAGGACAGCACCAGTAGAGAGAGGACAGCACGAGCAGAGAGAGGACAGCACGAGTAGAGAGAGGACAGCAGAAGCAGAGAGAGGACAGCACGAGCAGAGAGAGGACAGCACCAGTAGAGAGAGGACAGCACGAGTAGAGAGAGGACAGCAGAAGCAGAGAGAGGACAGCAGAAGCAGAGAGAGGAAGCGCGAGCCAGCAGGGGGGGCAGAGGTAAGATCTACATACTTACCTTATCTCCCTGAAAGCTCTCAGGAAGGACCCAAAATAAAACGTCGTGGGGGACGTGTGTGGAGAAGCGGAAGATGACCTCGGAGCCGCCGCGCTGGGCGATGCCATCGCTGATGGTGCGCGTGTGAGCCGCATTGGCCAGGCTGAAGAGCTGCCCATTTACGCCCCCCCGCACCTGACACCCCAAAAGAATGCCTCTTACTCACATGGAATCTGGCACAGCTGCTTCCACACTGAGTGACATCTGCACATTTTAACAGGGCCAATTCAAAGTCTGGGATCTTCTAATATCACCTATAATTCTTACAACACCTTCGTATAACAGGCTATATAAGACCATGGCCAGACTACAGTCTGATGAACATGTCTAAGCAAGGAGAGGATGTGTCTGCAGACACGATGACTAATTCACTATGATGACTAATGCACTACACCTGCTACTCCCTATAACAGAATGACTGAGGTATGGAACAAGTCCAGACATCAGCTTAACACTTGGATAGGAGAACGTCTATCTTATCATGACCTGTTCTAGATCCTTATAAGATGATGCTTTATGGCTGGTTTGCACCAACATGGTTTAACTTTTAAACTGGATTAAATCAAGAATTATGTACTACTCCTGTTGAGCCAAACTTTAAACCTAGTTTAAATTTAATTTACAATTAATCTTGGTTAAATCTAAACCTTTGTCAATTTTAGTTTAATTTCCACTTAAACATAGATTAAATTCAAGTCTGTTGCACCAGTGAATTTAAAGAGTATAAAGCTGGATTAGCAGTCATATTTAAATCACCCCTTGAGTAGGTTTATGTTAGTGTCACGCCCAACTTTATTGTCCTCCACTGTTCTCATGACTCAATATGAAATAATGTATGAAGTTTAACCTGTGTTCTTTCTGGATCTCCTATACTTATTTTGATTACTAACCCTGGTGGTGATAATATGGAATTTTTTGTAATTGAAGGGACTACTGCTCAATTAATGTCCAAGTTAAGTGAAAATTTAAGATAAGCATAACTCAAGCAAAAGTGTGGAATAAGATAACAAGACATTTACGGCCATATTCATTTAACCTAGGATGCATTGTGAATTTGTTTATGTTTTCTCGGAATTCATCATGGTGGACACTGCACCTAAACTAATCCTATGTTAGTCGTAGTTTAAACCAGTTTAACTAATCCAGGATTAAAATGAAGAAAAGCAACTGATTAAGTAAACACCAGTTTAAACCTTGATTTACTAACCCTAAATTCTAAGTCTAAACCAGGATTAATTTTATCAGTGTTGGTGCAAACCAGCCTATGTTTGAATCACTGCAGTGTAGTTTATGTGGTCCAATCCAGGCAGACCACCCAGCGACATCACAAATGCGACCCGTCATGAATGTGTCAGGTTGGTGCTCTGCTGAGTTCAAGACTGACCTGGTCCCTGCTCCATGTGGAGCTGGTGCACTGCTTGGTCACGCCCATGCAGAAGCACTGCAAGCAGCCGTCTGAGTTGTCCTCGGTCAAGTGGAAGGAGCCGCTCCCACATTGGTCGCACAGTGCGCCCACCACATTGGGCTGCGGGGCAGAGTCACTCTTAACTTCACAACAACAGGGGTCCCTTGCGTACGGGGCACTCCCCATAGCTGCAGCGGAGGATAATATCCCCAGTCTGTCTGCAGACAGTGACTTACTGACTCATTTATATACAGAATGATTTCAATCTATGATTTATGCCTCCTCTGCATTTAAGCAAATACTGCTTTAGGGTGCAAAAAGCACAAGACGTGTAATTATTCATCAGTGCTCTGAGTCAGAGCTCTGCCTTTTTTAGTTCCCGCTTTACAGTGCACTTCTAAGAGCTAAGGATTTTGTGAGCTTTCCCTAGGCTGTGTGAACAATGTATCGCATAAGAGTAGATATTAAAACCATTATGTGAGCATCACTTGAGCTGCCGCAATTACCTTGCATCTGCACGGTCTGCTGCTTGAGGATATAGTCCCTCTGTTGTCACACTGGCCATGAGCTAACCATGTTGGGAAACAGGGCGGGGTTAAGGGCTGACTTGTGGTAGAGAGATAATTCACATACTTTCACATACGAGTGCATTGGAACACAGTTATAGCCGTTAACCCTAGAATGTACTTAGTGGGCTCTTGCCAGGAAGCCACTGCGTGTGTTTTCCATGCAGCCATAAGAACTTGGCCTCAGTGCGACTCGTAGTCTGTAGCGTTAAATGTAAGACCAGCAAAGGAAGAAATACACTCACTTTGGGGAACACACTTGCCGTTGGGCTGAAGTGGGTTACCGTGATATCCGGGTGCACACCTGAGAAACACAGACGCAGAGAAAACAGCACATAAATCAATCAGATCAATAATACAAACCCCAGCCTCCTGTTATTATGAATAAATTATGAATACAGACACTTTACTGATCCCCATGGGGGATATTGTCTTCTCACCTACCCCGTCTTGCTCTCCATGAGACACACATACAGGTGAGAGCGACTTGGGTCTCACCACACAGGCTCATCGGTCGCCCAATGGCAGTATCGGTCTGCCAGTTCTGGCATTCAAACCAGCGACCTTCCCATCATGGGCACAGAGTCAATAAGCCACACACTACCTCCCTGCATAAGGCTGTAATATGACTCATGAGTCAGGAGGCAGACTGCGGCAGCCATTTGCACTCCGATTTCCTTACTTTTCACAGCGTCGGCCTGTGTATCCCGGCCTGCAGGAATCACATGTTGCCTGGGAGTCGTTATCCAGGAAACAGGTATCCGAGAACCTGAAAAATAAACAATTACATGAGCAAACTGTCTGCCCCAATCATGAGTCACATTTTAGCTTGAAGAGTCAGGCAAGGTCAACATTATTGTAAATGTACACATGCACATGCGATATGAGGTATTAGACGAACTTAACGAGAGAAAATAACATTTAAAACATCAATTTAAAGGTAGTTCAGTGTAACATTATTTTGTTATTTTGTTGATTCTCTCTGGTGTCTGGGCTTTCAGACTTTTGGTCTATGTCACTCTGTCCGTGTGTTTTTGGCTCATTGGGTCTTACCGACGGGAGGTCTCGATGTACGGGCATGGACAGGGCTTGCAGTCATCTGGGCGCCCACGGGTCGGGTCGCCAAAGTAGCCCGGTCGGCATTTGTGACACTGTGGCCCCTCAGTGTTGTGCTGGCAGCTCTGAGGAAGTCCAAGTCGGCAACCTCAGTTTCGGTCTCGCCAAGAAGTATAAACTGAGATAAATGCTAAAGGCACTACATGCAGCAGAATACGTGAAATAGGTCATGACCTGCGAGCAGGGGCACATCCAGGGGAGGGGCCACAGGGGCACAAGCTCCTGCTGAAAACTGATTGGCCCCCAAAGTGCTCTTCCCCTTTCACTCAGCGATTTAAAACATATCATTGGCTAATGATAAGCCTGGCCCCTCTGTATGAATGACGACCCCTCTCACCAAACAGTGTCCGCTGATTGGGTCGCATGCACTGGCGTGACCATTGCAGTTGCAGCCAGCACAGGTACCGAGGTAGGAACCGCCAGACACCCGCTCAAAACCCGAGGCACATGACTCACAAGACAGGCCTGAATAGCCTGGCGGACACCTATGGGCAAGCAAACACTAGTCTCAAAGATGCCATACTTGTAGAATATGCAAAATCCACCAACAGGAGTGCTCAAAATGCAAGAGTTTGTTTTTTTGTCTTCCTAACTACTGACAGTCAAAAAACCAAAGAGCTGTTACATAATACTCCATAGCATAGCTTAACCAGTAAAGGAAATAGCAAGTAAATACTAGCCAATATCAGTTTGAGTGAAAAAGGCTTCATAGCTCTTAGTAAAAAACCTTCTGATGAATGTAGGCAGGCCTGAAACTGGACATCATTCACAGATATTAAGTTCAAGTCAATCTAACGCTTCCAACTCTCTGTACTATTGTCACTCAACCAACACCAATTTCCACCAGAATCAGTTGCAATAAAATTTGTATTCTATTCTAGTGGCCAATGTGGTTACATGTAGTTTGCCCGTGCGACAGAAGAGAGACTCACTTGCACTGTTCCACGTCATTGGCGGGGCCCTGGCCACTGAATTCCACGGTAGTGGTGTCCATGACAATGTCACTGAGGGCCACGCTCACCATGCGGTTGTCATAGGTGGTGCGAATATTGATGCTCTCAAGGTTAACCAGCGTCATCATCAGGTCCTCACGAGTGACCGGTTGTCCTGACGCATGCTGCCAGTTTTCCTAAGATGTCACATAATCAACTGTTAGAAATGAAGTTCGCACACCGTAAAACACCTATTTGCAGCATAAAATAATCATCCGGTAGGACATTCTCTCCAACAAAACAAACATACTGCCATTAATGAATACTCTCAAAACAAGAGAGCATAGTAAAGCTTAAAAATACTGACTTTCATTGTTTGCCAGAAGTGTCCCTGTCAAGGAAAGGGGGTCTTTGGGTTATTTTATACAGAGAAAAAAAGCTTTCAAAGCTCACCTCTGTGAACTTAATCTCTCTCTCATTGGTGATCCTAGGAGTTGTGGGACTGGTCCGGCGATAGATCAGCTTCTGGCCGTTACCCACCAGCACCACGTCTGGTTTTTGCACAGGTTCTGTCTCCCCTCGAGCCAGGGTGAAACGCACCTTGTAGTTCAGGGATCCGCCATAGGAGTCCACCTTAACACAGGCAATTGCTGCCTTCACTCTTCAAGTAATGGGCAGCACAACATATAAAACTGAGCTTTAACAGCTGTAGTGCATTCACTATTTGTTTGTGTTCTTTGGCTCATTGTCTCCTGTTTTTATCCAGTGTTGATTCTAGCAACTGACAGTCCGCAGGTAAGCAGCTCATTATACTCAAGTAGATAAGGCAATAACCTTGGACTCAAACTCAAAGATCAAATATATAGGGGAGAGACCACAGGGTCTCTAGCTTTCTGAAAGCTGATTGGCCCCTGGAGTACCCCCGCCTCGTTACTCACTGATTCAAAGCATATCATTGGTGAATGATGAGGTTGGCCCCTCTGTGTGAATTATGGTCCCTCTTATGTCCCACACCTTAAAAAAATCCTATAGTCACTCCTGCCCTAGGAGCATGTTATCTGAGCAGCCAGCCCCTGTCCCCTTTGTGGGGACATGTTGTCCACCTTGTTGCCTAGAAACCGGGAAGGTAATGTCCAGAAGGACTCCAGGCTGAGGAAGCGTCGGGATAGATCCACCAGCTGAAACTCCTCCTCCTCAGTATTAATCAGAAGTTGGGTGGAGGAGAGTGGAGGTGAGGCCGGCCGGGACGGGAACGAGACGTTAACACCTGTTGTGGGAAAGAAGTGCTTTATGCCCTCAGACTGAAAGCCACGATGGCCTTTGGAAGTTCGTTCGAGGATCATTTGACTAAAAATATCCCATCATAATTGGGAGTTTCGTCTCGTCACAGCCCCGTACCCTTGAAGTTGTCCTCCTCTGTGAAGCGAAGCCTGATCTGGTTGCGGTATCGTCCAGTGTTCTGGCAGTTTTTGGTGATGCCGAAGCAGAAGCAGGGGATGCAGGTGGAGCCATCACCTACACGGAAGTGGCCGCTGGCACAGTGACCTTCTACAATAAGAAGGTTAAAGAAGAATTCAGACAAGGAGTTCTGTAGAGTTATTATTAAGGGTTATCCATCAGATTTCATTTCAAAAACACATTCATTTGTATACAGGCAGTTTTTGGTTTTTAAAAGAATCACGTTGTGATATTATGGAGTTAATTTTGTGCTAAAAGTATCAATCAAAAGTTTGAAAAACGCAAGCAAATCATAAAGTATCAGAATGAAAATATGTATTCAAAATATCAAAAAAGTCAAATAAAATCATTTTACCTTTCTTCTTCTCTAATTTGTTTTGCTTCTGGAATGTTATTCTTTGCTTTTGAATTTTTTTTTTTTTTGCTTTTGGAATGCTTTTTTGCTTCTTACTTTTGGCACTGTTTTAACGGGTGGGCGGGCCTTAGCAGCTTACACGTCTATTGGTCAGCTGGAATTTGGAGTGAACACGCCTTTAACCATCTGAGCATGCCCACTCCATGACGCTTCAGCACATCGCAAAGTGGCTGGAAGCTCTGGAGCCAGTTTACGGCATGGAATTTCATCTTTGTAGTTTTATAATAGTGTACTTTTATTAGGAATCGGTGTATGCAACACATATTTCGCTTTCATAAAATGTCACCAACCCATGCAGTTCAGTAACTTTCGCTATTCCACCAACACGCTGACCAGGGAAGTTTCTAGCTAAAGCTTCTAGCTTCCAGCTTAAGTTTGCCTCGATCCTAGGGAACCTGGGGAACAATGCACACCTCTTGCATTTTCAGAATAACTTTCTCTCTACCAGTTATTAATTAGTACACTGTATCCTTATTACATGCCATTGGGGTTTTCTTGCGGTTTTCAAAATTTTGATTGATACTTTTGGCACAAAATTACCTCCTTATGATATTCACATGAGAAGGTCAGTAGTTCTGAACAATTTTCCTGGTCAGCACACCCTTCGTTTCATGATGCATTGTGCGACCATTTTCAGTAGCAGTATGTCATAAGATGTTTGTGTCTCAAAATGCAAATCATGCACCCGGTAATGAAGTTTTTGGTGCCGATCAACACTAAATGATGGGCAAGACAATGAATCACAAGCATGGAGCTTTGAACATTATAGTCCTTATTTACAGCTTTGTCCTTGGATTCAAGATTACTGTTTCTTTCTCCTACACATGAACTGGGACTTGTGAGAAATCACATAAGCACTGTGGACTTTGTGCTTGATGCATTTATTTGTTTGTTTTGGCCTAACATACTGCAGATATTTTCCCTTGACGCAAAGCATCTGTTTTCTTTATGCATCATTCCTTTCTATTAGATATTTGTTCCTGTTTTACTAAATTATCATCAAAGGCTGTGGTACATTTGACATACTTTGTTGTACTTTACAGTTGAAGTAAATTATGATATTAATTCAGTTGGTGGCATACAAATACTGTTCTGTAGTGGTTATGTGGCCTACCGGTGGTTGGTTTGAGGGTCAGGACCCCATCGGGGATGCCGAACACCATTCCCTTGGCATTGATGGCCTCGCAGGTGTATGCCCCCTGATCACCGTCCTTCACGTCCTGTATGGTTAGGGTGCCGTGCCCGTTCACACTGGTCATGCTGATCCTGAGCATACAGACACCAGGCATTAACTGGCGGCCCACTGACTACTCAGAACCGAGAATGTATTAAATTATAAATATCACTCACATGCTAATGTTTACATCAAGAATAGAGAAAAGGCTCTATTATTAAGCAGCATCATAATATATAAAAATTACGCACAGAACAACGCCTTAAATACGCAGCATATTATCAGATCTCGCTTTTGTGGGTTTAGTGGATGTCAGTTGATTATTTAGTAACATTAATCAGCTGATTATTTAGTAACATCAAATGAATGTCGATAAATAAAATGGCATTAGCAAATCCCTAGTTAAATGCGTTCAATATCTGGTGATTAATGTTCTCTTTATTATTTCTGAAACTTCACTATGCTGTTATTCAAAGATGTTTCATGCAGTTTTAACATTAGTATATTAAAGCATTTGCGATGGAACAATGGAATGATTTGTGTGGTTAGCAACAAGTCAAGTTATCTGACAAGTGCCTTGTTTGGATTGTTCTTGTTTAAATTGGTCATCCCAAGTTTACATTTTAACTTATTTATAAAAGATTAGCACATGATATTTGGGAAAAATGGCTGATCTACATTCCTAGTTCTTCCTGCTGGATTTCTAGTGGGGGAGGGGGTTGAGTTCTTGCCCAGATGTATAGCAGCAGTGCACTTAAGAGCAGTCCTTATTACTTCTAGATGGAAGCCCAACCATTGGCCCGACAGACCTGCTGCTGTTGGGAATGTGGCCCCAGTTGAGCCTCCAGGTGATTATGGGAGTCGGCACCCCAACGGCCTTGCAGGTGAAGGTGACAGTCTCCCCTCGCACGGCCATGACGGACTCCTCGGGGGGGCTGGTGATCGTCGGTGGAGCTGGGGAGCAGCACACATAGCGGTCAGCATACCGGCGCCAGAGCTGGGGGCAGGGGTGGCGTGCCAAGGTACGATGCACTTACTGCAGCCGATCTCGTCGGAACGGTCGGGGCAGTCAGGCTCCTCATCGCACTGGTAGCTGGCTGGGATGCATGTACGATCCCTGACGCATACAAACTGCTCCGGGGCACAGGTGTCCCCAGGGCTCTTCACGGCTGCACAAGCAGAAGGACCCCAAGCTTTAATGCAAACTCCCGCGCTGTACATGTTAATCATTTACTCTGATCTGTCACTTCTGCCAAGTTCAGCAACAGCTTCTTCCCCGAGGCTTACAGACATGAAATTCCCTGCTGCCCACCTCACCTCCCTCCTGTTCCAAAGGTTACTCTCCCCAACTTTAACTATTATTATTTATTCATTAATTGTTCATTTTCAGTCATCTTACTTAATCATCACTATTATGTCGCTTAAGTCTTACTTCTTGTTTCCATATTATACATTGCACTGTCTGTATAAACCCTGGTGTCCAGCCCTACCTCACTGCTGTTGTACTTTGCAATGTGCTCCTGGGGGAGCACTAGTTCATGCCACTGTTCAGTGGAAGGCCTGTATTCACAATTTCAGTAACCGTGGTTTCAGTTATCTGTGGTGTACTGTGGTCCAAAAAAATATATAGGAAAATTCCAGAAATAAATGCTTCCTAAGTTTCAAACGAGATCCAGCAGCCCACCAGTACAGATGTACACCAAGTACATTATATAATACTTTTCAAATGCGTAACGATATGTTTTTCATTGCTCCTTTATCCTCTGAGGGATATAAAAGCATTATTTTCATTACTCCGCCATCCGTTGATATATGAAGTTTTTTTATTGCTCTATCATCTCTTGAGAATCAGGCTAAAATGTCAGAGTTCCTTTCATTCGAGAGGAAGAGTACATCACTCTACAATAATATAGAATGTACTTTATTGCTGCCGTATTTAATGTTGGTAATGTCTAACCATGCGTAATCTATAAATTAAACTTTACCATATGTATGTACATGAAAATCATGCTACATATAGGAATGTATCACCCGCAGATATGGGAGAACTACTGTATACCTGTATATGGATGGTGTGACAGAGCCCACTTGACATGACTTGATAATTCTGTATTTTCACCAAGTGACACTGTACTTTTCACAGTTTACTAGTGCTGAAATGACTAAATGACAAAAGCGGCATGAAAATGACGACTGGATGCCCAGATTGCTGATGTGACAGCAGCGCCTACAGCAGCGCAGCTGAGACTCACGGCAGTAGCTCTCGTCGGAGTTGTCCCCGCAGTCATTGTCCCCGTCACATCGCCACAGCTTCAGGGCACAGTGTCCGTTCTGGCATTTGAACTCATTGGGTTCGCAGGGAGATGGGGTGCCTGTGGGTGACACACGACGTCACATGACCCAGCCTTAATGCCTGCTTTCCTGTGAGCGTGACGGCAATCATGGTGTTATGTTCGGGTGAACATGTAAACTTGGGTCCCCCAATAGAATTTGGCCCTCGAGGAAAAATGAAGAACAAAGCAGAGCCAAAGCCCACTACCCCCGATGTTAGCTGGTATGACTGCTAGCTAGCATTACTTGCAGTTTTAGCAGTGGCATGGTCAGGTAAAATGAAACTAAATTGGTCAGTCCAGTCAGAATTGAATAGTTTTTTTTGTTATTGTTGACTTTACGTCGTTTTTTTAGTGGTCGTTTCTTTTCGTCATTATTATCAGACTTACGCGTGAAGTGTAGCCTAGGCGTCATTACACTGATGCACGTAAAAATTTTGCATGGGATAAACATTACATTCAGCTTGCAGTCTTCCTGTTGGGGAACCCTGATGTAAAGTGTCCTTTGTGTGTACAGCATGTAAGCTTGTGGTGGCAAGCAGAGCTCCTTGATCACGGCAACACACCACAGGAGATCTCGTCGCTGCCATCGGAGCAGTCCCGCTCCCCATCGCAGAGGTAGTCGCGAGGGATGCACTGTCCGCTCTGGCAGGTGGCCTGGTCTGCTCTGCAGGGCTTGAGCACAGGGGGCTTGAGGACAGGCGGCCGTGGACCTTGGAGGACTGGGACACATGATGATGATTTTATCAGCGAAAAATCAGACTCACAGTGTAAATGTATCTCACAGCAGAAACAGATGCATTGAAAACAATGCAATTTCCCTTGGATATCTCAATTTATATACTGCATACTTTTTCATTAGCACTCTGTGTGCCATCTTTGCACTTTGTTTTGCATTATACGTAAGTTCGTCTGTGTACATATTCACTGCTGTTTGCACAAAATTTCCCACCGGGATGAATAAAGCTTTTCTTAATCTTAAAGACTATGCAACTGGACAACAACAACATGTTTATCTTAACCTTAATAAATATGCAACTGATCAATTCTGAATGTCATAGTTTATAAATGATTCAGTAGCAACCAGCTACAGAACAACAGTGATAACAATAGTATCAATATTAAGGCAAATATTATTTACAGAGCACTAGGCAGCATCATCTGTTGGTTAACTTTGACATCCGGCCACATCCAACGTAATAAAAATGCACAAGCTTCACAGGTCATAAAAAGGGGTGTGGCTTAAAATATATAGCTTCCCATGGCCTAGTGGAGTACTTAGTGCAGACCAGTGGCTGGAAGCACCTACTCCACAGACATCAAACATCCATATGACTCACCACAGTCAGCTTCATCGCTCATGTCCCTGCAGTCGTGCCTCTTGTCACAGCGATACTCTGATGGAATGCACTCACCATCCTGGCAGGTAAACTCGGAATCGGAGCAGGGATGTCGATTGCCATCAACTTGTACTGGAGGAAAGACAAAGGTTGACCAAACTGACTCAGGATAGAGAACCACAAGTTCTTCAAATACCTTCTAAAGGTAAAGAATGTCTTATCCTTCACATGAACCCAGCAATCTGTTTATTATGGTTAATTTTGAACACTGTGGCTAGACAGGCTTTAAGTTAATGGACAGCCACATACAACATCTTTGCTTGTAAGTGATGAATACCAAGCTTCAACCGCAAAGAATCCACACAACAAGGCCAAGAGACAAGAGTTTCAGAGGGGATGACATTCCATCACAGGGCACACACACAAAGGGCTATTTGGGGAGACCGATTCCCCTATCTGCATGTGGAATACCTAGAGGAAAACCACACGAACACTGGGAGACAATACAAACCCTATATAAACTGGGCAGGTGGGAATCAAACCCATAGCCCTGTACATGTAAGGGCAGGATGCTACTTACTGAGTCATTGTATTATCACCTTAAAAAGTATACTTCTTTAAATAAAAAGTCTTCATGTTCCCAGACATACAGTTACGTGGAGTTATTGAGTGCATCTGTCTGCAAGTGAGCTTCAGGAGAGCAGACATCAAGGCCAATATCAGTCATGCGGATGCAAAAGCGCAGACAGGGAATGATCTGCGATTCTGTCAGCTGAACTCCAGACGTCACAAACCTGGGAATGATATGGGCTCTACTGACACCAGGAGAGGCGTGTCAACAGAACTCTCCAGATCTCCACCTGCAGTTTCATTCATCAGAACATTTCACCACTAAACAACTCTGTACCACATATGCAATCACACCTTTGTTATTGTTAACAGTCAAATGTGGTTTATGCCCAAATAACCTGAAGGACTTCATAAAACTACACAAAGCAATGATGTGGTGAGTACTTCAATGGTGTTCCACTAAATTGACAGCATTACAAATGTCGTAGGATTTTTTGCTTCTGAATTGAAGGTCATCAAAAATTAAATGTCCTGTTTAGTATCTTCTGTATTGCAAATTTCATACTGCTCTGACTGTTCACTCTTGCACCTGCAGTGTCCAGAGAGTTTCGTCATTGGCAGAGACCCGCTGACAGGTCCCCGGAGCCTCCCCTAACCCTCACCTCCAAGACGTCGGAACTGGAATCCATGCACAGATGTCACGTAGGACGCAATGGAGCCCTCCTTAACCACGGAGAACAGGACGTTGCGGATCTGCTCTGTGTTCATATTTTCTTCCGATCCCACGTCCAGTTCAACAAACACGTTATTCCCCAGCTTTCTGTGGAGCAAAGGAACGTGTAGGTCAGGGATGTGCATGTTATGGAATCTCAAACATTGTCAGGTGCCGTGATGTGACAGGTTTTATTATACACATTTTAGCGGTAACATCACATTCTTTATGATGACGTTATCGAATTATGTTGCAGTTTGATAGCATTACATCAGTATGACAATTCCCAGTGAATGAGCACAGTATTATAATGTTTTGAACCACTGACCAGTTCTTTAACCATCACTCATGCTCTCAAAATATACAAATGTACAAAGAAAGTCCTCACTTGATGATAATCACGTTGACTGTCTGGTATCCAGGTATCTTGTTGTATTCAGACTCCAGCTGTAGGAAGAACAAGGAAACAGCTGACTGATTTAACACTCCATATAACCATGCATCAAAGACCAGCTAAAATAATAACCTCGTCCAACGCAAAAGTAATACTGAAGTGATTAGCATGTCAATGCAAAATTAATTTTATACTTAATAGTGGATTAAATGTAAATGCAATAATATTGTCATTACCAAAAGAGTCAAAGTTAAAAGCAGATTTGTATCCCGTAAAGACTACAGCAAAACACCAGCAAAAAAAGGTTTAGTTATTATTAGATTCTTTCATTTTGCAGTAAAACTTAATGTACATCCACGTATGATTCAGCACCTTACTATGTTAATATGTGACCCATTTTACTGATAAATGGGGAGGGGAAAGACAGATGTAACGCTATTACTCAACAATGTACATTTAAGCAAAATATGGTGTAATGTAGTGAGTAGGGACAAGAGGCTCTGGGAAAACAGTGAAATTCCCTGGCAGCACAGGCCATGTGAAAACTGGCAGAACCAAACCAACATCTGCATCTGCTTGATGGATGGCGGCGTACATACCGTGTCCACCACAGCATCTGTGATTTCCTTGAAAAGGGGGGAGTTGATGTCTTCAAGCTCTGGTCCGTACACAAAGGAGTTGGTGAAGTTCACCAGAGCACGGTAGTAGACTGGAATGGGGGGGGGGGGAGTTGTTAGGCAGGTGCAGCATTACATGGTGACATGAACAAAGAGAAGGCAAACGGCCAAACTTCCTTCTAGATGGATTTCAGCTCTTCTTGTTAACTTTGTGACTGGGTATTTTCTCAATGCAGAATGAGTAAGTCCATCTAGCAACGTCCTAATTTGAAAGTCATCTTATGTCCCACCAACTTGTTTTATCACATGTTCTGCACATTCATTCTTTCACAGTCTAACATATGTCATGAAATACACAATCTATATAATCCCCTGATTCTTCCATCATATTATATAAGGCATTTCACTGCGGGGTAATACGTTAGCACATCATATGATATTACAAAATGGTGCATGGAACTGGGAAGTGGGAAAGAAAGAATGCCAGAAAACAAAGGAGAAGAGGAACCAAAAATTCCCAAGTATGGGGGAAAAATGCTCCGGGGGTTCAATTAGCATTCCTCCCCCACACCAGGGATGCTAATATTATAGTAACAAAAGCAAAGGGTAAAACGGTCATAGTCATCTGTGAGTCCATCTGTGAGGCAGGTCTCCAAGCTAGTATATGTAAACTTCCATGTTGCAGGCTTAAAGCACAATATCACAGTTTGTATGTAAACTGTTTTGTCAAAAGATGATGCAATTCATAGCTTAGATTTTCTTGTCGTCTGTCATTTTCACGGACATGGTCATAAAAATTCTCCCATAATCCATTATGACCTGTCAATTTAATTTGTATATTTTAATGATAAGACATATTTAATATCATTTTCATTCATTCATTTTCATTTTTAAATAATTAATATATAGGACAGACCTTCACGCATTTATGTGGGGACAGAGAGAAAAGAAACAGAGACACCAACTATGTGGTCACTCTTCATGTCAACACCATACTAAGCAGATGAATGATTTTTTTTCCCACAGTGACAGCAGAACATTGGCTTTTCTATTGAAACTCAGGAACCTGGTTCTGGGCTCAAACTTTTGTAATCCCGGCCGCTTTCGTGTGCTGCTTCCCTAATCTACCACAGAAACTGTAACCTTTATCTTAAAAAAGTATGAGGGACGCAAAAAGCCTGTAGGTTAAACTTCACACGAAGTTTCATACGAAACAATCATCACCCCAAATAATGGAAAACGAACAAGTCGTTTTGTTAGTTATTGGAGGTATCGACTGCAATCAAAACGGGACACAGGCTTTTATTTGTACAACATGCTTATAATCACTATTAAGTATGTCCACTAGATTCATCAATTATTTTAAAATGAGAAAATGATGCAGTGTTATTCCACCAATACGCCCTGGCAAGATACACCGCAGCCACTGGTGATATTAAACAAAAGCATATCAGTTATTGATTGAATTTTCCAATGTAGAAATCGATCTAGTCCAACACCATTAATATCCATTAATGCTGTAAAAGAAACTAAGACGCAAAAATAACCCCATGTGCTCAGTTTTTGCTCCACTACTTCAAGCTCTTTTCCCAGCACACCCATGTGACTTCCAAGTTAGCGTCAGTAGTGCTTGTACTCAACCAATTAGCAAGCTCATTGCTATACAACACTGTGATGGGCTGGCCCCCTGTCCAGGGTTGTTCCCTGCCTCGTGCCCATTGCTTCCGGGATAGGCTCCGGACCCCCTGCGACCCAGTAGAATAAGCGGGTTGGAAAATGGATGGATGGATTGCTATACAACAACATGGCCATGCATCTGAGATCCACTAGACAAGACTAGACAATACCTAATTAATAGGCAAACTCGCCACCAACTGGACAGGGGTGTGAATTACACTAAAGTTCTGGTAAATTGTTCTCAGTGTTTTAATCTGTCAAAATGATAGACAGCTTTCTGATTTTTCCATTAGTGTTAAAATATTCCATGAGTTACAGGATTTGAAGTATTTATGTTATGTTGTATTCATATAGATTCATATGGTATAGTTATCTGAGCAGGAAATGGGTAGGGCAAGATATGAAACATTGCTGCTTATCTCCTATATAAGACACATGTACGTTATTCTTTCACAGAAACGCAAAGGTGGGCAACCAATGAGCCCATTGGTGTGTGTCTAGTAAGTGGGGATGGACTATATCTATATCTTCCAAACACAAAGCCCCTCGAACAATAGTCCCAACAATCCTTAAAGTAGGCTGCAATTCAGAGTCCAGAGGTCAGGGACAAGACACACCCAGCACCATGTCTAAGTCTGGGGCCTCAAGGTTCAGGTGCACGGTGTGTTTTACTTCTCACAGGCTAAAAAGAAAGTGTTTGTGATCCATCTGCTCTTAAAATTAAAACTGTTCACAGATCTCTCTTTATGGAATCAGACCGTACTAACGATCCACTCTGTAAACACAAACCACACAGAACATTGAACCCACCTCATATCCTGTTTTGAAATCTTATATTGCCACAGGTTTGGAAACTCTTTAAATAGCTAAATCCTTTACACAGATGTAGTGTAATCTTGTGTAGTACCTGGATTCAAGGGCCCAGTCGACACCATACTCCTTGCTTTCCAGCCCATGTTGGGTTGAAGGACAGACTGATATGCTAGTTGCTTCTGCTGTCCCCAGCACAGCTGTGACATCATGTACATGGTCACATTTCAAGTGAGCTTGTGCTACCATAAATTTCCTTACAGACAACTGACAAACATGGGCAAACCCACCTTACGAAAGAGCAGGGCATGTTGGAAATTTCCTGTTGGAACAAGTAGCTTTTCAGGCACATAATTATTTCCTTATCCTTACTGGAAATATGTGTAATGAGCCAAGCAGAACCAGAAACTATCCTTGTGGAATAAGGGCATGCATCTGTTTGACTGCCAGCATCGGTTGGAGAGTATCACAGTGCCAAAACTACACAGCACACTGACATAACGGAGCCTGGATCATCTGAGGGACCTTACACTGCTGCTAAGGAGAAGCCTTGTTTGTGGCAGAGAAAAAAGGCCAACTCCTTCCCCAAGTAATAATCAGATTCGATATTGTTAGGGACAGAGATGAAAAAGGCATGGAATGCAACATCTCAACTTTTTGATTCAGGCAGCAGTGAATCTTTGGCAGCAAATATGTGAACCCAGCACCAGGGACATGGAAAAAGCCACATCGAAGGGGCATCATCTACCCCGGTGTTAATCTAATCAGTCTTTTGAGTTTCCCTTGATGGTTCCACAGGTCCCATTCACTCTGCATGGCTACTGTCTATCGTCGGGTTCATGTCCGACCCAGCGGGCACCAGTGATTACACGGTTCCCCGCCTTTTCTCCACTAATGAGATTTCTTTGTTGCACTCCTGATGAATTCTTCAGGAAAGCGGTCACTGTTTCCCTCCCCATCATGCTTTAGGGAACCCGAAAAGGGGATGGGTATAAGTTTGCGTAGGGGTGCGAGAGTGGGCGTGGCTGGAAAAACCACATTCCAGACCCTAAATTCACAAACTTATTTTCCCGTCAAGGCATGCACTTGAAACTGTGCTGGCTTTGTCCAGCCCTCGGAACAGGGGGCCCTCTGCTGGGAACAAAGGGCCAATTGATCGGTGCGGCTGCTTCAGCTTTGGAGCCTCGTCGCTTTCAGCTCGACCTTCAAACCCGATCCACCCACAACACAGAACAGCGGGACAGAGTATGGCCATAAGAAACAGCCTCCAGCCTCACTGCTAGCCTGCCGATTCTGAGACGCTTTTCTCCTGCTTTCGTGGTGGGACATCGGGGGAAGGGGGGGGGGGACTTATTCTCGGATTTGGCATCTTTTAATGTAGACCCCTGCTATGTACCATCTGCATCTAAAGATTCTGAGAGAATCTTCTCTTTCAAACAGAGACTTATGGGAGGACTGTTTGCCCCTAAAGTTGAATCTGACTCCAGCTTACACACCAGGCAGCTTCAGTATCATGTGACCTTCTAGGGTAACCCTATGCTAACCCTATGACTGGTTTTTCTGTGACCTAGTGAGGTCCTAATCAAGTCCTTCATAGTGATGCCTAGTAAACATGCATGCATGACAGTCCATTTTTATGAATGAGATGATTACAGTATGAAAAACAATCAAGTGCCATAACTCATTATACTGTATATACCCATGTTGCTGTGTTATGATGTCCCAATGATTCAATAAGCTTTACAGCAGTTCATTCATAATAAAGCACAGGTTGTTGATTGTCTTGGCACTTTAGCAAAAACATCTCCTGTTTCAGGCCTTATTTGATGAGTGTGTGCTGTAGTCAAAGCTTAGCAAAAAGGGTTAAAACCCAGTGTTCTGACCGTAAATAATGTAAACACAATCTCCCTTTCAAGCATGTCAGATTCTGTTCTACTGGTGGGAAGATTCTTGGTGTTCCACAAGGGTCATTGCATATTTATTCCGATTTCAAACACTATAACAATAAATTAATTAGAACTTGCTTGTTTCATTCAATAAGTCCACGGACATTTACTCTAAACAAATGGCACTTTTCCACTGGCATACAGGAACTGTCCTGTACCCGGGCCGTGCTGCAAAGACAGATTAGTTACAGCACAGTTCCAGCCGCTTTGCCTTTCCACTGCAAAAGGGCCGTCTCAGTAAAGGCATTGCTGGGTTTGAGTGCACTGGTGACATAAAACCGAAGAGAAGCTTATTTACTGTACATCATTATTGCAGTTATTATTTTTTACTGTGTGCTAATTTCCACTAGCACGTCTGCTTGAATTACCGTGTTATGCAAGTACAGACACTCGCCGGGTTACGATGGGGTAACGTTCCAATGAACTTCTCACAAGGTGAAAATATCATAAGGCTAAGTTGTATTTTAATACAGTACACCTACAAAGAAACATCATAGCATATCATAGCCTACCTTAAACATGCTTAGGAAACTTACACAAGCCTACAACTGGGCTAAATCATTAACACAAAGCCCATTTTATAATAAAGAGTCATGCATAATAAACATGTCATGCAATTTATTGAATAATGTACTGAAAGTGAAAAACAGAATGGAATTGGAATACCCTTCATAAAGTCGAAATAGGTTATGATGTTCCATGTCAAGCTTTGCCTGTATTTGCTCATAAAATTAAAACTGCTCACAGATCCCTCTTTATGGAATCAGATCATATTAATGATCCACTCCGTAAACACAAACCACACAGAACACTGAGCCCATCTCACATCCTGTTCGGAAACCTTATATTGCCACGGGCTTACAAACTCATTAAACAGCTAAATCCTTAACACAGATCTATCTTAATTTTTTATTGCACTTAGTTTTGTCTAGCACTGTGCAGCACTGCGTAAATTTGCATTACGAATTCATTCCACTCAGCTGTTCTATAGTACTTTATGTAGGAGGTTTTTAAGTCATGCAATAGTACTAATAATGGCTAATATATAGAATATACAATTTTTTCTTCAGATAATGCATGCATAGAACACCGGTATCCCCGAGCATTTTGGTTTTAATATTTTTATTGATTTTTCACAGTATATCACATTTCACAATCCCCCAACCCTTACCGACAAATCCC
>JABFEA020000110.1:22285383-22298718 GCA_019775915.2 Cyphomyrus plagiostoma | reverse complement strand
GGTTTCCCTGCTGAGACTGCTGCCCCCGCGACCCGACCTCGGATAAGCGGAAGATGATGGATGGATGGATGGATATTAAAATCATTAACTGGATGAAAAGTATCGCTATAGTTTGCACCATCGGCAACACTTTATGACTGTTGTCATAATGTGTAATTCAGTTCCAAAAACCGAATGACACATTATGGCAACAGTGATGTTTATGTGCATGACCTGTGTCATGTCATTCTTATGACAGTTACATGTCACCCCTATGTAGACTGCTTCAAGTAAAGTACTGCCGCATCATCTCCAGTAAAGTGATAATGTGCAGGCTAGCCATTCATTTTAATACTGAAGATTGCCTGGAACAAAAGACAGGTGAGAAATATATTTCAGTACCACCCCCAGTTTCACTTCCCCTCTTTTATGATTCAATTTTTGGAAAATTTCGACAAGAACATTTCTCAAGCCCCCCTTCTAAAATTAGTCCTGGGGCAGCTCCCAGATGCCCACTTTTAGAAAATAGGGACAGGAAAACATAACCTTCGAGTTGTGTCTCCAAGTGGTTGATCGTGGGGGTATGTGAAGAGCAGATTTGGGTGAGACAAACTGGGAACTGAACTGCACAGTACATCTGAAGGGCCCATCCTGTCACGCCTCGGGGGGTGGGGGGGGGGGAGGTGGACCCAATCCATATCATGCTGATCTCAACGAGGCTTATAGCAGACAATTACGCTAACTTGGGAAAAATGCACAGCTGCTCCTTCCGCTTACATCTTAATGGCTACAAGGATGGTCTTATTTCCCGTGGATTGTTTTCCCCTAAGCCTTTCGCAATGTGATTCCTCAGTACTTATGTATGGGTCGATAATGAGACAAATGGCAAGTAAGAGCAGCCGGAGGTTTATATATACATATATCATGCTGGGGATGCCGCCGTCACACACGCCCATCCTGGAAATGTTAGAGGAAGGGAAAATCTGCTTGCAGAGATAGAGGCATAGCGACAAATGTGTCCCATGCGTTATTCGCTTGGGAATCCAGATTTTCCACTTACGATTTATAAACATCACCGTGCACAGATAATACCCTCTTCTGGTCCAAACTTACAATGTGCAAGTACGCATCCGCACGTGAGTTTGCAGAGGTGGACAGTTCAGGTCCAGGAAGTACAAATACAGACCAAGATCTTCTTTCAACCACCCCAGTTGAGTTCTCTGTGAATGTGACTCTGTATACTCAGCTGCTTCGTTGAAATAAAATCCTGATCTGGATTTGTACTTTATGAACCTGAATTTTCCACCTTGAGTGAGTTTCTCCTAGTTACAAATTGCGGCCAAGTAGTGGGGACACAACAACTCATTTGAAAGCACCTGATGGAAAGGTCTGAAGAGACCGACCTGACCATGTCACAGCAGCATCTCAAGTTTATATTTCACAGGAGATATATACCCTTTTATAGACAAAACAGATTTCAAGGGCCGCTTTTTTTTATACACACAAAACAAGCCCTTTCATTAAAATTTATTACACAAAGTGTGAGTTGTTAGAGGATGAAATGGATTACATACTTTGAAGATAAGCAACACAAAATTTTCATGTAGCTCAAAAAAGGGGACAGCAATCCAAAACAGATTGAATCTGCCTGTTTTTGCAAATGTTAACAACACCAACATCACAGCAGGCTTTGGCATGGTATTTCAGAACCAGAATTGGGGATGCGGGGAGAAAATAGCACATTTTTATGAAAGCATCTTCAATAAAATTCAGTATCAATGCAATTTTATTTGTATAGCACATTTTCACAACATTACATTGTCCCAAAGCGCTTTACATTATCTCTACCCAAAGCCCCCAGTTAGCAAGCCAGATGTGACACCTTGGGAGAAGCCAGAAACCTTGGGACAAGCCAGACTGAAAGGGGAACCCAACCTCCTCAAGCCGGCAGAGCAAACAACAAACAAAAGCTAACAGAGAAAAAGATTTTATGTTTGTTCCTTCTTAAAATAAGACTGTCCTTTTTTTGTTGAAAGGCTCATATATACACAATTACATTTGCATGTATTTCATACATTTATCCATTTTCTATGCCTGTTTATCGTATGTAGAGTTGTGTAGGTCTGGAATCTATCCCAGAAACTATGGGCACAAGGCAGAGGATAACCCAGGATGCCCATCAGACGGCACGCACACAATTTATGCAATCTGGCAACTATAGTTAACATCAGCATATTCTCGGGCTGTAGGAGTGAAACCGGAGAACTGAGAAGAAACCTCACATCGACACCGTGAGAACGTGCAAACTCCACATATACAGAGCCGGGGGACGCGGAGACTCAAACCCTGGTTCCAGATGTGTGTTGAGAATGTTTCATAATTCACTTAACAAGTGAATGTGGTCTGGCATTATGCAGAGACAGTCATTGGTACAGGTCAAGTAAAGAATCAATGCCTGACATTCATGCCGACAATGCCTGTGTAAGGTAGATCTAACTACCCCACACTGCCGAACCCCCAGCCGAGAACCGAGAGGGGCCCAAGGGCCTCAGGCAGTAAGGGCAGGTTTCATGGCTGCATAATTTTAGAGCCAGAAGTAGATACAGCTCACTTAGCTTCAGATCTGACGTCACTGTGATAAGTTCTGCCCAAGACATTTATTCGGTCATGATCTAATAGCCTGGGCTAGCACACTGTGTTTGATGCCAAAACACACACGGGATGGACGAGAGGCAGTCATCCCACAATACACTGCTCCTTAGGCTTACTAATGTGTGGAGACCCATAACTTATGCGTAAATAAAAATCACATTTCAGACAAAACAACAAAACTAAAAGAAACAGCACAATGCAACATCAGCGTGGAATTGAAGTCAAGGGCAGGACAGTGACGGATGTCAAAGATCACTGCGGACAGGCCCACCTTGTGATGATTTAAAGTTCAGTGATACAAAGAGCTGCTGCACCTACCAAAGGTCCGAGGGTGGCTGTAAATGGCCATAAGAAAGATTCCACACTGACAGTTGAAAGCTGTAAAAATATGTACGGAGGAACACTCTGTGACATGCTAGGCTGGGGCTGCTCCTTGCCGGTCACACCCTGGCCGTCACGCAGCCAGATACAGAGATTACACCATAGCTGCTTTGTTTTATATCTGCTGGCGAAAGCACATTGGGTATTATCCACTACGTGCTATCCGCACTCTGCCCGCCGCCCCCTCGGTAAAAACAACCCGAGAGCTTTCCTTTGTTGTGCACGTTTTGTGGTCTGTGGCCTCAAAAGAATGAGAGGATAAAACAAAGTATGGGACAGGGTGGGAGGTATGTGTGTGAGGGGGGGTGGGAGCAGTGCCGTCTACCGCTGTCTTCAGTGCCTCCCCACGCTTTCATCTACAGTATTTGGTTTCCCCTTCGCCTTTAATCGGATGAACGGCAGCCAGAGGACTGTTTACATGTGTGACAGAAATCCAAGGTCTTCTATCACGATTAGTCTCATCGCCGTGAAAAGAGGGCTCAGAAATGCCTTGGTGGGTGGCAAGTCTCAGCCTGGATGCTGAACTCCCCCCTAAAACGCAGCCATTGAACATCTGGGAGCATAAAACCACTTAGAGGGACCTCGCAAAACTAATCATACAGCTACAAATGTCACCAGCCAAAATCTACGACCTCATAAAACAGCTTTTCTCAAAAACGATATAGACAGAGTATGAACGACTGGTAACAGATATGACCGCATATAACATATAAGAAGCATAGTTCTCAAAACATCGCAAGGGGCTTCAGAAATTGGGCAATTACTCAAGAAGTTGGAGAAACCGTGGATAGAATCGGGGTTTGTCATTCGTGGCGAAAAGTGTTGGGGCTAAGGCAGAATTTCATGCTGTCTGATGCTCTTACCTGTAGCTCCTTGGATGTCAATATTGGACCCTGGGGTGCTTCCGTCCTCTTCTCCACTGGGTCTTTCTGAAAACAATGCATGGAACTTCTGACCAAGTTTCTCCAAACAACAACCACCAAAGAACCGCCAAAATGTCTCAAACCCATAACCTAAAACAATGTTGCCCCTTATAACATAATTATGCGTAGCCCTAATGGAGCTACTTCACAGTAACCCCCTCACCTCCTGAAGCTTCATCCACGGCAAAGTCTTCGTCATCAGATTCTGCCAAGAACCTCTTAAACTGCCTTCCCCCCCGTTCAGCCTCCATGTCCTCTGGAAATGCCACCTCACTCCATACCTTGGAGCTCTGAGCCACCTAGACGCAGCAAAACACAAAGGAAGAGGTACATGCGTTAGCTTTGTTTGCACTCTCATTCTCTCCAAATGTGAAACTGAAAAATGGTCACCAGTAAGTGGAACTGGAAAGAATCTATAACATTGAGAGTGGACCATTTTACACATTTAATCATTCAATTCTGGTGTTCTGGAAAGAATTTTTCTTGAACTTGTAATAATGAATATTGATCATTCCATTTATAGTATCTATCTCTATATCTATATATATATATGTATCTGTCCATCTCTCTCTATATCTGTCCCTCTCTCAGTCTCAATTCGGGAGTGATTTAATGTGCACTCACTCTGCTTTATTGGGGTTCACACAAGCTGCCAGTTATTTCATAGCCCACAATGGCTGTTTTATTTTAAGCTGAGAGCGAGACGTTTGAGAGATACAGATCTGTTCCAGCACGCCGCGAGCCCCACCGCCACTTCCACCGAGTTCAGCACACTGCCACGCGCGTTTTCCCAAACGCGGCCCGCAGTTGAGCGTGCCTGGACCTCAGATCGATCACTGTCAGTTCTTCATGTTTTGCGGGGTCATGCTTTCATATATCATGGATAAGGCAGTGATGCACTTCAAACAAACTGCCAACGGACTGGGCCAGACCTGTCACCTGCACACCGTGTGACATCACAGAAACAGAATGTGACTGTTAGCCACCTAACCTATCTCTCTGCGGCCCCTACCCCCTCAGTACCCTTGTATACAGCCTTGGGATGTTGCCACTGTTGGAATTTCTAGTCGACACAACACGCCAGTTTCTATTTCCACCTGATTCCATCATAGTAGAGTTCCCCCATTTAAAAGGTCCCAGCTATTAAATAACTTGATCTCTCCCTCAAATCCTTTCTCCCCTGAATGAGTACCCTGTAACAATAATCGCAGGGAAATTTCAAAAGGAAAGCGCTGATTGGCAAAATTCTTTTGGTTGGAGACGACCAGCCAACCGTTGCTGTGATCATCTCCTATTCTCCCTTCCCTCGGACTGGTGTCCTCCAGACAGGGAGGCAAAAGCCCATCCCAGGACAAACTGGGAGGAAAACAGCCATGGAAGAAGGACTTTTGGGAAAGATTTCTGTCTAGTGACCTTTGTACCTGTTATTATTTATCACCAAATGAATATATATATGAAAAAAAATAAAAAACACTTATATCACGGCTCATTCCAGTGCCTTTTTTGTATACTGCTCCCCTTGACAGATTTATGGCTCACCTAAATAAAAATAAAATAAATCAGTCACAGCACAGCATATAAACATGATGCCCTTCCCCCAGCCATACTCAAGTTTCACACATCTATAAAGCGAGACGCAGACGGGTTCCAGCTCCGAAAGTCCCTGTTCGCCAGACCACCAAGGGCGGGGATCAGAACGGCACGTAAAGGTAGTGCATGAAAACAGGAAGAGGCACAAGCCAGAATTATTCCCCGGAGATAATTTTTTCCACATTGTTTGTCCAGTTGTCACACAGATATTTGAAACGATGGCTATGTATTCCTCTGCCACAAAACAGAAAATGGCTCATGGATGCTTAACGCAGGTTTTCCCAGCTGTTGTTTACAGCAATAGAAATCTCTTGTCTCCCAGTCCGTGGACAATCGATGAGCCGGAGGGGCAGACTGACCGGGAAGGAACTGTTGGATTCATGGATCTGAGTCAGATCCCAGAGGACGGACAATCGGAGGATGTTGACTCGTCCTTGTCCAAAAACACTGGCTCTCAAATTAATTTGAGCAGATGTGTGGTAGTGTGGCATGTGCGAGAAAGGCATGGAATTCCCTGGCTCCCAGTTTGATTCATACCCCACTGTCAGGCCCTCCTGAGAACTGCCCAAATGGCTTCACGTCTCCCATTCCATCTCAGAGCAAAAATGCAGACAAGCTATGAGAAAGGACCCTCCGCAGCAGCTGGCCCCCCACTTCTGCCAGAACTTGGGATATCAAGTCCGAGCCCGGCATCCGTGGCCTGTGCCACTGGCGCTCGGTGACGAAAAGACCGGCAGCATGTTACATGCATAGTTCATAACCTTGAATTAGGACAGAATTACAAAGCAATTCAGATTTCTGAAACTCCTCCAAGGTTTCCAAGCCTGCTTATCAGCAAAGACGTGGGCAGCCTGCCTCCAAACAGACCTTGGTTTTCATCGGACGTGGCTTTTATGGCAGCGTCTATAGAAAACTATGTCAAAAATGTCCACAGTCCTGAATTTAGTCATTCGGGGTGACAAGGCAGAACAGTGTCCCTCCGGAGGTCAGCAGAAGGCCCAATATTATAAATGGCATATGAATGGGGAGGGAAAGATGTAGGCAGGGTCGCTCTCGCAGAAGAGAAACACAGAAGAATGAAGTTGGTGAGAGTGTGGAAGTACATTACATTTTAATTATTTACCGTTTATCCAATGTGATAAAGTTTGGTCAACCAGTCCCTGGAGCAAGTGGGGGTTAAGGGCCCTGCTTGAGGGACAGAACAGCAAAATCACATCGCTGACCAGCTGATCTGAGCCAGTGGACTTCCGAGCTCAAGCACAGCATGCCAACCGGCTGAGCTACACCCCACCCCCCCACCTCCAAATGATAGCTTCCTGGGGGGGTTTGTGAGAACCCAGGCACTGCCTAGCACAGACGGGGTACATAAGCCTCACTCAATCTCTAGGACTAAAGGGCAAAAGGCGGAGAAGCAACAACACTTAGCTGGTATCTATAGGACCATAACAGAGCTATTTTTCACTGGCTCACACTGAATGCACTGTCAGTTTCTTAGAGACAGCCATGAAGCAATTACGTATGGCAAGAGTGATGACAGCAACTGGTGAAAGAGTAAGGTTTTAGAAAAGTTTCTCAGAGTCGTGGTACGTAAGGCATACAAAATATATAAACCACTGAGCAGCCTGAGCTTCCAAAAGAATCGGCTAGTCTGTGCGTGTTGAGCAGCGAATGACACGGGCAATCTGCAGCTGAAAGACTGTCACTTTTGACACAAAAATCTTGATGGGTGACACCATTCAGCACTTGATGAAGCTCTGTGTGGAGAGCAGGGGAAGAAGCTCTAGGACGTCTTTGACTGAGCGAGCATTCCATGCGTGCGGAGGCATTACATTTGTCCTTTTCAGATCTTAAATAAAAAACACTGACAAAAACAGCTCAATGAATGCAAATCCTTCAAAACACGTCTTTTTTGTCTCTCTGTACACAATGGCAAAAAGAAGTGAAATGGAAACAATCTGAATGAAAACTTTGCACACACCAGGAATCTTTGCCCTGGCCATTAATCCAGTTAGCCTTCCACATAATGCCACGCACTGCAGAATATGCAGGCACACACTGGGTGATACTAGTGTTTTGTGATATGCATGAAAATGCGGCGACGTGTCCAGAACAGCTGCTCCAAGTCAGGCATCAGATGTTGCCCTAGCTTCTCAGGGTTGTGACTAACCAGTTTCAGCTTCTACTGTTGCACTTTCCTGCTCGACGCATCCAAATCCATTTCACTCCCGATTAAAAGATAATGACATATTTTTCCAAGAGATGCCACCATCAAGCCCTGCAGATCCATCTCACTTTAGCTATGTCAGTCTGATGACATGCTTGCATAACAGGACAAAGAGCCACACATACTTGTTGTTGTCCATTCTCGTCCACTGAACTTGCCAGAGCTTGTACTCTGAAACTCGACCTCCCCCTCAGCGACATGATTCCTTTTTATTTACAGTACCCTTGATACCAGAAAAAAAATCCGTTTTGCTCATTTATTTTGTTGAATATTTGTAAGCATATGACTAAGCAGGAGGCTGGATAAGTTCAGCAGATGCTCAGAAATGACAAACTGCAATCAGGAAATGTCACTGCACCCTGTATTTATCTGGGATTTAGCAGTAGAAGATTTGTGCCTTTAT
Source organism: Cyphomyrus plagiostoma (assembly GCA_019775915.2). Lineage (NCBI taxonomy): Eukaryota > Metazoa > Chordata > Actinopteri > Osteoglossiformes > Mormyridae > Cyphomyrus > Cyphomyrus plagiostoma. The sequence continues at coordinate 22,290,566 of JABFEA020000110.1, read as the reverse complement.
GTGTTGTAAACTGACAGTTTTTTCTCTCCAGTTTTTCCCTGTAGTGATGGAGGAGAACCATAGGTTATCTAAAAAATCAGGTAGAACAATGTTTCAAGCTAAGTTAAACGACCAAGTTGAAGTATCTCATAAAGGAAGAGCTGGATAAAAGCAAAATCACTATCATGCCAAGGCATACCAAAGTTCAGCACGTCAAGGCAATCTTAATGGCGCTGAGATTTAAGTATGCTTTTGTGGTCTACTAATGCATTAGCATTCAGACATACTGAAGCCTTTAGAGACTGCAAGATTGTAGCAATATACATTCAGGGAACAGACTGCTGGCAAATGTGGTGACCTACATATGTGTTTGCACACTAGCACTAAACATCCATCCATCCATCCATTTTCCAAACCGCTTATCCTACTGGGTCGCGGGGGGTCCGGAGCCTATCCTGAAAGCAACGGGCACAAGGCAGGGAACAACCCTGGATGGGGGGCCAGCTCATCACAGTAGCACTAAACAACACAAAGATATTTAGAAATGACTGGGAGAGAGAAGGTGGTTTTTAGAAAGATGATATGTTTCTTTTTTTTAATCATGTGGCACGTTAAAGCTGGTGTCGCCATCCATCATAAGTGGAGGAGAGAAAACTCTGGGTCCCGTAACTCTCCCGTTACTCTCCCCTTACTCTTACGTTGCGAGCATGTTCCATGAGGTTGCTTGGTTTCTTATTGTTAACATTGTTGGGATGTAGGAATGTTGTAAGGATGGGAGGCTGGGAAGGCTGCCATTCTCATTCATCGGTCAATGATCCACAGGTCGGAATATGTCACTGAGATGCCAAGGGGGCCTCTGGCCTTTCATTGACTCACCACCTTCCCCCCTAACCCCTAGGGCAGCTGGCAGGTATGGAATGGCTGAATTTCTCAAAGACAAAGCTGACTTATCAATACGGCTCCTAGGAATGCACAACTCGGTTCAAAGCATCACAAGAAATCAGTAATAATGAGTAATAATGTTGGTCACTAAGCTAAATTATCAGCACACACAGTGATGTGAAGAAAAGCTGACCGTTGATGGCTGCTACTCAAGTCACCCAAGGACCAAGTCTCTCTTTTTCATGTACTTGTTTCAATGACATAAATGCTTCACCAATTTACATGAACAGATTTCAAGTTAGGTATTCATTCTGCATCGGTGACAGGAGGAGCAATCATGGGACAGAATGCTTATTCAGGAGCGATACTTATTTCTGGGTTCTATATACTGTATACTGGATAGCAGGAATATTTAGGGTAAACTGACCTCACATCATTAGATAAATATTATTTTACATTACTCCTGTCTTTCTTAGCCTCTCTCTCCCACGGTTGTCTCCCCTGTTTTTTTTTGTTTTTTTCTTTTCTTTCCTTCTTTTTAATCTCTCTTCCTACCTGTTTTGTATAAGGAAAATATTATTCTTCATCTATATAAAAAATTGTAATCTTGTAAAATAACCAGGCAATTTTAATCAGAATCTAGAGGAGTCCTTTTAAATAAGACAAAGCATGATTAATCCAAAAGCTATTAATCAAAAACCAATTGGCACTGAATCTTTAACGTCTTAGTCACTCATACTTACAGTCATAATGTCAGTCTTGCATTATGGAAGTCTCTAAAACCGTAATGATAGTGTTAATAGGTGTTCTGAAATGAGATGTCGAGAATGTGGGAAATGCCTGACGCTTTCTGAGGATTTCTCTATTCAATTACCAGAGCGGCAGGGGGCTGACACTGGAGGCCTGTCTCTGCAAACAGCGTGACCCCCTCCCTGAAAGAGGTTCAGTGCTGAACTCTGATTCTGTCCCAGTCATGTTTACCATTAAACTGCACCGTGGAGCTGCCATTCTTTTCGTTCAAATGCAGCACTGAGAAACAAGGCTATCAGATATTCCAAATTCTCGCAGAGTAAGAAATCCTTTCCCCTTTCCAAGGAACTAATAATAGTAGAATATTGAAGCTAATTATCCATTCATCCAGCTTTCCACCATTTATCCTGCCCGGGATCATGGAAACTGTAAGATATAATAACTATCATCAGCCCAAGACATGAATTATTGGCTTGTATACTAGTCCTCAGCTTTGATGAGTGGCCCAGTTTGTAATCAAGTATGCGAATTCTGTCAGCTTTCATTACAATACAATTTATTCTCTTGAATATGAAAAATTCCGCCTTCAATGTTCACTGTTTGTGTTAGCGACAGCACTAGAAGGGATGGCAATCAGAGATTGAGTGCAACAATAAAACCAAGTGAATGAGTGAATGAAATGCCATTGCAAATGTACACCAGAAACATGACTCGGGGCTACAGAATACAGCACCAAGGACAATGATGTAACCTTATATAGTGTTATCCGACGTCTGAAGCCAGTGGAAAAAATTCCATGGCTGTGATGTTTGTTTTCATGCTAATTCATCACCTAATTAGTCTCTGAATTCACAGCGTGTTTGAACCTGTGAGGATGGCACTGTCAGGAAGCTATAATTAGAGCAGGATTCTACCTTTCTTTATAAATTCATTATAAATCTATGGTTGTGATCACGTACAATCAAATGTATCACAGAATGTGACCTACTAAGTCTCCATGATTAAAATGTATCTTTTAATAAAGGTTATATTTAGCAGACCTCCTCACTACAAAGCCAGGGGTGTTGATTTCTGCTAAAAAAAACAACTGGGAAGCATAGGTAAAATGTGGTATATGTACAACTCAAAGAAAATCAGTGCTTCTATCCAAACTGACATCATTAAACATACACCATTGGAAAGCACTATGCGTGTTCAAAAATACCCACCCGTTTCCGGTAAGCTGACACTACATGTCACCAGCTTTGTAGGTAATCCAAGCCAGCTCCTGTTCTCTCAGACGACAGCTGAGGTCTGAGGTGCTGAAGGCAGTGGCGGCTCCCAAGGCCGAGTTAGAAGTGTTTACTGATAACAGAAACCTTTCTGCCCTTTCTTCCACTGGGACCTGCATAAGTGGCATCCCTGGTACCTCAATGGTATGCCCCAAGTCTACATCCATTCTTACCGATATAGTAGGTAACCAGTTTGAAAGCACAATCTGATACGTAAAAACTGGAATTATCAAGCAAACTGCAAAGCAATCAAAATCGTGGAACACTGTAGAGGAGTTTTGTTCACTTTGTGAACAGATCCCCATAACTCAGGAAAATAAGCATGGTTTTATTTTTGAATGGAATTGGGTGGAGACAGACCTTAGGGGAAAACCACACTAAAGTTGCCAGGCAGGAAAGAAAAAAAATACATTTGGAAAATTGGAAGAGAGGGAAAAAAACAGCAAAATGCATGTACTGTTTTGTTTTATTTTTATGACAGAGGAGTTAACAGTTGCCTGGTTTGGGGTACACAAAACACAACACATACCAACATACTAAACACAGCAAAAATGGTACAGATGGATGAAATTCATACAGACAATCACAGTAATCTAGCAACCTTCCTCCTGAGCTGCTGCTCAGTTCAGGAATAGCTATCAATCATGGCCAAAACAATACTCTGCATGCACACTGATTCAGTAACGCAATACTTGCAATTTCTACATTCCCTTCATCTATCAGCATTCACATGAGGAAGTCAGAAGTCCAAGGTGTCATTATCGTAGACACTGTCAACAGAGACACAATCCACTATTGCACTGAGTGACAGGGCTTATGGGAGTTAAGGCTCTCTAAGCTGACACTGGATCAGAAAATGCTGCAGCTGTGTGATTAGCAAAGTCAAGCTCGAGTTTCCTATGCCACCAACAGAGAGAATCTTCAGCTTTTATCATAAGTTGTAATTCCCTCTCACTCCAGAACCACATTCCCCATTTGGTTTGACCAGCAATCACAGGTTACAAGTATCCTTATTTTGAAATAAATACATTTCTGAGAAGGAAATATTCTTACTGTAGGTTAAATTCTAAAAAAAAAGAAAAACGGCACTGACAGAAAGTGAAATGATGGTACAAAACCTTAAAATTCCACCATAAATTATGGAAACCAAACCAAATCAAACCCAAGCGGCATTCTAATTAAACTGGCAGATACAACTATCTCTGTTGGGGAAACAGGCCTGTAGACAGTTAAGTATAGCCACTTTTCTGCTTACCAGTAACCTTATCAAAATAGACACAGACATTTAAAATGGTCATGCTCCACAAATGTGTGCTCTCTGGTTTTGGAAGAGACTCCTAACAACGTTGGGATTTTAGGGTCCAAAACCATCACTGCTTTCTAAATCCGAACCCACTTGTTACTCTGGGGCTAAACAAAAATACTGCTTGAACTTAAAATCCCAAACATGATTTACTTACATGCAAGTATTTTTTTCAGTTGTAAATCTATTTCTGTTAATAGGCCGTTTTCCTGTTACTACAGAATCTTACTCTAACAATAAAGTTAGGAATATAATATTGGTTTGACAGGTGGTCACTCCTGAAACAGTTAAATGCACCAAGACATCCCTGGTGACTGAAAGTTCAACATCTTCATATGACTGGATTTCAAACCCTTGCTAACAATGTACCAACATCCTGAAGGATTTCTGGCATGAGGAATCACTCTTGCTGCTAAAAACAGAATCCCACTTGTCATGTTTTAGGGTGAGTTTCTACATCTTTTACACCCAGTTGCCTGGATAAGTCAAAACAAGACCTCTTAAACAAATGGGAATGTTTGTGCAGGTGCCTGAGTGGTACTGGATTTAGAAGGCAAACTTTTTGAAAAATTGATTGCTACTATGGCTGGGCAATATGGCATAAAATTCATATTGCGGTATAATTTGAACCATAGACGGTAGATGGTATATATTGCGGTATATGATTTTTTTCTGTAAATTTCTATATAACTGTTTTTGAAAGAGTAACATATGTCCATAGCAAAGGCATTGTAGCAAGAAGTTGTATAATAAACTTAACACATTTTGAAGTAGTCATGAACGTAGAATATATATATAGTGCAAATCTGCAGTTATAGAGAAAATATGAAAACATTTCATGTAACTTCACTGGTTTTATCTTATATTGAAAACACAGGTTAGTTTTGTAAACTGTATAGGTAAGCAGAAAACAAGACACTCGAACTAGACTAATGTCATAACTCCATCTATATTAGTATGACCATCTCTCCCATAAAGGTCCTGCCAGGCAGAGTCCT
>JABFEA020000110.1:22271606-22285283 GCA_019775915.2 Cyphomyrus plagiostoma | reverse complement strand
CATCTATATTAGTATGACCATCTCTCCCATAAAGGTCCTGCCAGGCAGAGTCCTGCACGGGTTCAGGTACCCGACGGTGACCTGTGAATTTTGTTGAAATGGGTGAAAAATATTCTACTGTATCGGGTCGGGTCAGACGCAGGAGAGCTAAATTACGGTTTTCAAAACATCATGTGCCAACAAAAAATACCCTAGGCCTATATTTTAGTGACAAAATCCCTGCATTCAAGATGATAAAACATAAAATCCATATCAGTTTATGCCTGCAAGCGCATTCCCGGAAATTTCTCCCACTTTCATTTTCAAAACCTCGTGCGATCTACTCCTGTTGTTCGAAATGGATGTTGTAATAGTCAGCTGAGTCCATCAACTGTACGTGGAGGATATCCGTTATTACACAGTAATATAAAGCACCGCAACAAACGCTAGTCTTCGCCTTCACGTAGGAAGCAAAATCTGACCTGTGCAGGACTCTGCTGCCAGGTGCTGCAATAATCATATAAACATATAAAATTTTCATATAAATCATACAAATGAATTATTAATTTGACGCGACTTCATTACGTCATTTTTGCGGGCGAGGAGGGGAAATTTCCGCAGTAGGACGGTATAATCAAAATCTCTCCTGTTGGCCAAATTTATATCGCATATCGTTTATACCGCCCAATACTAATTACTACTCCTATTTTGCCCCTGTTTGGCAACAACAAAGAAAGTGGCCTAAGAGGTGGATTCCTTTACCTTATGTTCCGTGGGACAATAAGGCCCAGTAAAAATAATTATTAGTTTATCATCCTTTCAATCAGAAACAAGTGATGAGGGAGGGTGAATTTTTTATTTTTTTTTATTTTTATTTCTTAGAAAAAAGATAACGGAAGATAAGTTTTCAACATCAACAGTAAACAAAAGGAACAGCAACAGATGTATGACATATGGGCTGATCTGCAAAATTAATACGAAAAGAAAATATTTTTTAAAAATGTTTTATTCAAAATTTGTGAACGCCGGCCGTGGAATTTACACAGTAAAATACACTTTTAAAAAATAAAATAAAATTGATGCGGGCTAAATTCGCCACGCGAGCGGGGATGATAAACTAATATTTTTTTTTACTGGGCCTAAGTGGAGCGATCTGACTCGGTCATAATTACCAGGCATGAAGCCCTATATTGTCAAGACATAAGGAACTGACCTCAGTCACCAGGGAAGCAATAAGGACATAAACAGGACAATTTACTTCTGAATAAAATCTTCAAAATATTTTATAAATTAAGACAATGGAAATTTCTGTTCTTTGCACAAGGTAATTAGAGAAGCACTCAGAAACTGAATAACACTCTTGGGGATACTTCTTAGTGTCCCTAAATTTAAGATGATTAATTTATCTTATATTTGTTAAATTATGCACATAAGCCGACAGAACCCCTTGAAAACAGAGACACAGAAAGGGCCAAGTGTTCGACCGATGACATAAGGCAGAGTGAGTTTTCTTAATTGGCCTGACTATCTTGCTGGGGACACATAGCAGGCTGATCCCAGCTGGTGTCGCCTGGCACAGAACCAGAGTTTTCACTCACAGCCCTAGTGAGACTTACTTTGTCCTGGCCATGAGGAAGCTGGCAGGGCCAGTCGAAAGAGAGAAAGCCCTCTCCACACTGGCTTCCTTAGTATGTGCTGAAAATAGTGTGGTCATAAGCACAGAGGCACACCCACGAAGATAGAGACACGATACACAGAGAAGGTGGAAGAGGGTGAAAGACTGGAGATCAGAGATTGACAAGTACGCAGAGGAGACTGAAGAGTTATGTGGTGGCTTGGTGGCTGGGGCAATTCTAGGATTTTTTACAGTGGGGGTCATAAGAGGGACCATAATTCATACAGAGGGACCAACTTTATCATTTACCAACGATGAGTTTCGAATCAGTGAGTGATGGTGTGGGGGCACTCTGGGAGCCAATCAGCTTTCAGAAAGCCAGATCCCCTGTGGTCTCACCCCTATATATACCCCTGAGATAGAGGATCTTTGAGTTTGAGTCCAAGGTTATTGCCTTATCAGCTTCAGTACAATGAGCCGCTTACCTGCAGACTGTCAGTCGCTACAAACAACACAGAATAAAAACAGGAGACAATCAGACAAATAGCAAATGACAGTGATGATGACAGTGATCAGCATTCTGTTCTTAAGTACTCCAGGGGCTAATCAGTCCGTCTGCTGCATATGCCCCTGCGCTCTCTCTCTCTCTCTCTCTTTCTCTCTCTCTCTCTCTCTCACACACACACACACACACACACACACACACACACTCACACACATACACACACACACACGCCAGAGGTTTCAAATCCCATCTCTGTTCATTGTGTGCATCCTTCCCCTGTACTGGCCAGGTTTCTTCCTACAGTTCAAAGACATGTACCATGGTCCAAATGCGCCTCCGAATGGGCAGGAGTGCATGACTCAGTGTGTGTATGCATGTGCCTTTTAGCAGCATCCCATCTCGGCTGTGCTCCCTGCAATGAGCTGAGAAATCCTGAACAGGATAAATGGGTAGAAGCAAATGTCAACTATATTCATAGAAGCTCACATCTTCACACAGAACTAATAAACACTTCTACACTTATACATGTCAAATTTTAAAGTTAAAAACTTTGACGTAGTCTTGGGCAGTAACTAATTTCCTATACTTTCATGCGATTCAGACATTACACTGTGGTATGAGGAATTTTGATGGTATTTTCAAAAGTAATGCTATTCTGGTATGAAATCTTGATGATAAAATCCATGTAGTGGGGGCAGGGAAAATACCTCGATATACCCGAAATACCACAGTATACTGTTTTGCTGCACAAGCCTGCTTCAACATCATTGATCATGTTATTGTTTACGTGGAATAGCCACAAATTGCTTTAATTTTTTATACATATCTGAATACTAAGCTAAACTTCTGTTTTTTTTTTTGTTGCAGTTGGAACTGTTTTACAATGGTAATGTGTGAAAATGCAGTACTGCTAAACATACAGCCACCTTCCATAAACTCCTCTCCTATTCAGTGTTGTAGAGGGTCCAGAACTTATAGGTACAAGGCAGGGAACAACACAGGATGGGGCACCAACCCACAAATCACAGGGCGGACACACACGTGTATACCTACAGGCAATTTGGTAACTCCAATTAGCTGCAGTATGCTTTGGGACCATTGAGAGAAACTGGAGCACCTGTAGGAAACCCCACAATCACCCAGGGAGAATGCACACACCCAAAAGTGCTATCCACTACACCACCAAGCCATCTGACCACTAGCCATTTAATGGCTTACATGCTATACTATGGTTTACAGATGGCAGTTTTTTAAGACTTCTGGAAAAAAAATAGCCCAAAACTGAGTAAGATTATTATTCACACTATATGTCATTTCTGAAGAATTATATTGACAACAGATGTACAAACAAGGAAATAATACATCACTCAACCAAATCATTAATATGGCAAATGTGCCATATTAATGAGGTGCTCATCCGACTGTCCTGAACAAGAACAAGGAACTTTGTCTGATGCTGCAAGCTGAAGTTCAGGCCCTTAAAGGCATCCACAGCCCCCAGTACGGTGCCAGATCAGTGGCCTGGTATCACTGGGAGTGGGTGAAATGGGGTGTGTCAGATAACTGGGCCGAAACTTGTCGCCGACCTCCCTCCCAACCAGACGGAAGACTTGGGGGGTGGAATCACAGGCTGAATTCCACAAGAAGATAAAAATACCACAAACAGTCTATAGCTGCAGGTGATATTTCATCTCTCCGCTGGGAGCCTAGTGGTCTAAAGTGGTATGACTTGATGGTACCTTAATGCAACTCAAAGATATTTTTAAAAACTACATTGTAAGGATAGCATTCAGGTGTTTTTTCATTCAATCAGGATATGAAAGTGTTCCTCATGTTGTACCAATTTTAACATACAAAACAGCTATTGCCAGCATATTTTACAGGGAATACACTTGGACACCATAATCAACTTCCCAAATTTAAAGCTATAAGATTACATAGCAATAAGAAATTAAAGTAGGTGCTCCTTGACTCTGACTCCTTGGTCTGGCAAAAATGTACCCATCCTCATGTCAGTGTGACCTTCCTCTCAGAAGAAAACTCCCCCTTAACAGCTGAAGGTTAAACATCGGCTGGCAGTAGGGTCAGCCCTATCTAAATTAAGCAAACAATAGGAGCCTTCACATTTAAATCCTTCGTCTTTTCTATGCAAAAAGAAAAGATCAAGTCAGGAAATAGTGAATAATCCTTAGATAAAAAGGTCAATTAGTAGCATTCAACCTCATACCAGAAGAGTATGGCAAGTGATCAAAAACTCTCTTACCTGCAAGTTAAGGTATGCAAGGGCCTTAATCTTTGTCGAAGAATTATTTAAAACAAAAAGAAACACAACTCTTAACCTAAAAGTAGTTTTCCAGATTGGTGCTTTATATTGTAGGTAAAATATGAATATGGCGTGCTGTAGAAAAGCAAATCTCACATATACTACAATTTTTCTAGTTTGCACATTTATAGTGTAATAATATTCTGTTATTTAAAACCACAATGTGTCAGATTATATTATAATGTCATTTGTATCATTATATCTATATATAATTCTTGTAACTGCAAAGAACACCCAATTGTAAAATCTTAAAGGTGGCAACCATTTTTAAGACAAAAATTTCTCAAAAATGGCTTGAGCTCACTGCCAGACTGACAGTATCCTTCCCTGGATTATCTGAGTCAGCACTGTCATGAAATATAGAAATCCAATACACCCCAACTCACCTTCAGTTACAGGAGAGAAGCTGCCAAAACAGTGTGAATGGGAAATGACAGTATGCTATAACCTACCAAGGAATTTCGGAAAGGTCAGTGAGACTCTGAGCAGCCCATGGTACAAAGGCAGATGGAGGAAGAAACGTTTCACACTCTGCAGGAAAGCAGCGGCAAAATCCATGCCCTTGAATACATTCAAAGTCTTTCTTGTATGAGCATCTCCCCGTTCCCTCCAAAACCAAGTTTCCAGGTCCAAAGAGCTGAAACAGCTGCACTGTTACTACAGTACAATACAGTCCTTCACTCTCTCTGGAGTTACTCTTGGCCCAGAATAAAATAAACAAGAAAGAAACGTGGGCTTCATACTCCTCTGCTGTAAAAGGCAGGTAAACACATGCAGTCGCTGCTCAGCTGTTCGGTTCCCTTACTCATGGCCTCTGCACTTTGCAGTGAAGCAGTTAACCCTCTCCAAACCAGCTTGGGGATCATGTGGCCTTTTTTTTGTATGTAATTCTGGGAGATGTTGGCGAGAAACAAAATGCATCGTGGGATATGTGGAGTGTTGATGAGATTTATGTAAGCTCCTAAGAACATGTAAAGAACTGTGCCATAACAAAGAGCACAAATACTAATAAGTAATTAAGTAAATAAATAAATAGATATGAATCTCTAACTGTACTTTCTCAAACAATGTTGACAGGTATCAATATGACATGTACTGCACAGTATGTACGAATGGTAACTCAATGGGCTGGGTTCGATTTCTGATGATGAAGGATTCCCTTGAACTACTAAGTCAATCTTCTAATCTGCTTATTTAGCTGAGGGTCACAGTGGTATGTAACTTACACCCCAGGCGAGCTGCCAGTCCGTACAAACATACTGTATGGGCTCGGACACCTGGGAAGAGCATGCACACCTTGCACACACAAAGCTATGGGTGGGATTTGATCCCACAACCCTGGAGGTGTGAGGCCACTATATCACCCTTTCTTCAACTTTTTATGTCACCCACATTTCACAAAGAATGACAAGCAGAACAAAGCACATTTTCAAATGGAGTATTTGGCTGCAGTATAAAAAAGACTCACATGGCTAATAAGAACTGAAAGAACTGAGAGATCTGAGAGGAAGATGTCTGAAAGCACTGCCTGTCTGAAAGATTACAACAGACGCTCATTAGATTCCTTCCACTGTTTAGAAAGAGTAGCATTGTTCACACAAGGATTGGTTCATGTGCCACCAAGCCACCGTTACCAATCTGGAATTTACAGAATTCAGTTATTTCAAACTGTAAGCTTAAAACACAAGACTCCCCTTCTGATTAATCATGAAGAAGACAGAACCAAACATTCTGGAAGCCAATTACTTTCATTCAGAATGTGGAAAAGGATCAGGTTCTTGGTCGCGACTCGCAGCAGCACCAATTTCCATTTTCATTCCGAAGACTTAGAAACTGCTCTCACACACTGAGAAAAGGAACCGAGAAGCGGAATATTCACGAAACTGGCCATTATCCTTACGGTGGCTGGAGCGGGAGCTCTGGGAAAAAGTAGAGCGTGTCAGCCATCAGTGTAGGATGGGGCCTGCTCAGATAACTTTGTAAGACTCCTCACTTTCTATCTTTGACCTGTAGGCCCTACAGTGGATCATCTGACAATACTTAAGTTCAAAATTAGAGGGATGAACCTAGCTATATGATACCTTTTAAATAGATCATCACATATAAATGAATACCAAAACACTGTTTATTGTGCCTGTAAATAATGCTCTATACTATAATTATTCAGGCAATTATGAACAAATAGGGTGTCTCAAACCTCCACATGCTGTACAGATTTCTTCTGGGTACCCCATTTAAATTCCTGTGAATTTTGATAAAGACTGTGCCCTAATAAAGATAAAGATAAAGAGTGCATACTTGCCTTGTGCCCTATTCTGTGTGGGACAGGATCCAAGCTCCCCACTACTCTATCCAACATAAACGGGTAGAAGACAGACGGAATTACGAGCGAATAAACGTTAAAATAGGAAAAAAGTAAGCAACTCCTAAAATGCACACAAATATCTCAAATATAACATCAATTGGTATGTCAGCTGCTCAAAAACCATCTGTTTTTTGAACAAAGGAACATGCAGATTTTTGTTGACTTCACCAAATATCCTGACATCTGTGAAAATCCCGGTAAATCTATAGATGGGAACTGGACACGACGTGCAAATACCCTGGGAAACTAGAGGATAGGGAGCCAGAGCGAAAAGCACAGGGGGGAAAGTCACACCATTCCAGGTAAACGATACGCCAGCTGTTTATTTATACAGGGTAAACATAAAAAAAAAACATTTCTATCAGCTTTAAACCAGTCCCATATTATAACTGTCGAACCTCATGCCTGATTTAGAGCAATTTGTGCGCTATTATAAAGGCTGCTTTTTTTAAGAAAATCAAACACATGGCACTTGCCCATCCATCCATTTTCTGACAACATTTATCCTTTTCAGGGCCACTGGGGGCCCGGAGCCTATTGAGGAGCCTGCGGGTCCGAGCCAGGGAACAACCCAGGATGAGGCACCAAGCCATCGCAAGGCACATTCACACACCATTCACTCACACATGCACACCTACAGGCTATTTGGTAGACATCACATCCATATCAGCCTGAATAACGTAAACCATAAATGACAGAAACCTAAATGATTATTGCCAGAAAGATAGTTCCTTGAATGAATGAGGGTCCAGGACAGAAGACCATCCACTGAATAATCTGGTAAAAATCAAAAGTATGAGTAGAACCATACGATCTAATACTAATTAATGAATTATGCGCAAATCTAAATTTCCCAAATTGCACCTAAAAGAAGCTTATTCCACTTGACTAAAAATTGTAAATTCTATTTCAGCAAGCAATCTTCATACTTGACCAGATAAGTTCTGAGGACTTCATATTCATAAAGGCTGAGACAAGTGACGTAACAACGGGAATATCTGTCCTTGCTTCTATCAGGCTTAGTTTGACTAACATATCACACCCTTAACAAATGTATGTGTTTCACTGGTAAGAACACAGACCCCTGCAAGGTGACATATATGCAAGTCATATACTGCCCTTGAAGGACGGAATTTACTTTACGGTTTTTTAAAATATACAAAACAATACGCTAATACACTTTAAAGCTGAGACACAAGTTATATTATTTTTCCATATTAAAGATCATAAACGGTGGCATAGAGGAAGTCTCTGTCACCACACACACGCCCAAGCCTGCTGGATTGAATGCCTGCCTTGTGAGTTTGTATGATCTCCCCATGTCACACTGTCATATTCTAGGTTCTCCTGTCTCTTCCTGCGGTTGTAAGACATGCAGTTAAGTAGGTCAGTGTATCTGAGTTGCCATAATGTAAGGTTTATATTACTTTGTGGGGACCAAATGGCCCTAATATAAATTGTATACGCCAGGAAATGAGCCATACTACAATGCAATTCTTACTTGAATGCCTTCTTCACAGACTGGATGATTAACCAAATAAAGCAGCTCAACATTACAGTAACTAACAATAAATAAACCAGTAACTTCATGCGTGTAACTAAAGACAATTGAAGACAATAAGGGCAAAGGTGTGTCGTCACGGAGGCAGTTCCAGTTTGTGCAGCCGGGTGAGAGGTCGCAATGCCTCTAACCGTAATGCATTGCGTCAGGATCAGAATGCGTTGCTTTAAACCAGCTGTAAGCAAGTCCAACGCACCCAATGACCAGACTGGGTAAACAAACTGAAATGCGGACTTAATACGGAGGACAAATGACCAGAAACAGCTGATCACATGGGGATTCCACATGGGGATCCCACACGAGGTTAACGAGGGGGCGTGGCACACGGAAGGAGCGGACGATTGGGGCAAGACAGGGGTAATGTTGGGATAAGATCTTTATCGTTTTGGAAGCCATTAAGAAAAACTGCTCTTCTTGTTTTATCCTGTTCATTTTGTGTTTAAATGCTTAAAAAACATATTTGGCTGTATTTTTTGGGAGCCAATTAATTGGTTTTCCATTATTTCTTATGGGAAAAATTTGATTAGAACTCCAACTTTTTAGGATTCAATACGGAGTCCAGAACGGATTAAGTTCGAGAACCAAGGTACCACTGTATATTGTTTGGTTACTTGGTTAAGTGGTTAAGGTTAGGGCTGGGTAGGGGTTAAGGTCGTTATACTGGGATTAGGGTTTTCCCCATAGAAAGATATAATTACAAACCTTGCACTGGGTTAGCTACTGGAAGGTGGATGGATAGATGTTATAGTAATTACAACCTACTTACAATATTCATTTTGCTGGTTTTAGTAGCAATATCACAAAGTAGCTATAGAAATAACTTTCAAATGAAAATAAATTTGATAGCATATGAACATGGCAGCTGATGTTCAGGACCAGAGTTAATTACAGTGCCATGTTTCTGAGAAAATGCCAGAATGATTGTGAACTGGCACAGTGTAAAAGGCTGGAATTCACACTTCCTGCAAAACACATTATTAGCAGCAATAAAAGCTCTGGGTTCATGATACCTATTCTCTCTGTCATCCAAACACGTATGCTATATGAGGCAGGAGAGGGCACGAAATCATCTGGGATGGGTCAGGATGGCAGACCATTGCAGGAAACACACCCCCTATTAGACACTATGGACAGTTTGGAGATGTCAATTAACCTCACCACATTTTATTTTAGACTTCTGCTGAAAACCGGAGCCCCCAGAGGAAACCGGAGTGGCAGAGCAGGGACACACAAGCACATACAGTGCAGGGGCAGGATTTTAACCCCCGGGGGTAACATTGCTACCCACTAAGCCGCAAAAATTAAAATTAACTGAGCAAAATTTCTGTGCAGCCATTACAATCTATTCACTATAGAAGTACAGCTACAAAGACAAAGCTGATAATAACAATTAGCTAAGTCCACACACGATGGAGATCGATGGTCATCTTTTATTTAAAAAAAAAAAGAAAATAAATAAAGGCTTTATGAGCGTCTGACTCAGAACAGTGTGATTATAAAGAACAAAGAAGGAAGGAATTCACCAGAGACTGCACCCCACCTACATAATCTGATAAAACTCATCGCGATAACATTCCTTATGTTACTCATTCAACAAACATACTCATTAATACCTCAGAAAAGGGCCAAAAGCTAAATTGAGACTGCTTCTTTTAACAGATGTGATCTCTCATTTATCAAGTATGGATAAAAATACTACCTGAAATTGACACAACAATGCACATTTTTAAAAACAGATGAGCCCATTGTTTTACATATTTAGGTCACACCACTTTTGGAACAACGGGACATGATTCTGCTTAGGGTGCTTTTCTGCATCTTAGTTTAGTGTATGTGGGAGCTGTCTTGCCACTCGTGGCCCTTTTCTTATATTTAAGTAAGGAGACCCTGCAGGATCCAGTTTCAGGTGGGGGGGGGTGTGTGCAGCTTAGTGGGTTCGGCCTCTGTACCTGCGTGTGTGTCTATGTGGTGCGTGTGTGTGTGTGTCTGTGTGATACGTGTGCACACACATGTGTCTGTGTGTGTGTGTGTGTGTGTTTCCCAAAGGAAAGACGGGGTATGTGAGAAAAAGCATTGCAGTGTACTTGTGCAAATGGTGAATAATGAACTTCATCACTGCAGTAGTACATCGGTAGAATATCAGTGCACTGACTAACACATGCTGATGGAAAACCTTCCCTGTAAAGTCTGTGCCTCTATGTTGCCTGAAATAACAAACTATTATCCCAGGATGTGATGTCAATTTGAACGCAGGGTTTATTATAATATGTATCACAAACTGACACACAAATCAAAGGCAGACTTATCTTGCTTTTTGAAGCTATATATTTCCCATAAAAGGAGATGGCCAGTACTGGTGGGATACATGAGAAAAGAGCGCGGGGTTGTCAGTTCAGCTAATGGAAACTTGTCTCTGTGATGAACACTCATGGGATGATGGGAACTATGTTCCCTGTGGTGCTTATACTCAGTCATACAGAAGGCTGTCTTTGTTTACTCACTGACATCAAAAACATCCCTACGCTTCACCGGGAGCCAGTGTGTCACACAGCAGGACTCTGCAGTAAGAAGGCAACAGAAGCAGTTTTGAAGACAACCCAGCAATGCCTGGGTGGCGGTTCCGTTTGGGTGCGTCATGCAGTAAATCAACCATCACAGCCTATGCGCTGGGCTGAACACTCAAAGAAAAAACTTCATGGAGAGCAGCATAAACGTTTACTTACATGCAGAGCAACACACAACTGAGAAATCAGGGTTGGACAGGCTCAGTAGCAATTGGGGGTTAAGGGCCTCGCTCAGGGGCCCAAAGGGGAAATAACTCTACCCATCATGAGATTCAATCCAGCATCCTTCCAATCACAGGTCCACCCCTCTAAGACGCTGAGCCACACACTACCCTCCTCCTTGGCCCGAGGACTTCACCTGTGCTCTTTGTGAGGAGAAAATGCCAAATTTCAAGGCATACTTGTACAATAACCACTATATGCGACGTCTGACATCTGCTTGCCAGGGAGGTTTGTCAAACTGCACCTTGAAATGTGACTGCTAAACATGCCCATTCATTTGCAGCAGATGTTAAACCCCCCTCTTCCACTATAATAAAGGGTAAGGTAATTACAGGTGTAAGGTCACCTACGGATTTGTGCGAAAATGTCCTCGATTGGCATGCAGCCTGTGACACAGGGGTCATTCCCAGGATATTCCCGCAGATGTGTGAAGCGTGTGTCCTGGCACCCTGACAGGGGTGTAACGAGATCTCGCAGTATTACAACAATTCGGCCTCTGACAAAATTACTGTAGTAGATGCCCCAGACACATTTAAGTCTTTTGTGCGGCAGCATTTTGGGAACCCGGCAGAAAATATAAACAGCGAAAGGGTAACAGACAAAACACGAAGCATCTCTAAGCATTGTAGGAAAATAATGCCGTACGCAGCGGCTAACGCTACTGCTATGCGAAGCCATTTGCAGCACCATCATAGCTATTTACTTAAATCCACTGCACCAGTGAAGAAAACATTTTTAAAAAGTTTTATGTTTGTTATTTATATTGTACAGAGCCCCCAAAGTCCCATAGAGTGAATTGTTTCAATCGTGTGCACACAAGATACATTACTTGTATGCACAAGGCAATTTACTCTGTGTTTGAGGCTGACAGATATATCCATACAGCTTATAATAGACAGGATTCAGCTGATTGAGTTATTTTAACCTTGGGATGTCGTACAATAAAATTCTAGCAATTCTTGCACATAGACATGGAATTATCATCAGCAGGGCTCATTTCATGCATTTTCTGAAAGACAGACTCAGCCGACGGAAGAACTATACTGAAATGTAAGGTAATTGACTTCATCCAGAAATAGTTGCAGGGTCCGGGAAAATGCATGGGTATAGATGGATGTAAACAAAGTCCCAAGAAAGTTGTCTTAAAGTAAAAAAAGAAGACGTTAGGATTATATTAGACCAGCTAGATTCTGTGGGGTCAACATACAGACTGTTGCGGAGACCTCACAGGGGGCAGTACTTCTCAAAGGGACCCAATTACCTATGGCACATCGACTCATATGACAAGTTAAAACCATTTGGTGTGTGCATTAATGGGTGCATCCACGGCTTCTCTTGGAAGATAATTTGGCTGAATGCCTTCAAAACAGTGACCCAACAGCTACTGGGGGCTATTTTGTAGAATCCTCAGAAACATTAAATAGCTGTCCTAAACTTGTACGGACTGACCGCGGTACAGAAAACTGCCTTGTACGTGAGCTGCAGGTACATTTATGCACGGGCCAGGGAGATGACTTTTCTGGAGAGCAAAGCTACCTCACTGGTGTGAGTACAGCAAACCAGTGCATTACAGTTGGTGGGGCATCCTCCGGAAAAGAGGGTATGGAATATTGGACAGTTTCTGTCAGAGATACGGGACGAAGGTGTGTCTGTTGGGGGTTTCCTGGACAAGGCAATACTACAGCTGTGCGTAATGGAAATAATTCAGGTATTATGGATTTTATCCTTTCTTTAGTTGAGTGATGGATGTGATTATTCTGTATATTTTTACAGTATAGACATTTTATTTAATTTTAGGAAGAGCTGAACAGCATTAAGGATGTCAAGAATGCACACAGAAACAGTGATCTGCTTACTTAGCATTTATTAATTGAGGTTTGCTTTGTTTTGAAAAGCAGGAAATTTAAAGCAATTTAAGCAATTTGCATAGGCATTGTTTGCTGTGAATTATAAAAAGCTATGTACTTTTATTATTACTCAGCATGACTTGTATTTCTCCACAGCTGTGATGTAAAATTCCAACAGAACTCTATTGTTAACTACTTGCTTAAACACTTCCATTGCTTAAATATTGTACCGGGCGGGCAATTAAGACTCTTTAGCATATTCACTGTTGCAGTGCATAAAGTAAGCGTGCCTTCTCCATGTAATATAACTAAAATGCAGAACAACAACTTGCAGAAAAAAACTAACTTTTGCGCATAGGATACATAACATACATAACACAAATTATTTTCTTGCGCGCACATGATTTTTGAAAAAATCACTGTATGGGACTTCAGGGGCTCCGTAATATTGTTTTATTTATATTCTATTTTATGTTCATTTGAGAAGTGAAATAGGTGAGAAGTCTGTCATTTGAGTTTGTGATGAAATATTTTATGGTGCTAGGTATTTCTTCTGTTCTTTACTGCATATGATGACGGGGAATATTTAGCACATTTCCCCATACATCTGCATTATTTAGCATTTTTTGTCTTTCAACAAGTGTGTGTGTGTGTGTGTGTGTGTGTGTGTGTATATATATATATACAGGTATATAC
>JABFEA020000110.1:22250488-22265026 GCA_019775915.2 Cyphomyrus plagiostoma | reverse complement strand
CCATTTTTTATAGCCCCCCCTCCTTTACTTGTTCGGTTTATTTTTTTTTGTAACTTTTGGGGGGGCCCCCCCAAAAAAAAATCTGGGCCCCCCCCCCCCCCCCCCCATCTGCACACAACAAGTAAATGCTCGCCTCATGTCCGCACACGCAGGCCATCACAGCTGGGAAGCAGCTGTGTTTGGACCACCTCACCCCCCCAGAATCACTGCAGATGAAAGCCCAGCTTAAGCAGAGCGCGCCCTGGCAGATTAAACAGCGGCCCGCAGCAGTGCGGGAAGGCCTGTGTGCACTGACTGCAGAGGAATGGAAACACACAAAACAAACTGAGAACTCCGGCGCCATGCCTTACTCTTCCGATCACGGCCACCTTCATCGATCCAGGAAAAGGGAAAAACAAACAAGTGAAATCTTCTGTAGGCTGTTTGTTTTAACAGTGTCTCTCCAGATACAAACAGATGGAGACTGATAATTATTAGAATGATTTAGGGAATTTTCAGCAGTTTTGTACTTAAAGGGTATATAATTAGGGCTTACACAAGTCAAGACAAGTGGAATTTATTATTGTACCACCCATAAACAGTTCCTAAGCAATCTGAACGTTTTCATGGCTATCCCCGTATTTGCAGATATTTTTACCTCATCTTCAATCACATGGCTCATTCCCCCCAGCTGATCATACAGTATTTGCGTAAGAGGGCCATAGAATTTTATGCTTTCAGAAGTAGTAAAATCTAACGCCAGTATTGCTTTTTCTGAGAAGTCTGGTAAATGTTATCTGATTAAAGGTGGCACCCTGTTATGCATGGCTGACCAAGTGAAATCACAGACAGGACCTGCAGAAATTCAATCACCGCTAACCTGAAATGACAGAAACGTCTGCTGTGGGACAATCAGCGTGGAGGCATGTGCATGGTGAACCGTGCAAGGTGTTAAATAAGTGGCTGTATCCACACACCGAACCTGCGGACGCATTTGGGCGAGGGCCAAGGTACCCGAGCTTTGGGGCGTGGGGAGGGGTGAGGGATTTCACCCCTGCGATGTTTATCAGGTCCAGGCTTCCCCTAGATTAGGTGTGTATCCCGGGGCCACTGTTTGTTAGCTATTCGAATTGCATTAGCCCCCCCCCCGTTTGCCTTCATTCTTTCTGCTTCTGGGGGCCTCATTTGACTCATTGTGTGACTCTGCCACCAGGTTACAAATTAGCCAAATGTGACTTGCCGAGGAAGCCTTTGCAAATACGGAGAAGGATATATAAAAAAAAACACCAATCAGGCTCGTGTCTTTATTTGTGTCAGTAACCTTTGATTATAGGCTAGTCACTACACGGCCCAGCCACAAAGCACACAGAATCTAAGCATTATGTTTTTTTTTTTCCACAAGTAAATCCATAATTTGCGGTACGTAGTGAGCACTGGTGTTAACCAGAGTGAAGAGGCTGCAATGTCCTCAGAAATCAAACAGGCTTCGACTCCTCGTTTTAGCACCAGCTAATCCTCAGGCATCTGGCCTCGACGTTTCCATGGCCACAAAAGTTGAGCCCTATCCTCCAGGAACGACACATAACAGAGCAGGGGGACGACTGCACTCTGTGGGGTGGAGCCCAGAAAGGGCCGTTTAGTCATACCACGTGCGGGGTGAACTGAAGTTGAGCTCAGAACATGATCTCATTGCTTATTTTATATATACTGCCCTCTGAAGCGTTGGAGGGACTGGGGCTCTATATCGAGGTGCCTTGGGAGCATGTAGGAGCCACGGCCGAGGTCACATGGCTCAGGCTCCGCCGCGCTAAGAGAGCCGATGTGCTGCGACAATGACACAAGCCCCACAAGGCCAACGCGATCCAGGCCGGCCTATGTCATCTCTCCACTTACTGCCACCAGATACTTGGGACAGCCTAGCTGGGGATGGGGGGGGGGACACCCGCCGGAGTGAACGCGACCCACCATACACTAGTGAAATCAAACAAGGGGCTCATTAAATCGAACTATTCACAGGGGATGTGATTCAACCAAAGGGTGCTACAAGCATAGCCACCAGCCAAACATAATAACAGAGGTTCGATCTCAACTAGTTCACCTTGATAATGTTCTAGCTGTTAAGAAAACAGATATCAATACAATGCAAGTGCATGAATATTGTACTAAAATAACCAATAATCCTCAATAATCAATTCCTTGCATGCTGTGGTTACTTCATGAGAGGGTTTAATGTGTGACTTTATACGCACTTTTTTGCTAAGGGTTTGAGCAGATTGGAAAATAAGAAAGGAAATCAATAGTCATAACCTTAATGCATGTCTTGATAAGACTACTGACAAAACAATTAAGAGGTAATTAGTAAGCTTGCACAGTGGTGAATGACAGCTGGCTGGGTCGTGCAGACACATGTTTCTTTGGCAGTATTGTCTGAGATTTTTGTTGGACAATTGCATTATGTTACTGATCTGACATTTTATAGGACAACAGGCATAGCTTTGGATTCCTGTGCTTAACTTAATTAAGAACAAACCAGCACATAACACTGCCAATTCAAAATGCCGAATCAGATGCTCTAGCATCTAGATAACTCAATTATGTTCCTATTGTGCTCCCCAACTACTGAAGCAGAAATAAAACAGAAGCAGTAAAACAGTGTTGCAATTGTAAGCAAAAATAAAATTACTTCAGTGCTAATATCGGTAATAAAGCTGACAGTTTTTTCATGAGAGGATGTTGTGAGTAACCGGTAAGAAAAATTGTAAGTAAGCAAAACATTAGCAAATAGTTGGGAGTGGTCGGCGGTGGGCAAACCGCAGCTCATAAAACGCTTAATCACTGACAAATACTTAATCATGGTCATGTGATAATTTTCCTTCTATCTTAAGAGTTCTCCAGTTGTTTACTGGCAGAGTATAAGAATATACCATAGCATATGTCTGAATGGCTCGATGCCAAACGTCTTACTTTAAACGCCGATAATCGAAATCTGCAGCACCTTATATTCTAACACTCAAAATACGTGCTCGTTAAATCGCGGTATCTGTGAAGTGAATACATCATTTGCTACTAGAAAAACCGTCACTATCAACAGGACTGAACAACGTCCCCCTCCCCCCAGATCATTGAATATATTGCCGCAAAACATGTCCTTTGCATAGACATGATCCAAAGAACACGTCGTGCTTTTCAAGGCTGATTAGAAGCCATCGTTAGTGATAGTTCAAGTTTTACTGCAACTTTGCCAGTACAATTTTAGAGATTGATTAGACTGAGCAAGTGTCTTTAGAAATAACAAAAATTAAACTGTCATTATAAACGTGGCTGTTTATGTTTTAGAAAATAACGCCTTAAATATGAGGAATTCATCTGTTAGACATTTAATTAGACATTTATTCCCGATCTCCCCCACCACCCTATGCAGGATAAGCGGTTAGAATATGGATGAACTTCCAGTATTTCTAACAGAATCAATAAAACAAACGAAAAAATGGCACGATCAATGAACTGGAAGTAGAGTTTATTTTAACATTAACGCTACGACATAACAAAACTAACGTGATCTCACCAATATCAATTATTGCTTTGTAGCTTCAGTTTAATAACATTTTTATATATCTATCACATGCCTGTATTCTATAAAAACTTTCAAATAATAGCACTGAATATACATAATCGAAATAAACCTTTTACGCTTAAGTATAACAGAATTGCTTGTCTGCTTTTCCAAAACTCAAGGGAACAAATGTTTCAAATCTTAAGTATTACACTAAATTCCGAGGTTGCGTCGCACCGTAAGACTTTAACCTGGCTAAGGTAATAAATCAAAGCCGCAGTTACGTTAACTCGCAGTTTCAGTATGAGCTAGTGTTCACAGCTGAGCCATACATCCTTCGGGTTTCTATGCGAGACTGGATGGATGGACACTGAAATAAAATTTAATTAAAAGGCATCGAGTCGCCAGCGGGACAAACTATGAATAGTCTGTTCCTATGGATAAAATTAGCTCAAGTCAGCCCCACAACCACGCATTAATTTTCCCCTCGTTAAAAAGCAGCACAACCTGTTTCTTTTGCATGATAAACATGATAAACAACTGACAGTCGGTAAAGAAAAAATATTTTTCTGGAATAGACTGTAAAAACATTATTAGTAAAGACTTGTGACCGAAAGGCTTGGCTCTATCAGCACTATTGTGCACATGAAAAGTTAATGAACAGTTCATGGTTTTCCAAATGTAGCAAACTCATGTGGGTGGTTCGTCCAGCGAAGCCCGCATGTGATATAATAGCATATAAACTCAGCAGGCAGCAGTGAAAAGGGGAAACAGCACCGTCCATCCCGAATCTGGTTAAGGTTTATAGGATAAGAAATGGATTAACATTCACTTACATCAAGGAGAAGTATTAATGCAACTAATACGGCGGCACGTCCGGACTTTCTATGCAAAATTCCCATTTTCCTCTTCTACCCAGATCAGGCTTCATGCGCCGGGAACAGAAAAAACGAAGTCCTTCACTCCTGACAAAAGTTAATTCGTTACTTTTTTCCACGCTTTTCTTTTAACAGCAGTCTGGCGTCGTCCCTTGTCCCACGCACTGCGGGGACGGTCATCCAAAACTTACGGGTTCCCCTTCAGTTTCTGTTAAAATGCGTTCAAAAAGTATTGAGATTAAAGAACGGAGTATGTCAGAGAGAAGTCCTTACTCCAGGTCAAGCTTTCTTCTCTCGGAAACTCAACCTGCATTACCAGGGAGTGTCGCTAAAACTCCGATCTGAGTGGGGATATGAGGGGCATGGCCGAGGTAAAAAGCGGAGTGGAATCCCCATTATCAGGCGCGGCAGAGATAAAGGCTACGAGACGCCACCCAGCCCGCTATTGGGTTCCGCTATAGGATTAAAATGGTAACAGCCATAGATAGTGACTTCAGCGTTATCTTTAGCTGGCTCCGAGTATGTAAACCCTAAGTTATTACAAGACGGATTCATCTATAAATGAAATTCTAATAGTCGCTTGTACATAATTCACGACTTACTTAGCTGCTGAAAAGTACAAATGTGGCTTTCGATTTGAAAAAAAAAGTACATAAATATTAAAGAATGAAACTATTTTCTTGTATCTTATTTTACCATAGGTGTACCTACTTGTGTGATGTTCTTTACAACATTTCCAGAGTTTTCATGACACGTAATTGTACTCAGTAGAATTAAACTTGGGAAGAGCCTTGGGGTTTCTTTTATTTTAAAAATGATTCTTAACAAAATTTTGATACACACCTGTTGATAACATACCGGAACTGAATATTATACCAAAAGCTAATTTAATATCGGCGGAGATAATTCGAGGTAGTCCGTATTTAGCACAGTAAATGAGATAAAAAACTTTCTGCTCCGTACTCGTACATGATGTGCGCAAGTCAGACTGAGAGGCGAACGGAGATACGGGCGCCCCCTACCGCCACACGTTTAAAACGTTTAAAAAATAAATAGGTTATTTAAATTAAGTGTCTGTTTATTTTATGACTTTCTAGGGAAGAGACTTTTTTAGTGATTACATTTTTGTACTGCCTGTGACAGCATCATTCGATTTTTGAAGCGTGCCCATATAAGGATATTTTCCTCTGGAAACACGTCTAAAAATCACTTGTAATGCGTTGCACAATTAAGGCCCAGTAAAAAAAAAATCATTAGTTTATCATCCTTTCAATCAGAAACAACAGTAAACAAAAGGAACAGAAACAGGTGTATGACATATGGGCTGATCTGCAAAATTAATATAAAAAGAAGATATTAAAAAAAAAATGTTTCATTCAAAATTTGTGAACTCCGGCAGTGAAATTTACACAGGAAAATACACTTAAAAAAAAAAAATCGATGTGGGCTAAATTCGCCACGTGGGCGGGGATGATAAACTAATGATTTTTTTTTACTGGGCCTAACTTGCTTTCAAAAAGTCAGCATGCTAACACAGTTTCATTTACTATCTAAAAATGAGTCACACGTATAAATAAAACGAGGCCTCACTGAGGCCGCGTGGAGTTTATGATAAATTAAAGAAACAGAAGGGTAAACGACTATAAAGACAATAAAAAAGAAAGTTATTGTCTATACTATAAAAGCATCCAATGCACACAAAACATTTAGGAAGAGCCAACTGAGAGATCTTTTTTGTAGTACTGCATGGGCCTAGTCCAAGTCTTAACTTTGAAATTGGTCCTATGTAGATTACATGTTCAATGATCTGCTGCATCGTCTTAACATACCATTAGGTTTAATAATATGACGGACGGTTTATATTTGTAGTTAGGTTAAAACAGGACACAGACACTTTGTAATATGTGTATCTGGAAATAGCCATATGAACAGCTTTCTTTATTTTAACTGTGCTGAGAATCAAATCTCACTCTCACTCTCCAGTCTCAAGCAATGAACAAATCCATCAAGGTTTCTGAAGAAATTTGGTTTGGTTTTGGTTTTGGAATGAGCTGCCATCCTGTGTGTCTCTTTGAATTGCGCCACTCTGCCTGACCTTTGAGGACAATGAAAGGCTGAACCTCCCTGAATGACACCAGAGCACCAGGAGTCTTCAGAAGACTGAAAGCAGCTGCAAAGTTAATTTAATAAGCAATTTAGCTCCGGATAATCTCCAGTCCAGGCTGATGCCGTCCCTTTCTCACCGCTGTGCTAACTGCAAACCAGCATTCATTGCACGTCTGTCAGTAAATGCCCCAGGCTGCAGTTCATGACCCCAGCTGGGCTAAAAGTCACAGCTCCACTAAAATGGATCCTGGCACATTGCTGCAGTGCACCTCCAGCCTTATTTTGGCATACTCTGAGCACCACAAACCTCGCTTGAGGTCAGCAATGAGGGTATGACGGTGTTAGCTGCAGGGCCATCTACTGCTTGCTTTTTGAGTAATGTACCCATGTTCTAACAAATCACCTATATTTAAATTTCTGCCGTCAGTGCTGTCATCCAATCACTGCGTGTCATTGCTCAATCCAGCACTTTTGGCTGTTACGTGACTTGGCATGACTATCTAAGGTCTCCCTTATGGGAGCATTTATTTCCTGCTTTTCCACTTTTCTTTTTTTTTCTCCTTTTATTGTTCCGCCATACTTAAATTCACCAGGGATATTTAGTAGCTAAATTTGCATCTTTATATCCTAACATCTTTTTGTATAAACTAGCACATTTTCTTCTTTTCCATCTGCCTCTCCCTAAGGGACATCGAGCCCTAAACTAGCAAATCCAGGCGTGATCCAATGTAGTGACAGAATCGTCTACAGCGGCCCACTCTCAGCCAACAGACGCATGGATCCTGTTTTATATCATAAAGGCATTATTATATATTGCATAGTTTTTCTGTCAGGGTCAGTGCCCATCGGACCATGCCCTTTATGTCTTTTCTCTGTTTGGCCAGCAGGTGTTGCTGGTCTTCCCAACTTTCCCCTCTCTGTCTCATAGCCCCTCAGTCCTAGTGTGTTCTTCTTGCTCCCCATTTTGCCGCATTGCTCACTGGGTAGAGCCTGTGGCTCTGAGGTTCTAACCCTCAGTTTATGGGCTTGAGGCTGGCCAGAGACCAGTGTCACCTATTTTGATTGATTATTGGTTTTATGTTTTTCCCTGGTGTTTGCAAATAGCTATCTTTGCTTCCCTGTTTTAGTTTGTCCTGCTTGTGTCCTGTTTGATTTTGGTTTTTCCTCCTAGTCTTTCCTAGTTTAGTCAGCCCTCTGTATTAATGTTTCCCAGTTTTGGTGATTGTTACAATTCCCTAGGTTTATGCTTGTTTAGTGTAAGTCACTCCACTCGTCACCTTTCATGTACCATATTCTGTTGTGACAGAATGACTGACTCAAAGAGGTGACTCCTAGACTTCATGACGTCCCATTCATTGGAATTTGTGTTCTTTGCACCTGTGACCAGATTAGAGTGCCTATTCCAAGGATCTGTTTTTGCCCCTGACCAGCCCAGACACAGTGCTGTTGCTCCCCAGAACATCTAGTATTGAACAGGCTGTGCCCATAAGTGTTCAAGGTCCATCGATGACACTGTCCTTAGATCCTCAAGGTCCTGTGTAAAGGAAGAGACAAAGGGTAGGATCAGATAGGCACTGTCCCTGTCATCTTCTACCGGTGGGTCTTGTGTTGCAGGGCCATTTTATTGGGTCATGGAGTATGCAGTTAAAAATTAATATTTAAATGATTTTTTTTTTACCTTTGATGACTGCAGATGCTATCAGTTAGCCATTACCATGGTCATGGCAATTAGAACTGAAACTGTCTATCATCACCTCAGAAGAGTCTTATCAGGAACAAAAAGCATCCCTAACTTTCTCAGTAGTTTCAATTAGCTCCAAATATCCGTTACCCTTAAAGTTTAGTATTACAGAGCTTGGACTGTGGTTAGTAGCTTAACTTATCAGTGTATTGTTCATTTATTTATTATTCTTTTTGTGTTTACAGTAAAGGCACATTCAGTAGGCCTAGTGATCAGTGATAAAGTAGTAGTTAAATCAGAACCATTGTTCATTTTCTGTGTTTTATTTTGTGTTTTAACAGTAGATGAAGGCATTATTTCTGTGCTATGTTCTATTTACCATTACTGCACTATTTCTTTGGGAAATTAATTTGGGTTGTGACTTAATGACCAAGGTAAAATGTAGGTCCTGAAGTTATACCAGTTGAGAACCATTGCTGTATATAATTGCATTTGTACTTGGATCTCTCTCAGATGGGTTGGTGCCAGTGTTTGAAGTGAATTGGTACTCCTCTCGGTATTCAGTAGCAGGTGCCAATACTCCCCTTGGTATTCAGTAGCAGGTGCCAGAATTCCCCTTGTTTTTCAGTAGCAGGTGCCAGAACTCCCCTTGTTATTCAGTAACTGGTGTCAGTAATCCTTTTGGTATTCACTAGTAGGTACTGGTACTCCCCTTGGTCTTCACTAGCAGTTGCTAGTACCCCCCTTGTTATTCAGTAGCAGGTACTGGTAGTCCCCTTGGTATTCAGTAGCAGATGCCAGTACTCCCCTTGGTATTCAGAAGCAGGTGCCAGAACTCCCCTTATTATTCAGTAGCAGATGCCAGAACTCCCCTTGGTATTCAGTAGCAGGTGCCAGTACTCCTCTTGGTATTCAGTAGCAGGTGCTGGTACTCCCCCTGTTATTCAGTAGCATGTGCTGGTACTTCCCTCAGTATTCAGTGGCAGGTACTGGTACTCCTCTCGGTATTCAGTAGCAGTTGCCAGTACTCCCCTTGGTATTCAGTAGCAGGTGCATGTACTGCCCAGCAGATATGGAGAGGTGCCTGCATTCTGAAGTGGAACAAAGAGGTGCTGGTACCGTGTTCTGGTGAGTATTGACCCACTTCAAACGGTGGTTGGCAATCCATCCCAAGTTACTCCCTGTCTTGCACCCATAGCTCATGGGATAAGCTCAGGACCCCTGCGACCCTGCATAGGACAAGCACACACAATCATATACCATTTGGCTAATTTTTTTAGACACTCTAACAAAACCAACCCACAAAGTCACTGAATCATAATTTGCATGTTTAACTATTTATTGCCATAATGAGTGAATTAATTCCTTTGTCATTGCACAAGGTACAACGAAATTGTAAAATTACCCTTGTTGGCGCAGGAAAGAAAAAGTCCAGAAGGATACAAAAAAATAATATAGAATATAAATTAAACAGAATATGAACAACAAACAAAATATAAGCAAATCGAATATAAAATTTAATATGAAAGGAGTGCAAAGAATAAAAAAGTAAACAATGTAAATAAATAGAAAAAAATGACAGAAGTAGGTATCAGAATAAAAGAAGTCTCATGCTATAGGTATTCCACTCCTTGAGATTCAGTTTCACAATAAATATGAAAAAAATTGCAGCATAATTAAGAAAATGTTACACATGCTAATAGGCCTCATGAACCAGCCCCCGTACTCTCTGACCCAAATGCCCCCAACCTAAATAAACTGCAATATTTAACAAATTACAGCGATTGGGAAGCCGTTTCCATATGAAAGTACTGGCTATTGCATCAGCACTTTGCAAAATGGTTATTTGGTCTAGATATAGTTTAATTTTACACTCTCAGTGATAATACAGGAATGAGTCAATTCAAACATTAGCTACTGCACAAGAAGACTCGCATATTCCACTGATAACGAAAGCACTCCCACTTTTAGAAAAGCACAGTGTTTTTGGAAACTTACCTTATGAGAGACGAGACTTTCGCATTTGCCAGAGGGGCATTGTAATATTTTTATGTGCCAATACATGACAACATGCCTACATTAGTAAATAATTGAACTGGTCATGCCAGATAAGGCAAGAAAAAATGAAAACGTAAACAAAGATTTTTATGTAGTTTCCCAAGACAAGCAACCCCAGGAAATATGCTATTTATCTTAGAAATTTTAGAAAAATATTACCTTAGTTGTTGCAAGGGAATCCATAAGAGACTTCAGGTCACGTGCAAGGTGACTTCAAAGTTTAGAGGACTTTTGGAACTTGACCAGCTTAAATATCTTGATAAGAAACCACTTTATCTCCACGACCTGTTGGAGGGCATCCAAGACAGAGAGGAAGTGACCTCTATCTGATTCTTGGGGCCTAATACAGTAGCAGCCCAACCCAGTCTATTGTCTAGTTCTGGCTCAGGCAAAAGAGAAGTGTCAGTCTCAGCAGAAGGACGGTAACTATAATGTTTTTGCTATAGTTTGATGAAAGTAATGCAAAGGTCAGATGGGGAAATCCTCTCAGGGAGAAATATTCTGAAGTTTGCAATGGATCAGGTGCATAAAAATAGCATTTTATTAGCACATATTTTGCTTGTCATGCTGACCTAGTTCTGAAGTTGCTATGGTGATACTGAAATTGCTGTTTTCTCATGACAGCTGTGTTTCTCTTTAACTGCTAACGGCCAGATGCCTTTGGTGTTGATACTGGGTGGTGTTGCAGCTAAACCCACCTCTGTTCAACTTCCTAATGTGTGTGTATGTGTGTCCAGTTGTTTCCATAACTGAGACAAATGATGTGTCCTTCTTGGAAGGAGTTCAGAAGGCAGCTGCTTCCAATTAGGGTGTTTTGTGAGTTTTATCCCTGGCCTCTCAATCAGCCCTCCCCTCGTTCGCTCTTAGTTCAAAAGGTGGTAGCCGGGTGTGACAGACAAAAACAGCAGGAGAAATGAGCTCAGTGCCATTAATGACCACCACCACGCTGTCATGGTGCTTTGGGTCAAAGCGATCTGAGGGGGTGTCAGAA
This sequence comes from Cyphomyrus plagiostoma, assembly GCA_019775915.2. Lineage (NCBI taxonomy): Eukaryota > Metazoa > Chordata > Actinopteri > Osteoglossiformes > Mormyridae > Cyphomyrus > Cyphomyrus plagiostoma. The sequence goes on along the minus strand of JABFEA020000110.1, from coordinate 22,253,780 downwards.
CTGATCCTGGGACATCTGATGAATGAATGATAAACAACCAGTGTTCACATAAATCAGGAAGTCTATCTTGTAAAGTTTCAACCAAGCTTTCAATTGTATACCTCAACATGTTGTACAAGACCGTAATAATCAAATTGTACAAATTCAAGAAATGTCTGACAATGCACATAGTGCTGGAATAAAGTGCAATAAAAGGTGTGGTAACACATTACTTAAGGCCATGTTTTTAGTCATTTATGAACACATTCATAATGCATTATAATGCACTAGTAAAGCATTACAAGCATGGCTATAAAATAATTTTTAAAAGTAATAACACATTATAGTCATGTTTATGCATTATGACTGCCTTATGAAGCTGTCATCTATAATACACTATAGATACCTTCATAAAGTATTCGGAATGCATGATACACATGGCTATAATGGGAGATGCCTTTTTAAAAATACTTATAGCCATGTTTGTAATGCTTTATGAAAGCATTATTATTTGTTATGAATGTGACAATGTGTTTATAAATGACTAAGAACACGGCCTTAAGTAAAGTGTTACCAAAGTTGTTTGTGTAATTTCAGAATAGGTACATTTGTATACATATGTCTATAAGGTCCCACTATCATATTGTAGCAAATATAATCTATTAACACTCATACTCAAACCAAAACAACTCCAGGCAAAGGAGTGTAAAGCTGTACATCAGGGAAGCTGTAAGATCTCAGTGACAGTGAATATTTACTTGGACCACATTGAAGTCAATTCTAAAGAAGCTGTAAATATGTGCCACCACCCAATGTTTATATGGGAGCCAGTTTATCCATGGGTAGTAGCTTAGACATTTCACAAGTGTAACATTATTGAAAGACTAGACAGAATGAACCCATTATACAATGAAAAGGTATGACAAAATGCAATATGCAATAGAATACCTTTATTGCAATAGTGCACAGAGCAAGTAGCACAAAATCTTTCCATTTTCCCATCTTACCTCCCTATTGGACGCACCCAGACATAATTAGCACCCACTGCAATTCTGGACGCACCTGCTTTTAATGCATGTGTCTATTTTAGCTCTGTTATTCACCTTATAGTTACAGGAATGAAGTACACATATCAAATATTGCATATCAAATTTGAGACTCTTTAAAATAGCCCCAATTTGCTTATATGGTAGCACTGCAGACTTTTGGTGTTCTTTCAACCAGCTTCCAGATGTAGCCACCCAGAATGCTTCTCCAGCAGTTTCCACAAGTTCTGGCCACAAGTTGGCTACCTTGCCCTTACTCTTCAATCCAACTCATCCCACTCCAGCTCTATAGGGTTTAGGCCAGGGGATTGTGGGGGCCAGGTCACTTCTCACAGCACTCCATCTCATCCTTCGTTTATAACATAATACAGTACTTACATAACCTCGAGGTATGCTTAGCATCATTATCTTATTGAAAAACAAATGATTTTGAGTATCTGTGTCCAGACTTTTGACTGGTGCTGTACAGGTGAGAATGAAGTCTCAGGCATTTATCCAGCAACCCTCGAACAGTTGGTTTTGAAGGCCTCGCTGAACAGTTCAACAGTGATAACTGTACCAGCCATGAGATTTGAACCAATGTTTGTTGCAGAGGTACACACTGCACCTACAGTTTTAAGCAGTCAAAGAAGATGTTTAAATGTTTAAATGATCTTCATGTTGGTGTAAAACTATATTATGCCTGTGAATGTGTGTCAGCTTAGCCATTCCAAGGCATCTCCTAAATCACCTCAATGATTACAGAATTTATCTAGTACACCCATGTATTTCTTGACTCCTCTATTAGCACATCTCGTATGCTAATCGGTACCTCATTGACTTTTTAAACTAATCCAAGAGTGAGGTAGTGAAATTTAATAGATACATGGATTAGCTGGGGTGCCCCTGAGGAGAGGTTCGGAAACTGAAGCAATGTTCTTCTAGCCATCCAACTAGATATCAGTAACTTTTTGGAGAACAGAAGAAATTCTTGAGTTTATTTATTGTGTTACTGTTCATTTGCATATGTTCTAACGCTAAATTGTGTTTTTTGTTTTGATCAAATATACTCTTACTACCCAGATAAACTTTTCTTTGGCTGCTTAAATCTTTTTCACAGTACTTTGTGTGTGTGTGTGTGTGTGTGTGTGGACCAAATATCCCCCACAACGTGATAAAAAACCTGTTTTTTTCTGGCCCCCAAAAAATCTGTGAATATAATGAAGTTTTGTATTTTGTTTGGTAACTCATGGCTAAGCTTAGGGCTAGGTAGGGGTTAGGGTCATTATGGGATTAGAGTTTTTCCAATAGAAATTAATTAAAATTACAAACCTGTGTGTGTGTGTGTGTGCGTGCGTGCGGATTAGAGTTTTTCCAATAGAAATTAATTCAAATTACAAGCCTGTGTGTGTGTGTGTGTGTGCGCTTATAGGTATGATGAGGACCTGTCCACTAGGGAGAACAGATGGAGGCCCAGACTGGGCAGCTTCTGATTTTGTCTCTCAGGATTTGAAGGTTTGCTGAAACATTAAATTGGGGACAAATATACTGACACACCCAGATGCTCATCAGAGTTTATAAATACCATGGATAAAAGCAAAGCTATTTATCTCCCAATCATGCGAGTATAATGCACAGGTCACATGCAATATGCAGCATTTGGTGGAAATATGTTTTGCTGATGTGATCTTTGGGGGACTGTTGTTCTTGTGAATGTGAAAATGCCCAGGTGTTCACTCCTTTTAATATAAAGTAATGGTGATCCTACATGGTAATCTCAAATATCAAATACACCTATTATGCTGGCACTTGCCAATGATTTATTTACAATGAGTTATTTATACTCTATCGCAATGATTTATTTACACTGTGTTTAATTTTTTGTTGACCACAGAACTGTCTCAGCTCGACAGAGAGCACTGTACACTTTTATTTAATTAATTGACAGTAATTAAAGAGAGATGGCATTATCACTGCCGGACTTTTGGGTCTGCCAGTGGGCATTATGACCTGGTGCTGGATACATGCTGAGAGAATATTCAAAAATTGTCGTTAAATTTCATTTTATCATATTATTATATTCATGTTATTTCACTTTGTCTAACAGGACTTGGGCCAAAGACATAACTTTTTTTGCCATTGTGGACAGAGAAGTCTCTCTGTAGAATGTCTATGGTCAGAACTAGGAAATAATTTGCAAATAATTCTTGGATCCATCCATCCATCCATTAGCTTCCGCTTATCCGAGGTCGGGTCGCGGGGGCAGCAGTCTCAGCAGGGAAACCCAG
>JABFEA020000110.1:22214471-22225197 GCA_019775915.2 Cyphomyrus plagiostoma | reverse complement strand
GTTTTAACTCCAAACCTGCCTTGTTTACCTTTCATTTCATTGGGGGAAAAAAAATCATCTCTTATTAAATGGCCTTTTCAAACCTGTTTTATTTTTTTTCCGACTCACACCCCCCCCCCCCCCCCCCCAACCATGGGGCCATGTTCTGCTAAAACAGATGAAGGGATTAACGGCACTCTATCAATGAATGATGCACTGGATTAAAAAAGACCCATCATCTAGTCTGCAGGCCTCTCAATTATTTAAAGACCCTTCCCTCCCCAAGGTTCTCTACTTAACCTACCACCCCCCCCCCCCCCCAAGTATGGGTGACAGGGCCCGTGAATGATTTTCTGCAGAAGAGTATCCTAAAGGACAAGTAACCCGGACTTGGGGCCATGACCTGCTGCGCTGACCCACGTCACACAATACTGGGCGTAATTGCAGAGAATCATAACAACAATAACCCATAATGCCCCCCAGCCCCGAAGGCTTCTGGCGACCCTGCAGCGGCGGCCCTCGGTAGCTGGTGTCATAAGATCATGAGCTTCATCATCACTGTCATTGATGTCTGATGGCTTGTTCTGATAATAACATGATCCACCTGCCCGTGTAATGAGGTAAGGCCCCCAGTGTCACCCCCCCCAGTGTCACCTACCCAGTGTCACCCCCCCAGTGTCACCCACCCAGTGTCACCCGCCCAGTGTTACCCCCCCAGTGTCACCCACCAATTGGCTTTGAGACACAGCTTTTGAATGCCGCACTTTGCGATGCTTTAGCATTCAGCTGGCTGCTTCAACGCTGCATTAGAATTGGTCCGAACGAAGAGATTTCCTGACGGTTCTAGGCTAAGTGTCCATATTTAGCAAGACATGGAGTTCTCTAAAGCTAACTGTTAGTCCTTTCTCTTATGGTGCTTTTTTATGCTGCAGTTGAGCTGGAGTCCCCACAATGATAGGTAAACAAATTAAAAATGTAGCTAATCCTTCTGGACCGTATTGTGGTCTCGTTCATCAATCCATCTTCCAGATGTTTGATTTACCGGCAGACAGTATTTTAGCTTTTCGGAAACTGTGATCATACATTATCAGAAATTCTAACCAAAACGGTGAAATGTATGTCGGTAAGGGGTTCACGGTTATGCTTTTGGCCTGGGGGCACCGTTGTTCAGGAGCGCCTCTAGCCCTGTTACTTCCTCCGGAAACTTCCTCTGTCAGGCTCAGCTGTTCAGCGTCAGCCCATTGGCAGTTTTATTGTAGACCCCAGATGAATTGCAGCTTTTCAGCTACAGTACGTTTTTTGTATTTTTTTTATGGTCAGCGATTTAAATGAACAGATACAGGCACGTCTTTAAATGCCCTATGCGGCGGTTAATAATTAACTCCTGGCACATCTTGGTGAGAAATGGAGTGTTCTCAATATGGCTCGAGTGGCTGAGGTTAATTGTCGCTTTTGCAGAGAAGGGCCATTGTCTACCTGCCGGTTTAACGAAGATGGATTTCGTGATTAAGCGGCCGGCACAATAAAGACAGCGGGGATGACCTTCTGTGCCCCAGCGGCTGAATGAAAACAATTATCGAGCTAAAAAGCTCGAGTCAAGCAGTCTGACGTTACCTTTGTGATTCTGCATCATCTCTGTGCATCTATTTCAGAAAGTTAGGGAAGACCCTGAAATACAACTCACCCTTTACTCTCACTCTTTTCTCTAACTCTGCCACTTCTTTCTCTTCTTATAAACACCTTTTTTGTGATGTTTCTGTCTAAAACAGACATGCTCAGGCATGGGTAGAAGCCACATAAGGACTTTCTGTGGAACTGAGAGTGACTTTATGGGTCACATGATACTGATGTGAAGATCTAGAAGTTTAAGCAGGTTGAAATGTCTGTTCACTTAACTGCAGTCTTAGATCTGATGCACATCTCTCTTTAGGTGCACAACCTGTCTGAATTTGTACGGACAGAGTGTTATCTATGCAACTTCCAGTCAGTCAGGTTACTTATTTGTAAGGTGACGTTGAAATCAGTCAAGACCAAATATGTTCTAGTATTGAGAACTTTCAGATCAGAGAAATGTTTAAAAAATGTGTGTTGTGGGAAAGGTTGAAATAAAATTTTTTGAAAAAATATATGTGTTGTTTTTGTCAAATCCTTTCATTTAATTTTATTATGTTATTTAAGTGGCAGAGAGCCTTAGCTCAGGGGCCTGTACTAAGAAGCGGGGTTACTGGCTTATTGGGGTAACTTGTCGGATTTAAGGTAGTCTGGGCGAAATGTAAGTGAACGAATATGAAGTCCATTTAAACTGTGGTACCTTAAATTCAACAAGTTACCCCAATAAGCCAGTAACCCCTCTTCATAGCACAGGCCACAAGAGTCTTTGCGAAGCAGAGTAATGCCAAAGGGCTTGGTGCAGGCGATTTCACATTCCCATGGTAATTGATTACCAGCCCTGTACCAGCATTTTCCCCGCTTAATGAAGCCCAACTGACCTTGATTGGATAAATGACCTTGTTAGAAATAAATTGGGCTAGTTGGGCAGCTCAGGAAGGGAAAGTGCAGAGGCGGAGTATCAGGGGCAAGCTTGCTGACAGTAAAAGGTTTAGTTAGTCAGCTGCTATTGAGCTTGCCGTTTTAAAGGCTCAATTTTTTGTTAATCCTACTGCCCTGTGGTAACCCTGTGGCCCACAGCCTATGGCCCTGCTAAGGGCTTCTGGGTGAGACATGTCTAAAATACTCAGAAGATATTAAATGTTATTTAGCCTGTCAGCTGCATACTTAGTGCTTCCAGATTCCAGTTAACCACCAAAAAAAAAGATTTATACCACCTTGCATATTACAAAGGCTTGAATTTCTCATGTTTTAGTCTTATAGTTTTTGAGAATTTCACAGAAGGTCAGTTTGAATCTTCTTTCCTGTATTTCAGGATATCTTGTAATAGGATTTCTTACGGAGTATTTGCTTCTTTCTGTGGCCTCCATTGATTTCCACATCTCAGTCTTTTCTTGTGTGACTCACTGAATACTTTTTTGAGATGTAGTCAATCATCTTCCAACTGCCTATCCCTGTTTTTTGTGCAATGTTTGTTTCCCCAAAAGCGAACTTGGTAGAGACACACTAGGGTGCGAAAAACACCACATTGAGTATCAGGTACCCTAATTACATTCTGAAGAATGTTGCATGGCATTGTTCTTGTTGGCTTCTGAAGCTCGGAACATGATTGGTTCACGTAAATTCAGCACTGTGCTGTGTCTGAGTGCTGATTGGCTAGTGGGTTTGGTAACTGCTGGTGCCTGAAATACTAAAGTTGCCCATATGATGAAGCCAAAATATTACTTGGAGCAAGAGTACCCCAAGATTTTATTACCCTGGATAGCAGGTGAACAGGTTGTGCTTGCGTGCCACACAACCCAAACGCCCATCGGGACACAATGTGGAGTGAAACTGAAAGAAGGGCATCATGGGATTCTTACATGCCCACTTTGTAATTGAATACATTGTTTATTTCCTTTTAACCCTGACAGGGTCGGCGAAAGCTTTTCAAATCAGTCACACCCTCAGGATCCTCCTTCCTGTGTTCTTAACTGGACGTGACACAAAGCCAGTACTGAGCATGTCCAAAACTCGGATAAGGCTCACTTACAGTGATTTAAAAACCAAAGGCTCATTCCCAATTTGCATGCTACCGGCGCAGTTCACGGGCTATCTGCTGGAGGGCTGCATTACTGCATCTTTTTGCTGCTGATACGTTTTTGAAGTGCATTCAGTTTTTAACACTGACGGTTATCTCTGAACTAGGACCTGTGAAATTTAAGCTAAAATAATGTTTTACTTCTTTTCTGTTTGAATGAACCCATATATTTAATTTCCTCCTTTATGGAACTGAGCTGAGAACAGCAGGAATATGAAGATGTTATACTGGCTAATAACAGCATACGGTATCTCCAGCCCTTAAATCAAGCTTCATTTTTTTGGAAGCAATATTCATAAAAAGCTGGACTGGTAATTATTTAAGATAAGAGATATTTGATGCTAGCAATTCAAATTTTACTTGTCAGATGGATACATTTTAAGGAGATTAAAAATATATCTGCAGGATTGCCTTGTTAACCAGGGCGAGGTATCCATGCTTCTATCTGTGCAAGAACTGGGATGTATTCAGCTGTCAAGTAACAAACAACCTTTTTGCCAAATCAGCCAGGCCATAATAATGGCAGATGATTTACACCGGAGCCCATGGCAATGACCGCCCTGCACAGATGATGTCATGTGTGGCGTGACGTTGACACAGTCCAGGACAGAAGACTGAGCGCCTCCTGTGGAGCAGATCAAACATCTGGAGAAGATAAGAGACATAGCCACTGGCTGAGTGAGCGTTCATCGGTCATCGTTGGGTGTAACTTTGAACTGGGAAACCTTAGTGCTTGGACCCAACAACCTGTTGGCAAGGTTTATAAGGCATGTAACCGGAAAGAAAAGGGAGGTATGGGCACTTTATATAGACAGAGGAGTTGAAGTGACTTTGACAAAACAGAGAATAGGAAGAAAACAAAACAAGTGTCAAGTTTTGGCAAGAGCTACAGCAGGGTGTGGGTGACGGTCTGGGTGTGTGTTCTGGGCCTGAGAATAACAGAATCCAGTTTGATATGATCCACAACAAAACAGAGGCAAAGTCAATGTAGGTCCTCATATCCTGACTTCATCCACGCCCATCCGCCCTTTATTAGTGTTGTTTTACTTCCCCATCTTTCTGTCTCTCCTCACCTCCCAGTTCTCCATCTGCTGCCTTTACCTGTCTGCCTTCCCAGTGACCTGCACACTGGAGATGTGGGCGGATAAAGAAGAATGAGCAAATCTATGAGGAGCAGATCTTTTGGCCCCGTTACCCAGAGTCCCCTGGGATTTCATTCTGCAGAAACCTTTTGCTAAAGAATCTGGTTCCTAACATGTGTCACCTTGCTGCCCTCATTTTTTAGGATTTATTGAGTGTATAGTACCATTCATATAATAATGTTATTTAGCTACAGGACCTTTAATAGACTTAAATATCAGTCATTATTTGTCATTTCCTTGGACATTTTCCACTGTAATTATGCTCCTTAATGAACGGTATGGCCATAGAAACCCTCTTTCAGCACCAATTCCCTCAGCGGCCAGATGGAAGGTTTCTCTGAGTTGGATTATTACTATATGTATATAGTCAACAGTGACTGCTGGCTCACTGCTGATAGACTGTAACAGTACCTTTAATTTTCCGTAATGACGAGGCCCAAATTAAAGCGGCGTCCCCAGCCGCTGCTGCCTCTGTGTTTTGTAAACAGACGCACAAAGGCCATTGGCTGGTGTTTTGGGAACCGGCCATGGGACGTTGGGTTTCTCTGGTTCCTGTGCTGACGGCAGGAGGGTTGTAGCGGACAGGTCAAGGCCCGGAACCCCCCTTCCAGCCCTGACATAATGGAAGCCAGAACTTGGACAGTGAGGGTGGGAGGGAAAACCTAAACTAAATAACAAAAATGAACTAAATAACAAAAACTAATAATACATTAGTGATTCTGAGTCAAGCACAGGTTCTTCCAAAAGAATCTGTGAACTGAATACATAACTTCCAGTCATGTTGATATTGTTACCATCATAGTCACAGACAAAGTATGCCCGCCCCCCCACTCCACCCAAAGTTATATGTTTGGTCTAATTTCCATGGAAACGATGAGGCCTACATAATCAAAAGGTCCAAGTCAACAACAACTGGACAGGCTTCAGAGCGATCAGGAGGAATTGATGCATTGTCATCTGTGTCCAGAGGCCCATGAAATGGCCGACTGCAGCACAGAGGGGCCCCGCGTCTGTGCAGACAGGTGTCAGCCATCTTTAATGTTTACGGCAAAGGCATGGCTCACCGAGTGATGTCACCGTGGTCCGGGACGTGATTAATGAATAATGTCTGGCTGCTCGGGTTTCGGTGTGATTCCAGAGCCCAGAATAATTCCAAACACCCAACGATGGAGGTTGAGGCTGGGAGGAAAAAACAATAAACTAATCAGCCCTGGAAGCTGTGGGCCGGACTGTCGCTGCCGATACCTGCGCTGATGATGGACACTTTAATGGCCGCCACCATGTCTTTTACCGTGTCTTTGTCCCCCCACCTCCCGCCGCCGACTGGCAGACGTAATGCAGCTGACCGTCCGCACCTATGACAACCTTCTGGAAGGGGCAGGTTTACCAAGAATCTCACTCTTTTATGCCTCAAACAGAATTTAGGTTGGAGAGCTAAGCTGGATGCCGACTTCATGTTATATATACATATATCTAGATATTTTTGATATTTTGATTACCCTCTGCACCCCTCTGCTGGCATCATTTGTAAAGCCTTTTCTATCTCTAGTTTACCCATCAGGATACAGCACTATGTTCACAGTTTATTCTGTAGCTTGCTGTCAAGTTGTTTTCTTGCACTAGTCTGTCAGAATTTACACTATATTTCCAAAAGTATTGGGACACCTGCCTTTACACACACATAAACTTTAATGACATCCCATTCTTAGTACATAGGCTTTAATATGGAGTTGGCCACCCTTTGCAGCTATAACAGCTTGCGCTCTTCTGGGAAGGCTGTCCACACGGGTAAGGAGTGTGTTTATGGGAATGTTTGACCATTATGCCAGGAGAGTATTTGTGAGGTCAGGCACTGATGTTGGACAAGAAGACCTGGCTCACAGTCTCCGCTCTAATTCATCTAATTCATGGCCACGATTTATGAGTCCATCTGCGTTCCTACCCTCACCTATGGTCACGAGCTATGGGTAGTGACCGAAAGAACAAAATCGCGAGTGCAAGCGGCCGAAAGGAGTTTCCTCCGTAGGGTGGCTGGGTTCTCCCTTAGAGATAAGGTGCGGTTCAGAGTAGAGCCACTGCTCCTCTGCATCGAGAGGAGCCAGATGAGGTGGCTCGGGCATCTGATTAGGATGCCTCCTGGACACCTCCCTGGTGAGGTGTTCCGGGCATGTCCCACTGGGAGGAGGCCCCAGGGAGGGACTGTCTCTTGGCTGGCCTGGGAACACCTTAGGATTCCCCCAGAGGAGCTGGATGAAGTGGCTGTGGAAAGGGATGCTGGGATTGGCTCCAGCTTCCCCATGGCCCATATGGATAAAGTGGTATAGGTAATGGATGGATGGATATTCTGAAACCGATTCCATGCAAGACAGCGGGGTAAGCAAATTTAAAATACATTTCATTCACAATCGTGAGGATACCATTACTGGTCATCAGCTCATATTGCTCATTTCATGGCTTATTCACCATTAGCCTATGATTGTTACATAGCACAGCAAGTTTCAGTGAAGCAAAATAATTAGGTACATCATAAATGACACAGTTACTCTACTAACCAATAAGGCTTTGTACGTTTATATACCGTGAATTCCTGATCCATACACTGAACATAGCACACAGAAAACAAAGATCTGTAAAATTCCAGAATATGAGTCAAATCTGACTCCGATGCCCTGGTCCAGTAATCTGTAATTCAGGTTCTATCCATGCTGAATGTTGTAGAAATGTCCTGGTGCATTCCATGTCCCTAACCGTGGACCTGGGAAGAACTTTGGAAGTAGAGAAGTTTTCGTAGAAAATTGAAGGACCCAGGCATCTGTTTGTAGATACCTTTAGCAGAATTCTGTGAGACCTTATTGTTGACCTGGGTACACAGATGAAGAAGTGAAGAAAGTGAGGTTAATTGCATTTAGTATAGAGACCATAATGGTAGCAACTATGCAAAGAGCTATTCATTTACCCGTTATCACAGCATACAAAACAGTATCTGGCAAATACTGAGCGGGGGGTATTTTCATTAATGGAAACTAAAGGCGCTTTTCCACCATACCAGATACCATACTTTTGGTATAGCGCTTTTGGTAGTTTCCCCTTTTCCACTGACTTTGTGTCGAATACTAGTACCAAAATTTCCAGCACCTAAAGTGCGACACCAACGCCGATACATTTCAGGTACTTTGAGGTGGAACTTAAAACACTTTCATTGTTGACTGGTTATGCAAATAACCTGCCTCAAACACAGAACAACTGGCATCTTGAGTTGTTACAAAGAAAACAAGTAAATATATAAAAATAATAAAGGATGCATGGACAAATGAAAGACCCAAGCTTAAATTGCAACCTGGTCAGGAGAACAGATACAAGATCAGGATGGCATGACAGGAAATAAAGTATTGTTTATAATACTGAAATATCAAAAGTATGGTACCTGGTGTATTGGAAAAGCGCCCTATGACTGTAAGAAAATATTTTCATTCATTGAAATAAGATACGAAAATGAACTGCAACTAAACTTTTTTATATATATCTTAAATCTGAAATAAAATAAAAAAACATCAAAATACTTTTCATTAAATCTTTTAAGCAATTAAAGTACTGATTTTTAAAAATCTTTTTTCCTTGATAGAACAATGCACTTGAACCATAGAAACAGCCAAAACAATTTTTTTAGTAGCTGTGACGTCTTACACCTTTCAGTCTATCCCTACAACTTTAAACTTTAGCTGAAACTAAAATATAAAAATACTAAACCAATAAAACCACACTAAAAAGTAACTAAAACCATACCAGATTTCAAATGAAAAAACATAAAAATAAAAACAAACTTATAAAATAAAACTATAATAACACTGCGGAGGAGAGTCCCAGACCACCAGCATCCCTATCCGGGTTACATTCCTGCAATATGGATGAATAGTGAAAGTTGCACCCTTCAGTAAAACAGAAGTTAAATCTAATGAATGATAATGCTAGGAGAGTCTTTGGCAAAGACAGATCCATAGTTAGTCGTTCCTGAGAGACACCCACCATCGTCAGCATGGTAACCAGATCACGTGTTGCTGCATGTTCTGCCAAGATCTGGTCCAGGGTTTCCACGTACCAGGAGCCAGTCTCCTTGTCCCTCCATGAGACATACCCTGCAGTGGCAGCCAATACCATGTACATGCTTTAATCAGCAATATTCAATTTGAAAGACATTTGCATTGTGTTTTCCTATGTCACTATGCCACCACTACATACAGATGATGATCTGCTGAAATCTTCAAACTGTAGTACAGTGAGACCCCATATCCATGGTAGAAATTCCAGAAACAGTTCACAAGTTGCAGACCGAGTACCAAGCAAGCATGGTGAGTAGCCACAATATAATAAGATATTTTTAAGCAATTTTTGTTCTCATTACAGGTCATGTACAGGTACATGATACAATGTTGTTCATTGTAAAATGTAGTGAGAGTACTCAGTCATCCCTTGATACATGAAATTCATGGCTGTCGTCTCTTGATCATCATCTCCTCATCTTGATGGGCACACATGCAATAGTCACATTGTGAAAGGATGTGAGGCAAGAAATATTAAAATAAAATAATAATGATTATCATTTAAATTAAAGTGACACTTAGGATGCAGTTTCCAACTAAACATAACTGAAAAATAACTGATCTATATAATAAAATGAGCTTGATATAGGACTACAATCTTAAGTATGTTTCATCTTTGTGTTCTGCATGTGCAGGAAACTGGCCTCAATAATGTGTGGATTCATAATGAAAGATAAGGAATATGACCTTAATTTGTTTTACCGTTTCCTCTGTATCATGAGAGAAACACATTAAATAGCAAAAGGTACTTTTATGAATGGCGATGGCAAAACCCAAAAATATTGCAAGGTGATTCCCCCCACCCCCAATATCGTTTAAACCTAAATAGATATCATTTCATTCAACATTACTCAGGAAGTGATGAAAGCTGTAGAGGGTGTAGGTCAGACTGAAGTTTCATTGAGATCAAAATGTGATTCATAGTAAGAATTTTGGTATTTTGGAAAACACTATAAACACCTCCATGCTGGATACTACTTAAGCCACTGATAGGGTTAGTGATATGACTCCTTAGACACTCATACCGGGGTAAGTAGAGTATGACACCAGGATGTCACTGGGTACTGGCAGTGTTGTGCGGGCATCAAGCTCATCTGACGCGCTGAGGGAGTCACTGCTTGATGATGTGGGAATGGCATCCATTTCCTCATCCGCCCCACCAAGGGACGGGCTGGCCTCTTCAGGGGACACTTCAACTCCTGTGTCCGTTTTATCTGGAGGAGCACATGGGCAGATAGTGCTCCATCATGGCTAATAATCTCAATTATTATTATTACGCTGTACACCAATATGTTACAACCCATTATTTCCATTGCATTTTTCCTCACTATAAGAGCTAATCCAAGAAGGCTAGGATTTCAAAGACACACGATGCCTGTGGTTAGTATGGTGCTGTCCTGTAGGAAATACGCTATAGGACTGCAAGTAATGGATGTTACGAGAAAAATATTTATAAAAAACTATAAATAAAAATAAACAAAAACTAACAATGTTTTGGAATATATAAATGCTGAGTAAATGCACATAAATGTATAATGGAGAATATTAGCTATTTTAAATACCAGGAACTAAAATGACAGAGAAGTAGGAAGAAATCCCAAGTTGGAAAATTAATCATCATTGCAAAAACAATTTTCCAGTTACTTCTGGTAGTGAAGAGGCTCTCCAGATACAAAAATGAAATCAAAACGTAAAACAAATAATCACTTAATAGTAAACAGAGGTTCAAAAAGAAAAAAAAAAAAAAAAAAAAAAAAAAAGGAAACCAAAACAAAAAATACCAAAAAAAAAAAAAAAAAAAAAAAATTGTTTACCCCAAA
>JABFEA020000110.1:22193191-22208631 GCA_019775915.2 Cyphomyrus plagiostoma | reverse complement strand
AGATCTTTAAGTCCATCTCATGAAAAATCGGAGCAGAAACAAAGGTGTTGCGTTTATATTTTTGTTGAGTGTATATTATATACAGTATACATAAAAGAAACAGCACTCACAAACTGGTGTCGGAGTAAGAACAGGTGGGGGGAAATGGGATGAGGTCCCATTCTGTAGCATACTGGCTAGATCTTCTTGCCCCGCCTCACGAAGGCACTCCAGGAATGCTGGAAACGCACATTTTCCGCGAGTTTCTAAGTCTGCCAATAGTTTTCGGGCCTGTTCCCGGCGGGTACCTGCACTCTGAGTGAACATCGAGGTTAAATCAGACACAAGCTACTTAAATAAAACAAAGCCAGAATCAGTTAAATTAATGTTGGAACATAACAGATTTTACACATAGCATATTCCTGCTTTTACACCCAGAAATGCAAAGTAACAAAGTTGGCCTACAAATACTCTGCCTGGCCAAAAAAAGGTTGCACAATTTAATATTCTGTTGAACGGCCTTTAGCTTTGATTATGGTGCACATTTGTCATTGCATTGTTTCCACGTATTTGTACAACATCTCAACATTTTTTTCCACCCAGATTTGCATTAATTTCTCATTAAGGTCTTGTATTGATGACAGAAGTTGAACCACTATATAAAGTCTTCTTCAGCACATCCCATACACTTTCAGTGGGGTTAAGGTCAAGACACTGTGATGGCCAATTCGTGTAAATGATTCCTCATACTCCCTGACCGACTATTTGACAATTCGAGCCTAGTGAATCTTGGCGTTATCGTCCTGGAATATGCCCACGCCAGGATAACTTGGCCATTAAGTAGATTCAGATAATCAGCTGACGTCACTTTATTGCAGCATAACGTGGCTGTGCTGTAATAATGAGCCAATCATTGGCTCTTTAGTACTTGCTGATTTAAATTTAAACAGTCACACTTTTCTGGTTACTGTTCTTAAGAAAGGTTTTTCGGATTTGTACTTAAGTATTTTACGTTGTTGCAACATCTACTGTCACAACATTTCTGAGCAAAATAATTATTCCGACCATCGTTATACGAAATTTGCCTTGACTGAATTCAAAAGAATATGCTGCTTTTCAATTTATTTTAAAGTGTACTTTCGATATTTGAATATTTTAAAACTATTTTTTACTTGAGTAGTAATTAATTTAATCGCTGGATGACTTTTACTTACGTAACATTTTAGAGATGCGTATATACTTCTACTTTAGTTTGAAAATTGAATAGCCCAATTTTACCACCACTGTCCGTACCTGTATTTCTTCAATCATATCCTGCGTGAAGACCCCCCTTGCCAAAAGTCCATCATAGAGCTTCGAAGGCTCCAGTTTTGTCACAAGACAGAATCTTTTAATACGGAGTCTGTTTCTTTGTTCGGGATCCATTCTGAGTCTGCAAGTGGACAAGACAATATAATACAGCCATTTATGCATCACGATAAAGTTTGTTCAAATTAAACATTTAAATAAATTCAAATTAGTACTATTAAACAGTCTATTGTTTTTTATCTGCGGAGCCACAAATCACTTTACAGAACTGGTGGAAAAACTCACTTGTTGGTTTCTGTCTTAAAACACCAATAAAAAAATAAAGCTTACCATTAACAAAATTCGTGTATTTAGGAAATATGAATCCAATATATCAATTCCGAAATAATATGTGTTTCCCCCAAGTAAATCCGAAAATCTCTAGCTAGACATCAGCTCACTTCCTTGTTTTTATTTTGATGACCATAGAAATCTATCAAATCCAGATAAGTATACGGAAAAAAAATCGCAGAATTCAATATGGCGGCAACTGCACCCATAAAACATGCCAAAAATAGCATGCACAACTTGCCATATTTTACCATGAATTTTTATGATTTGGTGTAACACTATAGTAGCATGCTGGTGGTTATCCTGCCAATGAGTAGATCCAATATAGGCCTATGCGTTTCCCAAGAACACATTTGAGCTCATTTTACAAACTAATTTACTTTTAAAGTAAACAAAACCATCGTGTGTTGATATTATTACTATCCCATTCATCAATTCATCCCTTTCAACAATGAGCAAAAAACATCTGCATTTACTGGTGTACATAAAGCGGCACTGCGCAATATTTCCAATTTTGGCTAATCTGCGTCACAATGTATTTCCCTTCTATTTATTGTATAATTTCTAGAGCGATCATAGGTTGTGCGTCTTACGTAAACATAGGACGCCGCCTTAACGGAGTCGGAAGTGTAAGTGCAATTGCTGCGGTGTAGTCTGGATGTAGGAAGTCTGCTGCCCTTCGTTGTGATTAGTGGTGCGTTAATCATATAGATCAGGGGTAAATTCAACTAAAATGTAAAGAGGTCCAGTTAGAGAAAAATTCTTGAAACAAAGGTCCGGACGATCATAATATCTAACTATTTAGTGTGATATATATTTAAGTAGTCTATTAGTTGCATCAACATTGTATGTAATCAGTACCCGACTGTCAAAGCAAATTGGATATGTTACATGTACAATTCAGTAACGTTTTGACAATATTTATTGTCACGTGACATAGAACTTCAGCCAGCTGCCTGGAGTGAGATTTTCAATTCGAGTTGTCTGCGCACATGTACCAGTTATTACCTTGTAAATAATCTGGTTTTGTATTTAACCGTGTAAATGCACTTTTGACGTAGCTAATTTTAGGTTTTAGAATGGAATAATACAGATTTGCCGTAAGATTTCCACCGTGAGTGTCATGCCAGATGCTTGAGATTTGAAAATACATCTTTTATTTCACCTGAGTTTATTTATATAACAGATAACATTACTTTATACATATGTTAAAAAGCAGAAGCTTCAACGAACATAAATCAACATTAAACTACATCTATTTATCCAACGTGTTATAATATAATACATATTGTATTTGAAAACTTTTCAGCTTTACGATTTCATGAGCGAGCAGCCACTCTGTTAGGAACATTACGCTTTTTGGTTACGGGTGTTAGCTTCGCTGCTTCGTTAAACACTAATGGCACATTAGCGCAGACTGCATACGCCGAACTATACATCTTGCTTGGCGGTCAAAGGCGTTTGAAGCTCATCGGCGTGGGAAACGGCGGTTCTACTGCTAAACCACTACCGAAAACACTACAAACGCTGCGCCGTTTAAAATGAAAGCGCTTGTCAGGTTTTAAATAATAACTTAGCGTTTTAGCTGTCGGTCCGGGCGTGGTTCGAATTACGGGGGGTACTGTACCCCCCGATCAAGACTCAGACCCCCACAAAGAGACAAAAAATAGCAGTTTGGGGGGTATTAACATTTTTCTTTTGTTGTAAAAAAGATAACCTCACCTTGTATGAAAATTTTATGTAAAACGATTTCAGTCGCCTCTAATATAGACCGTACCAGTTTAACACTGCGGTGAAACTATCCGGGCTTTGCCGAAACACTGTCAAATCATTCGCGCTTAAAATGTGAGGTACACGCATAAACATGACATTATGGTTTTCGGCCGTACGGTTTAAGAAAATAACAGACTCCAAGCGATCGCGCATAGGAAAAGGGTGAGTACTTATTTGTACAAAGTACAGGATATACTTAAATGCAATTAATGTCTTACTTTCCCATAATGTATGAACAAGTCATATGGCATCTGAAAGGCAACGTTCAAAGCTATTTCCTAAACAAACCTGGTCAGCTTTAATATACCATTTAAAAGAATGCACTTTGAAATACATTTTATGTTATGAGACAGGTGGGACAGCTCATTCCTCAGGATTATCCTATAAGGTACAAACATATCTGGTACCCCCTGAAAGGCAAGGGCGTAGGCTATATCTCGACCAAATTTGGTCAACTTTCACTGTAGCATTTTAAAGAAAATCCACTTTGAAATCCATGGCTTTACAGTATGAGTATATGTATTGGAATATATGAGCCAGGTTTGACAACTCATTTCTCAGTACCGAATTAAGATTCAGACTCGCCCAAAGAGACCATAATTGGGGAGTACTGCCTTCATAACACTTCTATGACCATTATGGTCCGCTACCGCATCAATACGAATAGTCGCCACCAGGATCAATGTTAAGAGTGCAAGATGCGTTAGGGGTATTTACTAACATGTATGCAACACACGGTCATGGTCTGGACATGCAACAAAATAAGAATCAATACAGAAGATCTCATTATCCTTATCCCTATCCAAAAGAATTTGGATACCCCCCAGTACCCCCCGTAATTCGAACCATACCGACAGGGACCGAAAAAAAAGTATCGTTAATTCATGTCGCTTCACCTCTGTCGAGACCATTCATATGGACTGTAACTATATCTTGTGGGCACAAGATACATAACTTGTGTGTTTCTTATGTGCACAAGATAAAAAAAAATCTATGGGACTTCGGGGGCTCCATAGTAATGTTATTTTTAATATTAATAATATTATTAGCGCAGGTCGAAAAAACCAGGAGTGGGATATTTATTGTGGTGATGGACAGATGATGCTTTTTTTGAAGCGTTGGAACTTTCCAGGCAGTTGCGTTGAAAAGTTCCATTAACTTCTTGAAGCGTCGCATGCTCACTAGGGCCACCTGCTGGTCCAAAGAGCTTGGAGCAGGACATGGTGCAACACAGTCGTATCTTTCTGAACGCGAGCTAAACACAACTAATTTTTGTCAAACTTGAATTATTTCAAATTTAATATAAAAATATTTAAATTGTGAGTTAGGACTCCAGATTTCTTGTTTTATATTAAGAAAATGGGTAAAGTAACTGATGATAATAACGCAGTTACTAGTTTTAAGTATTCAGTTGTACTAGTTAATAGTTGGAGGCAGTGTGCTTGTGAGACTGGACGGATACACCTGGAGTGGACACATGTAGAACAATCAGTGTGCAAAGTAAACTGATGTGATGAGGTCAAAGGAAGAAAAACAAATTTGTATCCCAACATGTGTCATTTGAATTACATTTATTTTTATTTAACCTCTTTTTAAATCACACCCCCTCCCCGTTGTGAAATCAAACCCTAGTCTCCCGAGTTATAAGTAGGGGAAACTAACCACTGTATTAACATGGATCACAAAACCATTTTCTGGGCTGTGTCAGAGGGAACCTCTTTGCCTGTTTCTGTGCTCCAGGTGAAAGTTTGGAAGTGTATGTAGCAAAAACAAGCAAGCTAGTTTAAGAAACAGGCTGATGCAGCAGATTTCTGGGTGGGATCGGCCCAACACTAAGACCTAAATGTCATGAGCAGGGGGCTACTGATTTGGAAGAGGCCCTGATTATGGCCGGCTGATGTGAGATGGCCAGAGAGACTCAAGAGATGGACACATATGTTTACAGATGTCACACTTTTAATTAATTGTTTCATCGAATTTCATCAAAATTAAAAATGATGATGCAAAAACTCTCTTTTTAATTAAAATGGAAAGACCTTGCTAATATACATAAACAGTTCAATTTTAAAAACCATAAATATGTGTCCATGGAAAAGGACATACAGGGGTGTGGCCAATTCAATTCAAATTCATAAATGTAATGGGGAACAATTAATCAATTCTGATTTTTGCCCAACCCTGTTGTGCATTAGTGTTGTAAACAATGAAAGTAGGAACTGTGTAATGTATGCCACGGAATGTGAATATAGAGCAAAATGACCCCCTTTGCTGTGTCACTGCTTGCTCATGCTGGCAGTGACCTGTCATTAAAGGTGGAACTTCCTTTTGAAAAGAGTTGTAATCTGCTTTTTATATTCATGACCCGCAAACTGCCATGATATATCTAATTGAATATGTGGCTTTATTTGTTATGTTATAATTTGTCTCAACACGCCATTTTTGTTTTGAAACTCGCTTTTACAGTGAGCAGCTTCACCAAATGATTTACATATTCACATTACCAGCCAAAGATTCTTGTGTCACAGTTTCACGGTAGGGGACAGGTGCTTGGGGGGACACCAGGATAAACAACAATGCAATATAGGACAAACAGTAATAAAATACACTTTATATCCTAAAATACACTAACTACATGTTGAAGATTATTTGTAAAAGTGTCATATTCCACCATCAAATATTCATAATTAATAAATAATCAGTGAATCAAAATAATTAGGTACATCATAAACGACTCTACTAATTAGGTTTTGTAAGTGTCTAAACTATGAGTTCCTGATCAACAAACTGAAGAACACATAGAAAACAAATAAGGCCCAGTAATATGGAATCCAGCTTGTATCAGTCCTGTATTGAAGAAACGGTGTTATTGTAGAAACATCCTGGGATGTTCCATGGAGTGTCTAACTGTCTCCCTGGGGAGAACTTGGGAAGTAGAGATGTTTTCTTAAAGAAGATAAGTAGAAGGGCATCTGTTTGTAGGTTGTAGATATGTTTTGAACATAATTCTGTGCAACCTTGTTGTTGACCTGGACACACAAATGAGAAAGTGAGGTTAAATGTATTTAGTATAAAGACCATAATAGTAGCAGCCATGCAATGAGCTATTCATTTAACCACTTATCATGGTGTACGAAACAGTCAACCTGACAGTACAGCAATGTGTCACTAAGTTTTAAGCACTTTCAGCAGATTTTTGTTACTATTCATCCATATTCCAACTACTTAATCAGTATGAGTTCAGGGTGGGGGGTAAGATGGATCAATGCTGGGAGCAGGGATTGAGTGATAAAGCCAAGAGACAGTTTGCCAAAGACAGATCCATAGTTAGTCATTCCTGAGAGACACCCACCATCGTCAGCATGGTAACCAGATCATGTGTGGCTGCATGTTCTGCCAAGATGTGGTCCAGCGTTTCCACATACCAGGTGCCAGTCTCCTTGTCCCTCCATGAGACATACCCTGCAGCGGCAGCCAGTGTTCTGCAAGTTCACTCTCAACAAGAACTATCTCAGAGTTCACTTCACACAGATTAAAATGAACTAGCTCACGTTGAATGTTCACAATTTTGAATTTTTAAGTTCACAGTCCCAAAAATGAACTAGTTCACGTTCATGTATTCTGATTTTTTTACTGAGCTCCTCTGAATCCAAAGTGAAATTTTTGATCAGTAATTAAAACATCACTAGCGTCACCTACCTCTACAAAGCTCTACTTTATTAATATAAAACACTGGCATTACAAGCATTCCAATGGATCACATCAATACTGATCAAGACAAGGAAAGTGCAAGAAAATTAAGATCATGAAGTAATATTTTTCCAAGGCTCGATTCTCACTAATATCATATTTCATATCACAATATGAAAAGTAACATTTTTCCTATTATTGCTACCTCTGGTGTGTGAGCGTCGTTCAGTCTTGCCAGAATGAACAACGCTCATTTTCGCATTTATTAGTTGCAAACTGATTTGTTTAGTTCACTGTTCATCAAAAATATGAGCACATTCGGTTACTGCATTCATGCACAACACTGGTGACAGCCAATATTGAGAGACATTTGCATTGCATTTTCCTATGTTGCTGACCAATACTCCATATAATTTTGCTGATATCTTCAAACTGTAGTACCAGCTGCCCAAAATAAGAATTTGTGTATTTCATAAGAAACTAAACACTGGTTACTTCTTAAGCCATTGACAGTGTTATGGATATGACTCCTTAGACATTCATACCTGGGTAAGTAGAGTACGACACCAGGATGTCACTGGGTACTGGCAGTATTGTGTGAGCATTGAACTTGTCTGGCTTGTCCGTTAGTGTGTCACTCCCAGATATAGGGACAGCATCCCTACTGTAGCGGTCGCTGGCCTCTTGAATAGGTACTTCACGTCCTTCGTCCATTTCATCTTGGGAAGCATATGGGCAAATTTTCTATGTATGGTGCTCTCACAAATGTTTCATATAACATTTTTGTGATTTGACCTAAGGCTTGGTTAAAGTTTGATCAATGAAACCTATACATTTTGATTTAAATAAAGGAATATTTTACCTAAAAAGTGTGTTATGTATAATCATCTTTGTGTACTGCTCTGAAGTTATATTATAAACCAATACTCCACTATTAGAGCTATTCCAAGAAGGCAAACTGCTAATTCACCGATGAACAGGAGATGTGTTCATTATTATGCTTTCCTGTAGGAAAGGACAGCAAATAATATTTGGAATATATACTGTAAATGTTGAGTAACTGCACATAATATATAATGGGGAAAATTATTGTGGAAATATTTAAAATACCAGGAGCTAAAATGGCAGAAAGATGGCAGGAAATCTCTAGTTAAACAAAGTAATCATCATGGACAACATACTCAATTGTGCAAAATCTATTCCAAAACTCAAACTCTAGCTGAATCAATTAAATGGTGTTGGGCCTCAGTGGATTTTTCTATGTGGGACCCCAAGGTGGGTTTTGGGGCCCCTGTCAAGCACTGCCCCCCCCCCCCCCCGAATCTTTCAGGATATCTATGAGCCTCCAGCACCCTTGGCTGTCATTCAATGAGGTTCAATAAGGGAAGAGCAGCTTGGTCCAAGGTTCAGTAAAATTCCAACACCTTTTTTATAATGTAGCCTTACCACCCCCACTCCACTATAATAACTATATTCCTTTAACAACACAGAAGCACAGTTAAGGTAAGGTGCCAACTGATCTGGCTCAGCTTACCTCCACCGCAGGCCTGGATGAAGAAGAGCTTGGGCTTGCCCCGGAGTAAGGGACAGTGGTCCCCATTGAGGTAACTGGTAATGACCTCAACTGGAACTGTACGCCCGTCCACTCCATGCACAGCACCAGGGATGAGGTTCTTAGTTGCCTGAAAGGAAGAACACAGAGGTGAGGTGTCTAAGAAGGCTAAAAGACAACCAAAGAAATAGAGAAGGCCACTGTTGCCTTGTTCATTCAAGAGATAGCAAACTAATATAAAGTATTTTCTAGGGAAACAAAGAAGTGAGAGGAGCCACCTTACCTTAGAGCCATGAGACAAAATGACCACAATGCAGCAGTCATATTTCATATGGTCCTTCTCAGAAAGTGCTGACAACTGCTGAATTATTTGCTAAAAAAAGGATACTCTATAAACATTTACATTAAAACTGTAATATATTCCATGAAATTAAGCAGAGCGTCATTAAAGAGATAACACTGCTGCCTTCCACACCCAGGGCCTGAGGGTTGGGGTCCTGCCTCTGCTTTATCTATGAGGACTTTGTATGTCCTCCCTGTCTTCCGTTCCATGGTCCAAAAACGTGCAATTAGGCTAAATGGCATCTTCAAATTTGCTATGGAGTTTGATTGTGTGAATCTTTGCATATTAGTGCTCTGTGATAGGCTGGCATCCCATCCTATATTGCTTGGTATAGGCTCTGGGGCCCCATGTGGCCCTGGGTAGGATAACCAGTCAGAGGACAGATGGATAGAGCATAATAAAATTATAAAATGGAATGTTTATGTGTATATTCTTTTCTTTTCATGTTGCGTTACTGTACCTCACAGTGTTTAGCATGTAGTCCCTGGTAAGCCGCCCAAAATACCAATTAATATTAGATGCAAGTTAGCTAAAGCTTTCAGTAACTAAAATAGCATCCTATGTGGTACATGCTGGGTAAACCAGTCAATAGGATTATGCTTTGCCACATAAAGCAATGGGAGACCAACTAACCTCGTAAGTCAGGTTCTGCTGAACATCAACAGTGAAATTTAAGGAATTGAATCGCTTTTCAAGTTTATCACAATCTATGTTGGATCCGTTGCGGCTTTTAAAGTTGGACTCAGGTAAAAACTTCACATTATTTATGATCAAACAGAGTCCGCAAGGGCTGGCATCCATCTTGTAACTCTGAAGGATGGGGAAAAACACTGCATTTAAGGCAAGTTTTAGACCTCAGCTGCAGTAACATCCCCTTCATCTGTTTTATAATATAACTAAATAACAAAAGAGGATTAAACATAAACACCTTTGTGTGTCTGAAAGTATTTGCACATGTCTTACTAGAATAAACGAAAACACCCAAGTGTGAGGGTGTCATTGGGATGCAGGCTGGCAGAATCACAATATCAAACCACACCATGGATGATGGGTAAGATTTGGACAGGTTGTTTCAGTAGATGAATAACCAGGATCTAAATTTCAACAAACCTATGAAAGCAGATATAGTTTAAAAGTTATGCAGTTACCTGAACTGGGTTCTGTTTATTGGGCTGGTGGCTCTCAGATCCTCTCTGGACCTCCGGCATCCCTGTAAAAGACAAGTTGTTTAAGAAAATGGATGGATGGCTGGGTCCTGTTCTATATTGATTAGTTTGGAGTTTTCAGAATCTAAAACAAATCATATTGTTAGTTATTTGCTAACAACAGTTAATGCAGATATTTAAACCTCTGAGACACATCCATCCAGCCATATAAGACAGGGAATAACCAAAGATGGGGTATTACAAATTTGCAAGTGCTTTCCATGTATGGGGGATTTCCTCAAAGTACTCCATTATCATAGCTCAAACAGGTCAAAGAGCCAAATTCCAAAACAATTTTTTTTATTCGTTTTGAGATGATACTGCTAAAGACCAAATGTCTGGCTTCCTCAACTTATGTTACAGTATTGGGAACCAAAACTCATTCAGTAGTCATGCAATTAGAGAGGTGAAGGGTTAGTCTTTTTAGGAGATCAAATCATAGACTGGAGGGGCCAGAATATTCAGCAGGATAACTGCAAAAGCTGTTATAAGCCTCATCGTTCTGGCTTTGCGGCTGCAGAAGCTCATAGCAGATGGCAGTGGAGCGAAGAGGTTGTGAGAGAGATGTGATGGGTCACGCCATTGAGTCTGGATGTAGCGGTCATTATCTAGCACGGGAAGTAGAATGATACTAGGAATGTTCTCTGCTGTTTTAATGCCCACCTTAGAGGATTGGCAGATTGAGGCCTTGCAGATTCTGAACCTGGCTGGGATACAGTGTGTAAGGACACCGTCGATTGTACCTCTCTAGAAGACGGACAGAATGACAGGTGGCAGTCGCATCTGTTTCAAGCACCACTAGAGATAGATTCACTGCTAGCCATTCTTGATCAGGGAGGATACAAGCTGGTTCCAGGAGAGATTCTCAGCAAGGTGCACACCCAGAAATTTATTGCTCTGATGTATAAGCAGTGTTTCCCAACACAGTCCTCGGAAAGGGAGCGAAATTGTGGACTGTCCCCAACCACTGGGTTGGAAAACACTGGTATAGAGGGTTATGCTCCGCCTAGATTCTTTTGAAGTCCACAATCATTTCCTTCATCTTCTTGATGCTGATCAGCAGATTTTGGGCTTCGCACCACTGTATGCTGATTCATCGCCACCACTTGTGTTGGTGTTGTCACCTGCATACTGTACGTTATGATGTAGTTAAAGGTAGTCCTGGTGGAGCAGTCAGTCAGGTGTCAGGAGTGTGAAGAGAAAAGAGTTGGGGCAGCAACCCTGGGAAATCCCTGTGTTCGGCGTGATGGGAGCAGAAGTGATATCCCCCACGTGAGCTGAAATGCCAACCACGGGATTCTAGTCTGTGCTTTTCTAATCACAGGCACGGAAGCCTAATCCGCTGAGCTACACACTGCTAATGTTTTTCTCAAAAGGTTCTTTATCCTTTTGTTAGGCCGTCAATATAAATAAGGAATTGTTCTTGCCTGGAAAAATAAAGCTAAAATTAAAAAATAATAATAGAGTTGGTATAGGTAAAATGCACTGCTACAATAAATAAATCGCCTGAATGTGCAGTTTGTAAGTCTTTGTAAAGCAATAGCAGAGGAGATTTAAATACACTGCCCCCCCCATTACTATGCCCCTGTTGTAAAGTACCCTTAAAGCCTCATTGGTATTCATCATGCTGTAAGGAGCAGACACTGCTAACAACAGCAGCAAACTGACATGGTACATAAAAGGACTAAAACAGTCACACACTAGAAGGGCACTGCAAAAAGCAGAAGCAGAAATCTCAACACAATGTTAAAAATAAATTATGCGTTAATCAATGCTGCATGTGTCAAAAAAAAACAGATAAGCTAAACTAAGATGAGATGAGATGAGATAAGATAGGATAAGATAGTA
This sequence comes from Cyphomyrus plagiostoma, assembly GCA_019775915.2. NCBI lineage: Eukaryota > Metazoa > Chordata > Actinopteri > Osteoglossiformes > Mormyridae > Cyphomyrus > Cyphomyrus plagiostoma. The sequence goes on along the minus strand of JABFEA020000110.1, from coordinate 22,196,606 downwards.
AGAGGTAAGATAAGAGGTATGTTACGGAAGATGAGGCTGTTCTCCTTCAGGTGGGTGGTGTTAAGAGACCATTTGAGATCATTTGTTTTATAGACTCCCAAGAACTTCACATTTTCCACATGTTCTACTCCCTCAACATGAAATTGGAGCGGGCTGTGGTCTTTGTCTTGTACTCTACTGTAGTTTATGACAGTCTCCTTAGTCTTGCTTATGTTAGTATTAGATTGTTGTTGGTCCACCACTCAGCTAGGTGACCCTCATCCGTCCTGTATGCTGTATCTCTGTTGTCCACAATCAGGCCCACCACCATAGTGTCATCTGCAAATTTGACTATTTTGTTTGGGGGCACAAGCATCAGTGAATGAAGTATAGAGCGATGGGCTCCACACAAAGCCCTGTGGTGACCCTGTGTCCAGGATCAGGATAGATATAAAAGCATTTCACACCACTATATCCACCAATGGACTCCTTTCCCCCCTCAGTTTATGGCATTGCTCTAAAAATGTGAATGTTTAATAACAAACACAATCTAAAAAAATATTAAATAAAAATGGTAACACTTTACAATACAGTTCCTTAGTAACTTAATAGTAACTCAGTTACTGCCAGGGTTGTTATAGTTTTCAAATTAGCATTTTGTTTTCCCGTTTTGTTTTTCAGTTTTGGTTCAGTTTCAGGTTCTTTTAAGAGTGTACAACTAGTTTTAGTTTTGTTTTTATTTACTTTCTGTATTAGTTTTCAGTATGATATTTTGATACCACACTAGCAGTAGTCTCATATTTTAACAAAACTACTTTTTTAAAATAACTTTTTTACCCTTGCAACTACCCCTAGCTCGATAGTAACCCTGGTTACTACTATTTTGTATTAGGTTTTTTTTGTACAAATATTTTCTGTTAACATTTGCCCATCTTGAAGGCTACATAATTGCTACATAATTGTCAATAGCTTTTTTCATATCAATAAAAAGTAGAAAAAAAGCATTAAACATGATCATAATTAATTATACTTTATTAATTAACATGAGGAAATCATCCATATGTCCCCTCTGTCTTGTTCTCTCCATTTGTTAAGGGCCTTACTCAAGGACCTGCAGATGTACCAAGGCCAGGTTTCAACTGGTGACAGACATGGAAGCTTAGCCCACGGAGTCACAAACTGCCCCCAGTTAGTACATTAATACTTAGTTCATGATTATTTAACATAATAGTACATTGTCTGTGCCCCTTCAAGTAGTTAGCAAAAAAATATATATATTAAATCTATTTGGGAAATTACTCTAAAAACAAAAGCCCTACAACCTTTGAAAATGCAATTATACCAGTAAAGACTCCCTGTGTATGTATTAGCCTTCAATATGATAAAACATACACTGTAAATTACAATATTTTTATCCTCTGAGCCATCTGACAATAAAAAAGGGAAATTAGCCAAGTTACAATGTTTCGTCTAATATGAACTATATTCCGACTTTAGTCAGATGTTTATGATCAGAATATTCTGCTCATACACATACATAGCACGTTTAACATCAACAAAGAATTTACACTATAAAATCCCTATTAGGACGGGATTAAGTTTTACCTGTGGGGTTAATGTCACTGGAGTCACTTTTGGTCTTTTTCGAATCTGCCATGTCTGTAAGTAGGCCCTATTACAAGCCTACTGAATAGAAATTCAAGAGCGAATCACTTTCTCCTTTTCATCGAACAGGTAGTTCTTTCGGTAACAGAAACTGTCCGAATTGTCATCACAGTATCATATATGTATAAGCCACGCCTCTTTGTGTGAGGCAGAAACAGAATTTCCCCACTAAAAATAGAGCTTGCATTGTTTTCCACGCCCATGTATGACAACCTACAATGATGAATACCCCAGGAGACACAGAAAAAAATTAAATATCTAAAAATGACCAGCCACAAATTTAAACGAGTGGATTTACGTTTTGCTGGGAATTGAGTAAGTTAAATGAACGACTTCACTTCTAGTTTGTAGCTTCTTACTGGGATACATCGCCGTGGTAACTTATGCTGCATGTCTAACCTGCTTCGAAGACTGGTCACGTCACAGGATTCTCAATGAATGGGAAGCCACAGAAAATATTTATTACATCAGGGAATATACGGACTTGTCATCTCTGATTGGTCCAAGTGCTGTTACTGATCCGTGAGCCTAAACATCTTGTGTAACAATATGACATTGTGTTTTTTCATAGTTCCTTCGTCCTGGGCAAAAAAAGCAATATATTCATTACCTAACATTTTTTGAGATTTAGAGTAAATCGTCAGTGTCCAGTTCATTCTAAGTTTAGTTATTTATCACATTTAAAATGAACACTAAACAAATGCTAAAATCTAAATATATTGTACAAAACATTTCGACAAAACAGTAAACGCTTATTTTGTAGATTGAATTTGTCTCCATCTGTGTTTGTACTTTGAGTTTTGTATATAATGACTAGGACTTGAGCACAGAACATCTGGACTTGAGCACAGAACAACTGGACTTGAGCACAGAACAACTGGTTCTAGAATCGATCACTCATGACTGGTGACTAGTGTAACTTATGTACAACCCTACCTTGTGATACAGGAAACCCAGTTACCTCTAACGAAGTTCAAAGTCATCCAGGAAAGAAATTATGTTTCATGACCACCGTAAATCTGGGAGTACTCGCTGAACCCGTTTTCTAGGATTTCCTAGAAAATCTCTAGGCAGCTAGCATTTAATGTCAATTTATTGTTTTTATTTTGATGACCCTAGAAATTTTACAGAGTAAGATGAGTATATATTTTTTTTTACAGAACTAAAAATGGCAGAAAATGCACCCGCAAAAGCTGCTAATGAAATTCAAAACAGCAAGTATAGATTTGGTTCATGGGTACATTTCCCAAAAGATGGGAGACAGTTCACGTGTCCGGTTCTAACTATGAACGTTCCCTAGTTAGAGGTATCATATGCCCATCTAATCCCTACTGCTCCCATTTTCTGCACAATTTGTCTGTCATTCTAAAGTAGTGTTTATTAAAAGTCCAGCTAAATTTGTATAACATGTTCGAATGTAATGAGGTTCATTGACCAGCTCATGGATTTTTACTTATAGGATCTGCTAAACACGGAAGGGGGGGGAGTTCCCCTTGACAAATTTTGCTGATTTGGTCCCCACAATGTATTATTGACCTAATCCGCGCGCGCGCATACGCACGCACGCACACACACACACACACACACACAGAAGATAAAGATAATCGACTCTTATGGGATGATATTTGTGCCACTAGAAACTGAATTTGAATTTTATATATTTCAATCTGCATTACAAAACTGAATCTGAATTTAACAGTTTGAATCTGAATTCCAGTAACTCGAGATAGCATTTACCCTACCTCGAAAAATTCAGTCTTGAAATTCAATT
>JABFEA020000110.1:22174742-22193091 GCA_019775915.2 Cyphomyrus plagiostoma | reverse complement strand
CATTTTCAGACAACTTCACATTATATGTGATCGTAGAGCTAAATTATTCTTTATTATGTATTAAACATTATTACATTACTTACTTACACGGTGGCTATACCCTTATTAGACTGTATTTTCCACCATCGCTGACGTATTTACCCGGAACTACGCTTCTAACTACAGCTCGCGAGCTGTAGTTGTAACTACAGAACTTAACGACAGTGTTTGGGAACGTTCGTTTGAACTCTGGTTTCGAGAAACACCTGCGTCGTTGAATGATATATCGTACACGTAAGTCCGCAGTATCGTTACCTCTGTAATTAGCAACGATGGTTTCGAGAAACGCATCCCGGTTTAGTGAGAATTAGAGTGGAGGAGCGGGCGGAGCCAACAGCCTCGCGAGCGTGGAGCGGAAATTATCACCGCTCCACTCGGCTCACATGCTCTGGTGACTGGTCCGTAGTCCGTACATCACAGCACTTCCACAGCGAAGTATGGACACACCGTGCGTCTTACGTAACCCTTGGACGCTGGCGTACGTTGACAGAACCGGAAGCGCAAGTTCGATCGTTGCAGCGCAGCCTGGATGTAGCTGTCAATAGGATCGTCGTGCCGAAAGCCGTTGTGCTGGCGATGTATGAATCATAAAAGGTTATGTTATTTACGGTGCGTGAGTTAACAAATATGGTGCGTTCATTTCGCACTAGCGGATCTGGCGAAATCATTGCAGTGCGGTTTGATTTCGTACTACGTAGCTAAGAAAAACAGACATGGCAGGTAACTGGTTACAATATTAGTGACCAGTTAGTAGAAGTGGTCGATGAAACGGCAGATATGCGATATTTATTGTGAGGATGGTTTGCTCCTTTTGAATATATCCTACCCGAACAGGGCGTGTGTGTGCTTTGTTGTTCTATTAGTCAGATGGTTTGCCGTTTAACATTATCGCGTTCGACTTTGCGAACGCCAGTCATAATTTTAGCTCCTTTGCTAAATTATCTACGATTAAACTAAAAAGATTGTTTAGTTTTCTAGGTAACCTCTGTTAAGTTTATTTTGATGAGGTGTCTAGATTGATAGACACTCTTAACTTAAACAGATAAGACGTTTGCAGTTTTGACACTTCATCACATCGTTTTACGTCGACGAATATGATTTTTCTTTTGTCGTTTTCACATATACATCATTGTATCTGCATGCAGTTTCTTAAGTCCATATATTATGGGCATTTACCATCAAACGTTTGCTGCTGTTTGTATGATATGTGCAATTAATTCGATCGTTATTTCACTGCTATTTAACATACATCTAAAGACTGCTGTGTCAGATAAAATGTTGTGCTTGCTAAAATTAATACTTAATCTGTTTTGCATTTTGAAACTTGCTTTTACAGAGAGAAGATGGACCGAATGAGTTACATATTCACATTGCCAGCCATGGTGATATTTTGCCTGCTGCTTGTGTATTGTACTGTGGAGAGTGCGACAGAATTTGACCCATACAAAATTCTTGGGGTTGTTCGGAGTAGCAGCCAAACTGAAATCAAAAGAGCATACAAGCAGCTAGCTAAAGAATGGTGAGAATAGTTTTCATTGTATACCTTTACTATGACCGTGTGTTGTGAATCTGTTATTGTTGTTCTCTAATAGAGAAAGATGGCGATTCAGTTTATAGCATGGTTCACTTGCATTTCCAACAAGTGGGTGGTTCGAGTCTCACCTTTGCTATATGTGCTTGGAGTTTTCATGTTCGCCCTCTGTTGTGAGGTTGTCCTCTTGGTACTCTAATTTCCCCTGTAGTCCAAAGATGTGCAGTTAGGCTAATTGGCATCTCTAAGATGGTCTGAGTTTGTGTGGGCCATGTGATGGGCTGACATTCCATGCAAGATGTACCCTGTCTAATAATTGTAGAAATATTTATAGTTGGCTTTGCAAGATTGCAGATTATGCAGACAGTGACTTTTAATTTGTGGTTTGTGGTTTTTCCTCTGAAGGCATCCTGACAAGAACAAAAACCCAGAAGCTGAAGATATGTTCATAAAAATTACTAAATCTTATGAGGTAATTCTTTGACTTTCTAATACTCTTCCAGTTAGCATGGCATCTTTTCTCTCCAGTAGGGGGCAGTGTGTGGCTCAGTGGGCTAAGCCTGTATGCCTGTGATCAGAAGGTCGCCGGTTCATACCCAACCTCAGCATGTCTTAATGCTTAACCCCCAGCCACCTGGACGCTACTATGGGTGCTACCCTTCGCACACAACTTACTCTACAAAGAGCAAGCTGACGGAGGTGTAAAAACCATTTCCCCACAGGGACAATAAAGTATCAAGTATTATTATTATTAGTAGTATTTATTATTATTAAGTTAGGAAAGGAAAATAATATATAGTAGAGTGAGCTAGTCACTGCTGTGCACACAGCTGAGTGTATCTGTGCATCTTCTTAATTCCCCAGATCTTATCCAATGAGGAGAAAAGAGAAAATTATGACCGATATGGTCAGACGGACGAGAATGCACAATATGGACAACCACAGCCGGGTTTCCGCCACTTCCATGACAGTTTCTACTTCGACGAGTCATTTTTCCACTTCCCCTTCAATGGGAAGACCAGTCGAGACTTTGCTGATAACAAATATTTGCTCAACTTCAACCAGTATATGAATGACGTCGTGCCGGACAGCTTCAGACGACCCTACTTGATCAAGATCACCTCTGATTGGTGCATTACCTGCATCCACATTGAGCCTGTGTGGAAGGAAGCAGTGCAGGAGTTAGACACCCTGGGTATGTTAGACACTAGGAGTATTTGAAACTTCTCAGATGTGAAGTACGTTTTTCAGGTTCATAGCAGTAGCACTCAGTGAGTTTGTATGTGTTATATAGCTATATACCACTTGAGCTTGTCTGTTTCAGGTGTTGGGATTGGTGTTGTGGATGTTGGTTATGAGCGACGTCTGGCTAATCACCTTGGGGCTCACCGGACACCCTCGATACTTGGAGTAATTAATGGCAAGGTGACCATCTTCCACTATGCTGTGGCACGGGAACATCTGAGGCAGTTCATAGAAGATCTGCTTCCACAAAAATTGGTTGAAAAGGTATGTGTTACAGAAACAGCATTCAAGCAATCTTTACTTAGAACATTATTGCTGGGGAAAATGTGCTGAACATTACTAATCTTTAGGTTATTTTTGGCTAATATATAGCTTGCGATGTACTTTGTTTCATGCACAGCTCAAGTTACGTTGGTGAGAATTATGTTGTCTAGGTTTTTATTGTTTGGTTGTGAATCACTGTTTAGGTCACAGACAGGAACTACATAGAGTTCCTGAACAACTGGCATGAGTACAACAAGCCACATGTGCTGTTGTTTGACCAAGTTCCTGTGGTCCCTCTCTTGTACAAGGTACCCAGCAATCCAGCATTGAACTTGCAGCTTGTTCTATAATTGATAGTATTGGTGACATTGCTGGATATATTCAAAATATGTTATGATTTTCTGTAGCTGACTGCATTCTCCAACAAAGACTACATCCAGTTTGGGTATGTGGATCAAGGTTTGACTGAGACGGTGAACCTGCTGAGAAAGTTCAACATTAACACCTACGCTCCCACCATGCTGGCTTTCAAGGAGAACACAGATAATCCTACTGATATCATTCAGGTGAATTTTCTTTTTAAATTTTGATAGTCATTTAAGTGTTGTTTGTGGTAAAATGTGGTTTTAGTTTTGATAACATGTAAACGCAACATTTAAATGCAAACGTCTGTTTGTTTTTCCCTCACTGTGCAGCATTTGCCGCATTATTTTAAAACTTTCTTTCATTTATTTCAGTCAAAGGGGATGAAGAAGCAGATTATCGATGAGTTCATCTCAAACAACAAGTTTCTCCTAGTCCCTCGCCTGGTGAATCAGAAGCTCTTTGATGAACTTTGTCCTGTAAAACAGTTTCATCGGCGCAGAAAGTAAGACCTTTTCGTTCATCTAAACCTTGTTTGTCATCAATGACAAAATATATGATTGAGAACATAAGTTTCATGTTTGGAACCTTTAAGCCATGTTGCTTTGGAATTTTATAGTCTAGCTTAATTATGTTCCAAATCGGTTTCTTTCATTCAAGCATGAGATAAATGTGTTTGTGATGTTCTGATGCTCTTCAGATTAACCAGAGCATGGTAGAGCAACATTACCATGACGGTTGCCTGCCTTCTGTCTGTAACCTCCATCTGACAGGTACTGTGTCCTACTGATTACTGGAGAAGAAGAAGCCTTTGTCATGGGGAACAAGGCGTTCCTCTCATTTGCCTCCACCAACACCAAGGAGGTGCTGAGGTTTGCTTATGTCTACCAGAGGCAGCAGCAGCCATTGTGTGATGTTCTGCTAAAGGACAGAGACAACCCTCCTCCTCAGGTCAGTGAGCAGGAGCTGACCAATCAAGATACTTCTGCAACATTTGTTACATAAAATGTACAAAATTGTAAACATACATATATATTTAACGTTTTTTGATCATTTCGCTGTGGTTGGTCTCCACAGTGAAGGAGACACAGGGAGCCGTTGGCTTGAAATCCATATTTCTAGATAGGAATGAAACCCTATTGGTTTGCGGAATATTTATTTACCTTGTCTGGATACTTTTGCGGAAGCTCTATATTTACCATGGTATTAGGAGGGCTTTTCTCTCTGACTGAGTCAATCGCCCTTGGAGAGTGAGGGCATTGTGGGCTGCCATACAAAACATTGGAAATGTTTGAGTTAAATGTTTGTAATTTCTATTAATTTACTTAGCTTGGACTTTAATTGATTAAGGAGACATTTACTACTAAGTTCCCCATCCCCTCTCCTCCCACTCTCATATCTAACTGCTTGATTTTTAACGGCCTCCTTTTTGCACACAACCTGACTATGACTGGGGCTGTGTGGGGGTCAGGTGGTAATCCTGGAGCGACGTAATGCAGCCGGAAAGGCTCTGTATAAGCCCGTAATGGGCGGCTGGAACGGCAGCGAGGATGATAAGTATCGGCTCTTGGAGCAGCTGGAGATGCTGCAGAAGGACCCCTCCATCCTCAACAACGATGCCATGTTGCCTGAGCTCAACAACGAGTTTGCCTGTGTAAGTCCCTTTCCCGCCGATGACTGCGTAGGAGATTCATCTATGGTGGTGTGAGAGATAAAACCATGTGCTACAGGGGCATAATTATCACAGTAGTCCTACTCTGAAGTGGCTCGGGTTTGTTATGGCTTATTGTTCATCTGTGTGTGTGTGTGTGTGTGTGTGTGTGTGTGTGTGTGTGTGTGTGTGTGTGTGTGTGTGTGTGTGTGTGTGTGTGTGCGCGCGTGTGGGGATTAGGTTCATATTACATTGTAGGGACCAAATATCCCCCACAATATGATTAGAAACCTGTTATTTTTATGTTATTTTGACCATTTTTCAGGTCACCGCAAAGATCTGCAAATGCAATCATATAACTAAAAATGCCAAAAGTCTCATATTCTGTTAGATTTTTTATGATTATGGTTAGAGCTGGGTAGCGGTTAAGGTCGTCATATTGGATTAGAGCATTCTCAATTGAAATGAATGGAGAGTCCCCACAAAGATATACAAATCTGTGTGTGTGCGTGCATCTATATATTTTTATAAACATGTAATACAGCTGGCTGTTTTTACTAGAGCGGTTAAGGTGATGTGTCTTTCGGACATGAGTAAAAGGGCGTGTCCCTGCCCCCCTGCCTTCCTTCTGGGGCTTGATCCTGGCTTCTTACGCTTGGTGCTCCAGTCACTTTGCTTTTTTCAGCATGGAGATGCAGCTACTAAAAAAACATGTCACACATTTTCTGGCACAGACATTGCAGATGCCACTCACCCCCCCCCCATCACTGTCTAGGGATGTGTTCAGTATCTGCTTCTACAGAACAGTAGTTGGTATAATACCCAAGACATTTCCCTATTGTAATAATAGCCTCTGGGTTAATTCTGAGTAATTGATGCCAATTAAATAGATGTCACATTCCTACATGTTACGACTGATGGGTAAAAATGGATTTATTGGAGAATTTCTAGGGCAGAAGAAAATGTATGCATTTTATTTCTGACACGTCAAGTGTGTGTGTGTGTGTGTGTGTGTTTTAAGTATTAGGACTTCTAGTGGTTAATGCTACCAATGGTAACTCTGTGCCTTTAAATTCCAGATGTTTCTCATACAGTGGATTTATACAGCCTATGACTACCTCTGTCAGATTGGTGATGATCTCCTTCACAATAATTGGTAAGATTTTTGCTTGAATTTAGGAAGGTCTATTTATTCATAATTTCTTCTACCTATTTTTATGGATGTAGTAATAATGTTATGTAACTGGACAGTGTCCCCTTTGCATCTGGAATTTCTTAACCAATGTCTTTGGTTTGCAGGCGAGAGATGATGCCCCTCTTATCCTTAATATTCTCTGCATTGTTCATCTTATTTGGCACAGTTGTCATCCAAGCTTTCAGGTCAGTCTTGTACTCTTCCTGCTTCCACATGTTGCTTGTCCAGCCCATTCATTTTGCTGTTCCCTCATCCATCGCTGCTTTCAGTGACTCCAGCGAAGACAAGCAGTCAAAACCGAAGGCGAAGGATTCAGCCAAATCAGAGGATGGATCACCAGGCAGCACTGGCACTTCCAGGCAAGGGAACGATGTGAACGGGTCTCGCCGTTTAGGAAAGTCTCGCATGTTATATGCTAAATCATAGTCTGTATTTTTTTGGTCGCATGATTTCTTCATTAAGTGTTACTAATAGCTACAAATTCAACTTCCATCTGTGAATAATGTTGCAGTGAATAATCATGCCGATGATTAATGTGTGATTGTTCACCGTCCAGCAATATCTGTGCACCTTCTGAAATGTTGATGTAAAAGATAGAGTTCTGCAAGTTTAACCACATAATGATGGCCCTTGTCCCTTTGCAGTCGTCCTCCAAAGAAAAACTTTGTGGAGGTGACTGAGTTAACCGACATCACCTACACCAGCAATCTGGTGAAGCTGAGGCCAGGGCACATCAACGTGGTGCTGGTCCTCACCAATGCCTCCAAGAACATCCTGCTCAGCAAGTTTGCCAAAGAGGTGTACTCCTTCACTGGGTGAGCGGCCAGGTGCACTCTTCACATTGGCAGTGGTGGTGAAGCGGTTTTCCCTGCAGTGCCTTTGGGTGGCTCAACAGTGTGGTATTTTCATCATATTTTTTTGGTGCATTATTTAATTTATCATGACTTGCTGTATAAATAAGCTTTATTGTTTAGGCATTTATTAAGTATATTGTTGCTTTTTAAATATGACCCTTCCAAGGGCCTGTCAGTGGTCCTTGAAGTTGATTATAAACAAAAGTAAACCATAAAATATAATTTCGAAATTAAAAAGTCTGAAATTAAGTTTCTGTCCCTTTTAAGTCATTTTCTGATAATAATGCCACTAATAAAATATATTTATAATATTTAAATATCTCAAAGCATGCTGACATTGGTGTCCATTCCTCCGTAATGCAAGCATACAGATGATACTGCCTGTTTTGACCTGTGGTATTATGTGACCAGTGATACGGATGGATTGTGTGCTCACAGGAGCCTGACACTCCACTTCTCCTTCCTGAATGTGGACAAGCACAGCGAATGGATGGACGCACTTCTGGAATTTGCCCAGGACGCCATGCACGCCGATAATGACGAGGATGATTCCGGCCACAAGGTGGACTATACCGGATATGTCTTGGCCCTCAATGGCCACAAAAAGTACTTCTGCCTCTTCAAACCCGTCTATACGGGTGAGGACCTGGACAGCAAGTCCGCTGAGGAGGCGCCCGCTGCTACTGCAGGGAGGAGCAGGTCCGGGTCACGAGAGGAGCAGGCCGCCCGCAAGGCCGTCCCTCGGTCCCGATCCACCTCCACCCTCCAGATCCACCACAAACTGGACCGGCTTGGCCTGTGGATGGAGCGGCTGATGGAGGGAACCTTGCCCAGGTACTACATCCCTGCTTGGCCTGGCCTGGAGAAGATAACAGCCAACAAATAGAATGACATTATGGCTGGCTGTGCTTGTGTTAGGCCCACAGATAACGGTTGCTGTGTCTGGAAGCATTGGCGTTTTTTTGAGAAAGCCAGAAGCCTCTTCTGACTAGCCTCTGTAGGCCTTCACTGTAACGTGCTGCTCAAAGACACAGGCAGTAACGGCGATATCAACCACTGCAGCAGCACTAGCTGCCAGTGAGATCTGATGGACCGATCCATCTGCCCACAGCGCTTTCGGCCGTATCCATTCACATTACGTTTATAATCCCCGTGCTGGGAACACTTTGGAGCAACCCATTGTGCTTTTGCTGCTTTTTAGAGTATTTGTCTTGCTCTAATGTTACCCCGCTACATGCTGTGTCCTTCCTTAGCCCATCCACACATTTACAAAGCACTGGAATCACTGTGAGTTCCCTTTTTAGTTCCTTGGACTTGACGGCTCTGCCCCCTAGTGGTCACTCCATACCACAACATGGTCTGTTTCAACGACAGATCCCATGCAGTTCGTTCTGCTTAAAACATGCCGCCTTGTGTGTGTGTTTGCTGCTTAATCAGTATGATTTGGTGCTCATTTTTTTTTCATGTCAAAATGTTTTTGTGAAGAAAAAAATTACCAGTGTGGGCTTTTGTCATTTAATTTAACTGCTTGAGCTTTTTTCCCCTTAGCTTGCATCATCACCTTAGCTACCAATTCTCCATATTTCTGCTTATTGAACTAACTTATTTGACAGGCGCCTTCCGGCCAGCGGTGTTATGTAGCATTGATGTCTCTTATGATCCACCCAGTAGAAACGGTTCTTTGAAATAAGATTACTTGCATTTAAAATATTAATTTAAACCTTTATGGCTACTGAGTTGAAACACACTATAACCACTAATGTACTATTGTTGATTCTCCTAGCGTATGATTTGTATATACTGTAACCAAGGTAACGAAATGTCTCCTGTAAATCTGTTCCAAAATATCAACTGTACTTTGCTGATTCAGCAGCTCCTGCTTCACAGCGGCATGTACTTGTTACACAGTAGCCAGGTGGAAACGGGCCTTGGCTTAAATTCATGCTTGTGCTGAAGCTGTGGAACAGATTCCTACATCAGGATCACGATCTGTTTCTGTTAAGTTTTACCCCGACTGTGCTTGAGCCTCATTGGCTGGGCACTTTCGCAGGATTTGGAGTCTTGAGTTTACATGGAATTATTTGGCAGGAGGGCATTAGGTGCAGGGCGAGCGCTCAGACCTGCTTCTCCCAATACTCTGAAAGTTAGCATAAATATGCTCTCCTGCTCATAAGAGCATCTGATTTTAAACAAGCAATCCCCTCTATTTTCAACGATAAAAATTATAATTTATACTTGTGCTCTGAGAAGTTGTGAATAATGTATATAAAGGCTGAAGTAGATTTATTTATTTCATATGTTCTGTAATTATAATAAAGGTGAATTTTAAGGTGTATTACTTATTTTGACAACTTTAAGGTAAATGCCAAAGCTGAACTGGAATGGTTTAACCACAAGTTTCATGTTCCAACTGTATGCAGAGTATGAAAAAATAAATGGGGAATGAAGTTATACTAGAAAAATGCAGTTTTGCCTTTGGGAGTGGGAGTATGTAATATTACAGCTCACAGCATTTTGATATTGTAATGTTACAAAAGAATGGAGGGTTTTTTTCTGCCCAGCCATCATTCCAATACTTAAATTATGATGAAGCTGAGAATAAATAAGGGAATTTATATTAGCTGATCAGCTTTGGAATTAGCTTTAATGTGAGGGATAAAATAAATTCTGGAATATGATGATTTTTGCAACAATATTTCACTTGATCTAAAATGTTCTTTATCTCCACAATAGCAATTTGCTGTTCCAGCCAGCGATGTTTGTATTCATACATTAAACACATAATACACTGGAGATGTTCCAGTTATTGCGGTGCAAGAATGTATAACAAGCAACGAATGCATTAATCCAAAATCTGAATGATTTTCATAAAGGGTCTTCATCAACAAATGGCAACTGAAAATGGTGTTTTGCAGGACTATGATGATTAGCAGAAACGGTTTAAACAAAAATGGTTATTGGATTTGCTCCACAGAAGTACACAGCTTCTGAATGCCCTGCTTATAACTTTAATTTTGTTTGCGCTGAGGGGAAGCACAAGACATCAGTAGTATTTTATCTTTGGAAGGACGCACATCATTTCAAACAACAGGTTGGCAGCTAACAGAGCTGTGTTGCCTAAAGAAAAAAGAAACAAGTAGAATCAGGAGTTATTACCACATACCACCAATGAGTATATTTAACAGCATATCTGCATTTTAGTTTTGCTGTTACACCAACGTCCAGTACCTGTGGTGTCATAAGGTGGAGACACTTCTACCAAGTCGCAGCCAATCAGCTTCAAGCCACGACAACCCCTTATAATCTCAAGTGCCTAAGGGGGCATACACAACTAGTATAAAAGACAAGGTTATGCATGTTTTAGCTTTCTGTCAATAGAACTAAATAACACAATTGACGGCTATTTATTAAATATCTGGAACCTGGATGGGAGTGAGTCCAGCAATCTCAGGCGTGCCGGTCCCGGGTGCGAAGGCAGGGTCTAAGGAGTCAATGTCAAAACTGAGGTACACTGGCCCCTCACCCATCTGCTTCCGGACCTCCACCATGAGGGGAGTCAAGGACTTGAACCAGCACTCTTCAACCTGTACCACCCGAAACCCCTAGACACAGATTCTCTGTTTCAGTAAAGATGACCATAGGTGTACACTGGGGCGAGGACACATGGGGACTTCCCCCAGCTGAAAGCTGATTGGCCCCTGGAGTACCCCTCCCCTGTCACTCACCAATTAAACCTTATAATTGGCCCCTCTTATGCCCCCAACCTTAAAAAAATCTTTGAAATATCCCTGTGCCTAAGATTTTATCGTGTTCAACTAAACAAGTAATGATAAGAAATACAAAAGTCACTGTGCCTGGTCTTGGCATAATGTCAGTAAAGAACACCTGACACAGCAAATATTAACTGAGAGTCAGCAACCATCGTTGTAGGTGCGGGAGAATGAGAGGAACCTGTTCTCTGCTCCACTGGTAAGCATCTGGTGAGTAGCTTGTCCCACGAAGGCCGATCTGGGCCACCCGTTTGCAGTCCAACAGCCCTTCCTCCACACAGCGACGGAATGGTGTCCCGTGCCCAATCTTCTCGCCCAGGACAACATCATTAGTGTCTGCATGTGCATCCACATGGATGAGGCCTACTGGGCCGTGTCTGTCAGGGAGGCACACATGAAGAATGGAAACGGCATCACATTTTCCATATTATAAGTGTATGTCATTTATTAATCTTATACTAGTACCCTCTACATCCAGTTTGTATCTATCCAATACCAATAAATGCTGACATCATGCATTAATACCGGCTCATCAGTTAAACTTCTCCTCCATCCTCCCCCCACACCCACAGAACTGAGGAAATCCGCCTTTGGTTCTTATGTTCTTATGGTGTGTTTGGAACGAGAAATAAGTGAAGTGGCTCAATGTAATGCTGTTTTACGGTACAATGGCCAGAAAGCAGGTTTCATGATTGTGCCTCTTCAGCTCTGCCTGCCATGAAGTCAAGGTTCATCCAGGGTTACTTACTCCTTATATGTTGTGCTGTTACAACACATTATGTAATACATTATATAACAGCTTGAAAAAATGTCACCCTATTATTATTATCATCATCATCATTACCATCATAACATTTGTTATATTCCGTCGAGTTTGTGCATAGTGCAGCATTATTACATTATGTGTTGTTACCAATTCACCCAACTTCTATATAGTGCATAACTATCCCCACATTTTTGTATATTGTTTTACATGCTCTTTACATGAAATTAGAACAAATGCAATTTCTATCTTTAATCTTTGTTTAATTTGAATGATCTTTCTCCACTCTGCACACCTCTGCAGTTACTGTACATGATTACACTTGAGATGCTACATCTTGCACTTACACACTTACTTCTCAGCAACGGCTTGGAGAATTGGGTACGATATGGTGTGATCGCCACCTACATGGAGCGATACGGTAAGGGTTAACGCAGAAGCACCATCACAGGCATGTGAAGATTATTCCTATTATTTACTGCTACCAGCTTCATGTATCTATTTAACAAGGACAATTTTATCCCAGGTTTCAAGCTGTAGTTAATAATTGCAGAGGGACTTGGAGAAAGTCCTGGGCAAAGTGACATAAATGTTTATTTTCAGGTTCCTCTCTGGTCAAACAAGGTTGTGAAATAGCTCCTGAAACCCCTGGGGTTTGACATATTAATAATGTTCATTCAGGGCATCATTTGCAACCTATTGGAACAACGTGCTACTGTGATGTATGCTTAATGAAATGATATATATTTCATTATCATATGATCTCTGAAAGGATTCCGTATATACTGAGCACAATATACTGTACATCTCACCTATGGTTAATGGTACGCAACCAGTAGCCACAATCTTTTTGTAAGCTTCACGGATTCGTTTGCACGTGTCCTTTAAGTCATACATATTGACGTTTACGTCGCCAATGTCAGCGACCATGAGCGACTGGTAAGGAGCAGCCCCGGTGGCCCCGTTGCACGCACGCAGCATGGCCGATTCCGCCCTGATTTGCCGAGGACCAAACCTGTAACACACACACACTGCGTAATTTAACACGTATAACACTGGTTTGTTCTTGCATATATTTCTTCGAGTTAAGAGAAATCTGATAAAGTAGGCATGTAAATAGAAGCTAGAAGACATTCGCCTTGACAAACGTTCAATGTAAACTTACTTTATTCAAGTCAATAAGGCCCAGTAAAAAAATTATTAGTTTATCATCCCCGCCCGCGTGGCGAATTTAGCCCTCGTCGATTTTTTTTTTAAAGTGTATTTTCCTGTGTAAATTCCACTGCCGGCGTTCACAAATTTTGAATAAAACATTTTTCTTAAATATATTTTCTTTTCATATTAATTTTGCAGATCAGCCCATATGTCATAATCTGTTGCTGTTCCTTTTGTTTACTGTTGATGTTGAAAATTTATCTTCCGTTATCTTTAAGAAATAAAAGTAAATAAATAATCGCCCTCCCTCATAATTTGTTTCTGATTGAAAGGATGATAAACTAATGTTTTTTTTTTTTACTGGGTCTAATTCGCATTTTTTTTTCAGTATATTGCAACTACAGAAGATTAAGTGAAATTTAAACGTGACAGTACTGACGGTGATGTGAACAACTTTGACAAACAGACAAACAACAATATTCATAATAAATGCTGCAATTGCATAATGATTATTCTGTGCATGGCTCTCTGCAAGTTTCGTCCTGGGACGTATTGCGACAGGCGCACTCAGTGTGCGGGTTACGAGCAGACGGACACTGTACCTGGCCCCGGGACGGTTCGAAGTGCCGGTGTCGATGGGAACGCCGATAAAAGCAGCGTCTAGACCTTCAGCTGACTCCTTGAAAGGCAGCTTTCCCATAGTAGAAATTCCCGAAACTCTAGCCACAAACTCGGCGCTGGGCGGAACATTGTAGCTTTTCGCCGACAGCCGTCTTCTGGGCTCTGCCGCCCTGTCAGGTTGCTCACTCCGGCGTGCAGAGATTATTCCCGTCAATTTAGGTGGGCAATGCGTTTGGGATTTCATCCTGCGCAAATTTAGCAGTGCGAAAGAATTTGGAGAAGTTTTGCTTGCATGTTTCAAAATAGCAAACATTGCTTCTTCTTTTTTTAAAATTCGGCACAAGATAATCTAAGGAGAAGTTTTCTCAGCTAAACGACAACAGAAGCGAAGTCCAGACTGAAGAGTAAAGTGCAGCAGTTAAAACCCTCCGGTGTGTGAAGATCATGGGAAACGTATTTTTCTGCAAGTAAGTAGAGCAGTGAACACGCACACGTGACAGCCTCAGCTGCTATGGAGATGCGTTAAGGAAACTAATATTTGTAGATAAGGTGACTTCAGACTCCAAAGCAAGAATACACCAGTCAGAACAGCGCAAGACATTTATTTATACAGTGATCGTCAGGCTTGTACCATTCAGTTCTTCCAACCTTAACAAGAGTCAATTCGACACTTTAACCAAAACTCAGCCTTTTCCCCACTCAAATATATCTTCAGTGTTACAAGTCTTTCGGGATTTATACATGGTAAAGAATCCTACTATGAGCAGACTTAAGGTATAGATATGAATGCTTGGAAGTTGCAATCCATTTGAAACTCTGGATAACTTCAGAAACATCCACAACACAAGCAGCTGCACATGTCTGACTAAATTACAAATAAATAGAGTTACTTAGATACATCTGCAGCTTCCACTCATCTCCCAACCTTTTGACATGAGAAACTTTTATAACATCATTAGTGTGTGCAATGTTTTATATAGTGCATTTTCTATGAAAATATATGAAATTGACAAGTTAACCAAGTTTCACACTTGCCATGTGCAGGATTCTGCGAAAAATGCTAAAGTGCATGTCCTAACAGAGACAGAAACCTGGATATGTCCCACAGGTACCTCCTACTGCAGGCTAATCCAAAGCATTCAAAAGAATGGCGTCTGTGGAAGTCAAGCAAAGCCAGACTCAAACATGTGTGTTTTCACGTCCAAACAAAAGGAACACTATGGCGGTTCGGAGCTCCTCGAGGGTGACGCTGGACAGGAAGCTCTTCTGCAGCTCCATCTCCACAGTGCTGCCGTTTGGGTAACGGTCCGTGAGCAGTGCCACTGCGGACCGGCACAGCAGCCAATCAGCCATCTCCCTCGTACTGCCGATACCCCGGTCGGCTAGGGACTGTGCGCCCCACAGGCTAAGATGCAGCACGTTGGCAGCAACACGGGCACTGGGGCGCTGAAAGTAAAGCAACACTATGAGTGCTAATGAGAAACATCCGGTCTAATGCTGCGTTCCAGACAACTCGGAACTGGAAAATGTCCGACCTCCTACTTGGTACTACGGAACACCTGTCGAAGCCAGATCTCCACCTAGGAAACGTGCGCTAATTTCATGAACCCTGACTAAACTGAGGAGCAGGTGCTGTGACGTCAGACAACATGGCAGTGATTAAAGTGAATGACAAATAATCAAAGTGGCAGCCACAGAGAGTGATTTTTATGTCTTACTTTGCAATAAAATATATATATGTGAAAAAATATATATGTGGATTGATGTCAAAATGATTTGCAAATATTGCCGGTCGCTGGTTGAAGAGCAGCCGCAGCGTGTCTGCAGGTCCTTGAGCAAGGCCCGTAACCCCCAGTTCCCTGGGCGCCCCAAGGCCCGTAACCCCCAGTTCCCTGGGCGCCCCAAGGCCCGTAACACCCAGTTCCCAGGGCGCCCCAAGGCCCGTAACCCCCAGTTCCCTGGGCGCCCCAAGGCCCGTAACCCCCAGTTCCCTGCGCCCACAATAGATGGCTGCCCTTCGCGGCCAGCTTACTCTCACCTACAGAGAGCAAGTTAGGGAGACATAACAGAACTTTTCCCCATAGGGATCAAAAAAGTATCTATTATTATTATTATCATCATCACAGTGCTAAGTGTATTATAATGAGCACAGAGCTAACTGCGATTTTTTATTAACCAGCCTTTTAGGTTTATCATGCTTATGCTGTTCTCAGCTTTTAATTCGTACACTTAAAATAATATATCATAAAACTGTATTTCAGCAGTCAGCTATGTTGATTCTCTACATTGTGGCTTGTGGAACAGCTGTAGCTTGGAACTCGAGGTTTTTCCAACTTGGAAATTCCGACTTCACTGGAATGCAGTATTAACATATTTTTTTCCCCACAGATAGTTACTATAGTGTACATTTCTCATTGAATGTTTTGTGTCTATGCATTGAGATTAAGAGACATCAAATGAAAAAAAAGAGATGGAAGATGTGGGAAGAAATACTAATATTCCACGGCCACCTACCTTTTTGGGGTTCCGACGCAGCAGCAGATTCACCACCACTTGGGTGTCAATGGGCATGTAGTGGGGCAGCGGGGGCAGCTGCCACTCCTGGTACCTACTGCTCTCCAGGCCACTGCAGCCATAGAACGGATTTGGCTGCCCAAAGATCTCATAGGAAATGGCTCCGACTGCCCAAGCATCTGCTTTGCTGTAGTCAATGACAACACTGGGCCCAGGAATGGCTGTCGCAATCTTGAACATATATAAAGAAACGGTTGTGTTAGTCCCATGTTTCAAACATCACTTTGTTGATCAATTTATTAACTCTCTCTATATATGACAGTGAATAACCTCAGGGGCCATTAGCGCAGAATTCCCCCCTCGGTTCACCCATCGGCTGTTGAAGGGCAGCTTCAACTCACAGTCCCTCTCTGCCAAACAGCAGCCAAAATCTGTAATCACCAAGCGAGGGTTGCCACCTACCGGAGAGAGATATGAAACTGGTATAATAACACAGGCACTGAGGCAATAAAAGTAAAATATACAATATCTTGTTCTTTAGTATTAACACAGTCATGTAGGCCCTCTTGATCCCAGTAAAACATGCATGCACCTTGAATCAACAGGCAGAAACCATTTGGGGGGAGTTATTATTATGCAAATACTGGCAGGATGAATCCAAAACAAAATAAGCCAAAGACACCAGCATGCTTTGGACCACACCAGCTGACATCATAAATCATGTGGCTCTGACCAGAATCAAACTCCAGGAGAATGTTGTCAGACTTGAGGTCCCGATGCGCGATGCCGTGTCGACATAAGTGGTCCACACCCTCCAGGAGCTGAAGCACCATGAGAGAGCCTGTCCTTGCACAGGGCAGAGAATCCTCCAAGAACTGCCCTAGAGTACATGGGTAGCTGCAGAGAAAGAGCAGCCCGTGTTAAACACCAGTCAATCTCTTTGAAGTTCACTCAACATGTATGAAATGTACGTCTTTGCACAATATAGGACCCACTCCAAATGACGTTCCATATATTATAAAGGTCAGACTATGATTCATGATACTGATTACATACATGCAGTTTTACTTAATGTTCTAAAAGCTTATTGATAGCTATACTGAAGGATCAGAATCTTCTTACTTTTTCATGACCAAGAACAGGGTGTGATTTCTGCCTAAGCCTGCAGGGTTGAGTCGGGGAGGCAGGACATCAGGATACTGCTCTTTTGCCCCAGGTAATAGAGGGACTTCTGCTGTGAATGCCCTGTACAATGTGATCACATTGGGATGAGCAGATACCCTTCTGGGCACATCCCCAAAATACCTGCAAAGACAAAGAGAGTCCTCAGACCTTCCAGGCTGTTCTGTTCTCAAAAGCACAAACCATGAACTGCTGCAAAATCTCACCCATCCACCACAGCTGCTCCATTTCTCTCTTTCAAAGCCAGAGGTCCTGCTGGGACCAGTTCGTGTGACATGGCGCTCAAGATGGAATCACTTGATGAACCAGGCTGCAATACACCAGAGGAAAAAAAAAGAGAAAGTCTCAGTGTGATACTTCCAACTCCAGTTGTGAGGCCTTCAGAAAGGAATAAGGATTTAAGATGTTGTGGCCACTGAAGATTAAACTGTGTGAGAGTCAGCAAGGTTTTCAAGGTACCATCCTAAAACAACACTAGCCTTCAGTAACAACCCAAGGAACAGGGAACAACCCAGGATGGGCCGTCAACCCATCGCAGAGCACACTTACACACCATTTACTAATACATGCACACCTACGGGCCATGTGGTAACTCCATTTATCCTTAGCATGTTTTTGGTCTGTGGGGTGACACAGGAGTATCCGGAGGAAACCCCACAATGATCTGTTAGTAACCTAATCAAAAAAATAAAATAAGTAGATTACGTGTTTCTATTTGTCCTTAGAAGTGAAACTTCACTGCAGAGGTCTGATATAAGAAGGGGGACCTCAGTTGTGTGGGTTAGTTTGGCCAGACTACCCAAGAATGTCCATTAGATGTTAAGAGTACCACCTACCCCAATGTTCCACATCATCTTCACAGCCAGTGGGTAGTTGGTCACAGAGCGATTTCTCAGTTCTCTGTCATCGCTGCCCAGCTTCATCCTCACTAGGGAAGATGTCCTACTCTCCCTGGGGACGGCGAAGGCGGCTGCAGCCTCATACACGGCTGCATTGCACCCCTTCCCAATCTGCTTTCCAATCACATAGTCCTCCAGTTTATACCCCGAGGTGAAGCGTTTCAGAGGGTTCTGGAAAGTCTTCTTTCTGAATAGCGCCTTAAATTTGGGGGGGGGGGGGGGGGTTATTAAGGTATTAAGCCTATAAACCAAACAATTTAATACTAAAAATTTAATATTAACAGAACAGCATTTTAAAATAAA
>JABFEA020000110.1:22135369-22159856 GCA_019775915.2 Cyphomyrus plagiostoma | reverse complement strand
TGCTAAAGGACCATCTGAAGTATAAAGATACCAAAGAATTTAAACTCACCTAAGATTCTGGACCCTTATTGCACAACATGCACATATGGAACATCAGATGACTTCTTGTCTTTTATAAAGTAGCCCAAGAATGATCAGTTATCTATGTTTGCCTGGAACACTATTGCTTTCCGTAAATGCATGGACTTCAACAGGAACAAAAGAAATAGGAAGGACGTTTAAATGACAAAGAGACTATATGCCCACCAGCAACTTAACTCCGTCTTTTGATTTCTCCTTATTTCTCATTGTTGACTAGTGGTACGAAGAAATCGGACACCTCTCCATGTGCACAACACAAAGTGCTTTTGTGGCATGTGAAGAATTTTGTGTGCTTAAAAATACAATATTGTGCCATACTTTTTTAAAGAAATGAATTAAGGTAAGATACCCTTTACTGGTCACACAGGGAAGTTCATTTGCATGAGAGATAGTATCATGGGAGTTCCAATAGCAGGAATCTGGTTGTGAGAACTGTATTAGTTCAACACTGTCATTTAATTCTATATACAGACAGTACACAGATAAACAGCCGACATTATTGGTATATTTAACAAATTAATAATTGATGTAGGCAAAATAATATTGGATACTTAAGGTTGGATGGATCAATGGGTTGCATTGCTGCTATGCCCTTTCAGGGCTGGGGGTTCCAATATGCTCAGTGGAGTTTTCATGGTCTCCCTGTGTCATGCAGGTTTCCTCTGGGTGCTTCCATTTCCTTCCATAGTCCCGATCAGGTTTGATCAACTGGTGTGTCTAAATTATCCTTTTTGGTTTACATGAAAAAGAGTATGTAAATTAAGTGCTGTTCCAAGCCTTTCACTTGCACTGCCACAAAAACAAGATCATGTGGAGCCTGAGAAGATGATGATAATAGTAATAATAGTAAAAGTGACATCTTGGAATATGAAATTGCTCACCTTCTTCAACAACACATTCAAAAAAGTAAAGTTGCCAGCTTTGCTCAATGCATTCTCAAAGCCTTGTTCACAAAGATTGAATAACCGGTTAACTTAACTATGAAGCAGGTGTCGTACCATGAATGACTCAAGAGCAGGTTTTGTGGTGAAACAAAAATGGGTTTTATTGAACTCAATGAAACAAAGACTGGAAATAAACTGGATCAAGGGGGATAAAAATGGAGGACTGAAAACCAAGAGGGAACATGCAACAAGAAGGTTTAGGTCAGCCTAATGAATATGGTACAAACAGGTACTTTTATACACAGACTAATAAGAGGCAATAAGCATCAGGTGGGTCCCATCAAGGCCGCGTGAAGGAGGAGACTGAAGGGTCAGGTGCATGTGATGGGCAGGATGTAACAGAAGAGTGTTTTAGTAAAGGGTCCTGAAAACAAAGCAATGTAATACTAACTTCAGGTAAATTCAAAGGGCAAAACAGATATTGTTTGGTGATACGATAAAAATTTGAATTCAGTCAGGGTTGAAAGGATTCCCCTTTCAATATCACTTTTGTCTGACGCTGTTTCTAGACCTGCAAATGGTCATAGGCCGTAGTGTTGTGTCCACTATGGCTGTACGGTATTTTCTTACCTTTTTGTAAACATAAAGACAAGCACATGTAGGAGGTAACAGCATAACTGAAATCCCTATACCCTGATCACGTGACACCCAGTAAAATGATCCTTTTGTGGGCTTTCAGAATGGACAAAACTGCCTCGGTGACCTTTGAATGTAAAAGCTTAGAAATATAGCAGCATGACAATACTATATGCAAAGCAGTCATTACCCCCTTTTTATGCAGACGGAGCTGTGAAAACGGCTTTGGGGTTGGGATTGGTGATCTGGAATAAACAAAAAACACTCACTTGGCACCCAGGTGTGGAACATGAGTGTGAAGGCTGGGATTTTTGAGGTGTCAGCCCTAAAAGAAGTCATTACTGCAGGGTACTATGACTCAAGCCATAAGCTAAGGAAGACAGCAAATCTGGACTACACCCCCAACAATGTATGCTTCTGGGTGGTAGGTGCTAATTGATTATTGATTAATTTTAAAGATTTACACTCCCCCTAAGAGTCCAGTCATTTAATTTATTGACCTCCATTTTAAATGGATCATTTATATATACAGTTGAGGCCAAAATTATTAGCCCCCTTATGAAATTAGACAACACTCTTGATTTCTTTATGAAAAATGACCATTAGCAACAAGTATTTGCCATTTTGGAAACAAATGCACTATAAAAAACAATGTCCACTAAGTTTAATTAGGATATTTTATTGATACACTGAGTTGAAACGAGAAAGGGCAAAATGAGACATCCAAAATTATTAGCCCTCTGGCCATTAATCTAGTCAATAATGTACCCTTTCTGAGCCACAACTGGCAACAATCTCTTAGAGTAGTTCTTTACTAGGTTGGCACAAGTTTCCTGAGGGATTTTGGCCCATTATTCCATTGCAAATTGTTGTAAAGTGCATGGTTTCTAAGCATGGACATTCACTTTGAGCACCCACCACAGATTTTCAATAGGACTGAGGTCTGGGCTCTGTGTTGACCACTCCAGGATCTTGGTTTTGGTATCCTTGAGTAACTGTTGGACTAATTTTGATATGTTTTGGGTCATTGTCCTGTTGGATGACCTAGTGATGACCTAAACCTAGACTACGATCAGATTTCTGCATGTTCTCCCTTAAAATGTCAACATAATTTTCTTTTTTCATGATGCCATGCATCCGAACAAATCTCCTTGTGCCTGAGGCTGCAAAACAGCCTCACAGCATGATGCTCCCACTACCATATTTAACTGTGGGAACTGTGTTCCTAGGGTTGAAGGCCTGTCCCTTTCTTCACCAAACATATGCAACATCCATGTGCCCAAACAGTTCCAGTTTAGTCTCATCAGACCAAAGCACAGACTTCCAAAACTCATCTTTACCTTTCAAATGTTCACGGGCAAACCTCAGTCGGGCTGTGATGTGCCGCTCTTTGAGTAAAGGGGTTCTTCTGGGATGATGGCCCTGAAGCCCACCACAATGAAGAGCCCTCACAGCTGTGTTCCTTGAAACATCAACTCCAGAAGAGGCCAGGTCAGCAACAATCACCTTAGCAGATGTCTAGGGCTCCGTGCTGACATCTCTGACTATTTTCCTCTCCAAAGTTCTTGAAATCTTGCGCTTTACGGCTACAGCCAGGTTTGTTTGTTGGGAAGAAGATTAAGAAAATATACCATAATTCCTGGGGGGCTAATAGTTTTGGCCT
This sequence comes from Cyphomyrus plagiostoma, assembly GCA_019775915.2. Taxonomy (NCBI): domain Eukaryota; kingdom Metazoa; phylum Chordata; class Actinopteri; order Osteoglossiformes; family Mormyridae; genus Cyphomyrus; species Cyphomyrus plagiostoma. Next base: position 22,156,592 of record JABFEA020000110.1, on the reverse strand, counting down.
CAACTGTATATGTATCCATCCATCCATTTTCCAACCCGCTTATCCTTCTGGGTAGTGGGGGGTCTGGAGCCTACAGGCACAAAGTGGGGAACAACCCTGGATGGGGGGCCAGCCCATTGCAGGGCTCACTGACACACCATTCACTCATACATGCACACCAATGGGCAATTTAGCAACTCCAATTAGCCTTAGCATATCTTTGGACTGTGGGGGGAAACCAGAGTACCCAGAGTACCCCACAAGAACACGGGGAGAACATGCAAACTCCATACACATGTAACCTAGGCGGAGACTCAAACCACTAGTCCTAATTCCAATTGAGAGAATGTACTTAAAATGAGAGTTAAGGAGTCATTTCTTCAGCTCTGGGACTTCATAGAATCATATTATATGAAATGCGCAAAATGTGTGCAGTTTATCTCCCCAATCTCTCCAGAACCAAGGTGTACAGTTTATCTGGTCACACATACTGGAACTGTTAAGGTGGGGCATGTTGAAAGAAGGGAAGATCCACATAGTTGCTCAATTAAACCATGGATTTATGAACAAAAACAAACAGAAAGGAAGATACTGAAAATAAGAGATCATGAGGGGTCAAAAGCAACTAACGAAGTAGCAATTAAGTTAGGGAGCAACACCAAGAACACTATACTAAAGGCAAGAAGGAACACAGGAAATACTACTAACCAGGAATCAGCAGAACACAGGGTAACAGTCATACAAGGAAAACATGAACCAACAAGGAACTAATAGAAGCAGACACTACATACACCATAAATGAGACATGTTGCAGGATAGGTGAGAACCTTAAGCAAAATAACCAATCACAAGGACTTGGAGCAATAAGGAACAGGTGGGGCATATTACAATGAACAAGCATTGGAGACATAATTAAACATTGAGGGCTAACAATACTAGGAAAGACTAGGGACACCAGACAAAATGATTAACCAAGGTACCGGCAGGGTAGAACTTAAACAGAGACACAAAGCAAAACATAGAAAATAATACCAAACACTAGGGAAAAATAAACAAGTAATGAATATTGAAGGCACACCTGCCACAAAGTCGTACACTCAGCCCACAGAGCTATGAGGCAGTCTGTGGAGCAGGAATAAACACACAAGGGCACACTGAACGGAATGGCCAGCGACACCTACTATCCAGATGGGGAAAAGACACCCGAACCTGGGCCAGATGGGCATTGAGCCTGACATGATATGAACAGCTTTAAACAACATCCAGGGATCACACTCAGCTACTGTCAGCAGTCAACATTCACAATTATTCCATTAGAATGTAACTGAACAATACATAAAGTAACTATACAGGAACAGTGGCTCAGATGGAAGCAAGTAAATACCTCCATTTTCTCTGGATAGGTTCATCAAGAGTGGAACTTTGCAGGCAATATGGGCCTCATGTGACAAACCCTGCAGCACGTAATAAAAACCTCTTAGTAATAGAGCATTGAATGAGTTCCCATCAGTAAAGGAACGATAAATTCTGCATCATGTAAACAATTCTAAAATTAACCACCTATACATTTGTGGTATCATTAGTGAAGCAAGACAATAATCTGAAGCCTAACAGAATGATATATTTCAAAATAGGGAAGCAAGACTATTTATGTGTGGAGTGGCATAGTCCAGGCCTAGTTCCAATAGAGAGGTTGTACTTAAAATAAGAGTTAATTCTTTAAAAAAACATCAATGCAACTGAATTGAAGCTGTGTTACCAAAACCCTTAAGTGATGCTATAAGAGCCTCTTACCAGTAACTATAGTTTGATGTTCGTACTAAATGGGAAGGAAGGAGAAAGTTGTGAATTAATTTTAGTGAGTCTCTTAAATATCTGTAAGGGAACATGGTGTAAGGTTCTGTGGGGGGTAATGCAAAGCCAGAGTGAGGCTGGAGTGGGGAAGGACACCTTATGAATCAGCAATCAATCCTATATTGTACAACGGCATGGTGACCATGGAGACGGAAATCGGAACTAAGAAACCCGAGTCACTTTGCTGATGTGATCCTTTCTCCCTCAGAGGAATCTTAGTGCCAACAAAGACACTTTGTGCGTCACTTATCTGCTCTCCGCCATTGTTTCACCATGAACCTTTTGTTGGGACTGAAATGTGTGTTTTTGGAGCTCATTGTTGTCAGCTGTAAGTACATTTGTGTGTGTATGTGTGCCCCTCAGTAGATTCTCAGCTTAAATTTCTCTATTGAACAGCCTGTTGTATATGACTCTGTGCTGGAATACAACACAATTGAAAAGTAGCTTGTTCTGCAGAAATCTCTTCTTGTGTTTGTTCAGTGAGTTGAAAATTATTGTATACTCATTCGTTATTTTATTGTCTGTAAGTTGGTTACTGTGTGAATATATTTGGTCCTTGGTTTTATAGCACCAGGTTTTAATTTAGCGTAGAAATGGACTGAGGAGAAATGTATTGAGGGGAATCAGGTCTATTTTGTTAACTTTAGCTGTTTTATGAAATCAAAGCTTTGGCATTTGTCCATTTTGTTCTTGTCACTATAAATTTGGTGTGTAAAATTGTGACTTTTACTATGATAGGCAGACAGTGACCCAATCTGCACTATGGGGACCAAGTCAGCTGAATATGCCAAGAAAACATTCTCACAAGACAGGACATTAAATCTTGTAAAAGTTTAGTAAAAGCTGGATCGGAGCTCACACAACCATATAATTAACCATATAAACATTTTTTCAAAAGCTAAAAAGACTATTTTGAAAGTAAAGACATGAAGAAAGCGAGAAGATGTAACTGTTCATGTATGTGGCTGTAGGGGACTAGGGGTGACGTTTATTGGTGAAAGCAATGGATTGTTAAATCTAAATCTGTTTGACATGTTTGCTGTCTGTAATGGAATAAACTAGGAACATTTACGGATGGATGGGATAGATAGATCGATCGATCGATAGATAGATAGATAGATAGATAGATAGATAGATAGATAGATAAGCACTTTGTTAATCCAGAAGGAAATTGCAGATTTCATTAATAAATAGGAGTATTTTACACAAGCCATACACAGGCACTCTTCATGGAAGTGAACAAATTATGTATAATTTTACTCATTAGTAGTACCGTGCCTTAATGTACATGTTTCACAGACCTATAACAAGTTCATTACCTTTTGAATTTAAACTGAATAAGTATATGTTTTCATTGAGGAGAATGTGAATGATATGTTTTCACATTCTGCTGAAAGTTCATTTTATTTGTTCAGAAGATATTAGTGAGTTTAGTCCAGCTAAAGCGGCCTTTAGCTTAAGGTCAGATATGATTCCAAATGATGTCATTATCTTGTTCTTGACCATCGATCACATTGCCTGGGTACCCAGATGTCCGTTTCCCTTTCTGCTCCAGGCTATGACTTCATGCAGAGCCGCATAGTGGGAGGATACGCCCCTGCACCCCATTCCATCAAATACATGGTGTCAATACAGAATGACAAAGGGCAGCACTTCTGCGGGGGATCTTTAATCAACAAGTACTGGCTGCTGACGGCAGCACATTGTAACATCGGGTGAGCTGCAAGTTTTACTTATGTGCATTTTCAGTGGATGCAATTCAATATTCAGTATTTTACATTAGGGCTTTTACAATATTTTCCAGAATTACGTAATTTATTTGTTGAGCTGGCACTTCTTATGTTATGGCTTATATAGCTTGTAATAGAAGGGATTTGCAGTGTCACTGCTTTGCTGCTCGTATCTAACCTTGTCATTGAGTTCCATTGCTTTTTATAATAGAATTATACTATGTCTACTTGATTTTAGTGAAGATTTTGAGGGACACTAATATATAAAGGGGTGTTCAAGAGACATATGCCTGTTTAATAAATTTGTGCAGAACCATGTCACAAGACCACAAAAGAACACTGTAAATTTCACCAGACACGACCTGCTGTAATGTAACTGAGCTCTATCAGCAGAATCTCTGGTAGCTCCATCAACAACAAGTTATTTGTCAGCCTCCCATCTGAAGCACAGAGGACATAAACAAAGATGACTTTATGCCCTTAACCCCTTCCATGTTCACACTTAAAGAGCTCACTGTCTCACCTTCAGACCCCTAACTCCAGTTAGTAACAGGCACAGGAACCTTTCTGGAGAATGTGTCTACAGTGTCTCAAAAGAAGGCTTGTGCCAATATCTATTGTAAGCTTCATCCCACTTAAAGGCCAGTACAGGGGTCCAAAAAGTGGGAGTTGCAGAGACACTGGTGATTGGGGGGAGGGGGGTTGTGATTTGAGTTTCAAAAAATGTTAATAAGATTGTAAAAAGTATGAAAAGAAATCAATTTAACTGCATCTGCAACTGGTTGATTGTGACAAATGTACTATGGGGAACCTCCCCCCTCAATTGTGTGCAAAAATCTAGTGAAGGAGATGTACTGTGGAGAGAGGGCCCCTGGGGAAATGAAATGTACCATGGGGAAATGTACTGATGAGAAATGTACTGAGGGGAAATTCACAGAGGGGAAATGTACTGAGTAGAAATGTACTGAGGGCAAAAAAATGTACTGAGGGGAAATGAACTGAGGGGAAATGCACTGAGGGGAAATGCACTGAGGGAAAATGCACTGAGGAGAAATGTACTCAGGAAAAATGTACAGATGAGAAATGTACTGATGAGAAATGTACTGAGGGCAAATGTACTGAAGGGAAATGTACTGATGAGAAATGTACTGAGGGGAAATGCACAGAGGGGAAATGCACCGAGGGGAAATGTACCAAGGGGAGCGAATAGATCACAAAAGCCAAGAGCAGCAGTTACATACAGCTCAGAAATGAAAGCTGACTTTTGGTTCAGCCAAGAATAAATCATTTCCCTTTAAAAGACATCAAAGAAAAGAGCAATGGTTTAGTAGGAACAAAGGGTTTAATGTTTCGTTCAGCCAAATGCTACATATTTAATTTGGGCTGGGGGTACAAAATAGCTCTTTTTTTCTCCTAGGTCCAGCCAGATGGTCATTGTGGCAGGAGACTATTCCCTGTCAGTGTATGAAGGAACAGAGCAATTCTTTACTCCACGTTTCCTGGTTCCCCATCCAGAGTATAACAAGAGCACCAACAACGCAGACATCATGCTGATAAGGGTGGGAGATAAACCTGTAAGGTTATGAAAAGATGTCATTCTTATTAATGTAGAGAATGAGAAGTAGGGCATCGCAGAAATGAAGGATATGAAATGTGGACTCGTAGTTTGCTCTTACGTTGTGTTATATGCTTTTCGTAAGGTTGTGTACATGATATTCTGAAGGAATTGCCATATGTACACCCACATATGTCGCATGGCGTAGTACAGCGTGGACTCGCATTCACTCTGCAATGGTTTGTCACATTGTAATGCTTTCTTAGGAACAACTCTTGATTGATCGAAGCAGACGCCCTGACATGTCACCATATTGAGGTGCACTTTGTAATCAAAGCTCGGCTGGAAGCGTGATGTTGAAGCCAACATTCTCACTTTGCCACTTACTGCGCTGTCATACTTACAACCCAGCAGTGTTTCATTGTCAGACTCATCTGAATCACTCCAGGGGCTTAAAAGTGCTGCTTAGAAGAATGGCAGCACTTAATACAAGCACAAAAAACACTACTAAGTGTAAATTCAAATATCTACAAATTCTTTCTGCAAATGGAAGCCAGTTTATAGATCGATAATATGCAAACAATGACCGAATGTCTGTGAAATGCAAATACATCCACACATATCACAGTATAAATGAAAACTACTGATCGCGTCCTGCACTGGGAAATTGACTCGCAACATTGCTCTAACATCATTGATGCAAAGAAGACGTCACCTGAGTTGCCTGCTTGCTCTCCCCTCTCCAGTTAAAGGTCCCCGTGCAGTTAAACAGCTTTGTGACGGTGGCTCCCCTGCCTCGCCAAGGAGCCTCGGTGTCGGAGGGGCGGGTGTGCCGGGTGTCTGGCTGGGGCTACACTAGCTCCACTGGGGCCCAGATCCCTGCCACCCTCCGCACCGTAAAGGTTCCCATCGTCTCTGCTGTCCATTGCAACAGCAGCCAGTCCTTTGGGGGTAACATCACGGCTAATATGATATGTGCTGGATACTCTGCAGGGGGAAAAGATGCCTGTAAGGTAGGTGGGGACTCACGATTGATCTTACGAAAGTCCGAATGTAAAAATCTCTTAATCCTTAATATATCATGATTTTGTTTCTTTCACCATTTGAAGAACATAAAAACAGAATACGTTTTCAAGAAAATCTCTTATTTTATTTCTTATAATAATAATAATAATAATAATAATAATAATAATAATAATAATAATAATAATAATAATAATAATTTGTTATTACTATTATATATTTTATTTATATAGTGCTTTTCAAATAATAACATGAGCAATAATAATTTTAATAATAATACATTTTATTTATATAGTGCTTTTCAAAAACTCAAAGACTTTTTGGAGTTAATGTTTAGGAGTTTAGGTATAGGTTTTATTTCAGATAGTAGGGGCCAAATCAACCCTGATCCCCCTAAACAATACTCATTACCCACAATATTGGTACAGACGTGTTCCTACCATCCATACTCAAATCTAAACCCTTGTCCAAAACAACAAAAAATAGGCTGAATGACTTTTAGAAATTTACTCTTTATTTGTTGGTTGTTTGTGGGGAAATTTTTGCATTGTATTACGTGTTCACTGTAAGGGTTTTGTGAACAGTAGTTATGAATGCCTTTATTTGAATAATGAAATTAATAATTTTACAATATGTTTAAAAAAAGCAGTCATTTAGAGAAACACAATGAAAGGACATTTTCATTCATGATATCATAGATACATCTGATAGATGCCATTCACCAGAAACAAATTAAAGACAGGACATTAAAATAACAAAACACTTTGAAATGGACACATTCCACCAATTATAGAGCTTTATTAGTGATTAACACGATAATATACATTTTATAGTGTACTACTGAATATACTCCTTTGTGGAGCAAGGCTGGAGTGATACATTTATTCTGTATTGGCTGCATCATTGATGAGCAGGAAGTACAGCAGGAAAGGAGCAAGAGCTGCAAATTGCAGGTCAAAAGCATGACTTAAATGGGAGATTATCAGGAAGTTACAAATATTTAATACTGAAATGGAATCTATAACTTGAATGGATTGGTTTGTACCTGTTCCACCCAGTCACAAAATCTCAAAACTGTATGACTATTTTTGGAAGTAAAAACTCTTATAAGCCAACAGGACTATCTTAGTATAAGTCACAATTTATTTAGATGACACAATACATTGCTAGTATGAAAAGGTTGCTTGTTCAAATCCTCTGGTTGGCAGAGTGATTTAAGTATTGGGCCCCGAACCCCCATTGGCCCCAGGGGTTGTCTGTAACTCTATCCTGTCTTGGGTGTGACTGCCCTAGGCCTTACAGATGGTGACTCTCAGAGTTTTGTGGTGTTGTCCCAGGGCGACTCTGGCGGACCCCTGGTCTGTGAGGGCCGTGTCTATGGTGTGGTTTCCTGGGGGAACAGCTGCGCCAGTGCCAAATATCCAGGCGTATACACTGCCGTCTCCCAGTACCGGAGCTGGATCGACCAGACTATTAACAGCTTCTACGGCAAGTATATAACCACAGTAATCTTAGCTTATATCAGGAGCTGCAGTAAGGGAGGTTTCTGTTGTCACATCCATTTGCTACATTTTCACCCTTTTGGTTCATTGGCATCAAATCATACTTGAATATTCAACATTTAATGCAGCTCAATATTTTTTAAAACCATCTGTTTGGTATTCCAGCCATGCCACAGGGGATTTGAGGCTTGTAATTTTAATGCTTTGAAATTGAAATTTAATTTATTTTTTATAACTCGTACCATATTCTTCTTTTCCCCACTTTAGACTGTTTTTTATAAGTGCCTGTGCTACTCAGCAGAGATTCCCTGCTGCACAATCCTCAGCCAGAGGTGGAAAGAAGTTCTTGAAACTTCTGAAGAAGGTCACCAGCAGGCCATGCTGGTGTCACCGGGGGTGGAAATGTTGCAAACGCATAGCCCGATTTGCCAGAGAGGATAGCTTTGTCAGACTCCTGTGGAACAAAGAATAGTTAAAGAGATAAAGGCCATAATATCGCCTTTGGGAGCCTCAGAGCAAATACAGTTCTGTATAGTGAGCTCACTGGATCGCAATAAAATTTCCCTTGCCTCTGTAACATAAATTTCGGATATTGAAATACAATAAATGATTTCAAAATAAATATTTTTTATTATTTAAAAGCAATTATTAAAAAGCAGTTCCCTGACATTAGGATGACATAGTCGTCACTGTTTGATTAGATTTCTTGGAATAAACTCAAAGATCTAGAAGAAGATGGCTGTCTGTCTCCACTCCATTACACTGTAATGGTACAGAACCTGAGCTGCTGTGATTCCAGTACTCCGTGGATTAATGATAATGTACCTCCTGGTGTCAAACGAAAGCTGATAGTATCAGAAATCTCAACGGACTCCTGTAAACCCGAGAGGGCCATGAGATGAATAGTTTATGGCCCACTCTCTGGTTTCGCCAACTCGACCATCCTCGTAAAATGGTGTCCACATCCAGCACCATGTGACTGTCCTGACTGAGCTTACAGGCAGATGATTGGTTAAAAAGATCTTTTTTTCTTTTTGTGTCATTGATTGCCTGACTGTATCAAGGAAATTGCTGGACATATTATGCTACACTTCCTATTCAAGACCTCCATCAAAAGGGGTCCCAGAGGATTTTTATGGCATTTTTTTGGCATACAAATGTGTTCTTTTACACTGTGCACACAGTATCAGTTTAGTCCAGGCAAATGGATGTAATTCCCAAGGGACCTGGATCTTTTGCTAAAAAGACAAATGTAAAAAATGAAAAGACATAGCAGATGAATATGAAATTGAAATCTGCATTGAAGTAGGCCAGCTGTTTGTGTAGTATCCATGCCTGACTTACGTTTATTTATACTGTATTGGGTACATATTTAGAATCAGATGTCTTACATGCCCACAAAAGGCTATTCATTAAGCTTTCAATGTGTTATGCTTGTGTTCTGAAGATTCAGCTGAAAAGTTTGCCTTACTAAGTGTTTGGGAAAATAATGGCATGATGTGAGAACCAGCCCTGCAATTTTCTGAGCATTTCCCTCAAACAGGAAACAGAAATGATGTTCTGTTACACACTGAAGCCACCACAAGGGGGCACATAACTACTATACCAAAAACGAGACCCAGCTCCCATTCACACTGGGCTGCCAGCACACACACACACACACACACACACACACACACACACACAGGTATGTAATTATATCTTTGTGGGGACTCTCCAATAATTTCTGGCATTTTTAGCTTTTTGACTGCATTCACAGATCTTTGCGGGGACCTTAAGAATGGTCCTCATGACATCAAAATAACACATTTTTATCACATTGTGGGGGATATTTGGTCCCCAACAATGTGCTAAAAACCTAATCCACACACACACACACACACACACACAAACACACTAAGAACAAGGCACAATTTCTTTAGACAAAATGTCCACTTCAGTGAATGAAAAACACACACACGAGTTCCCTGGATTAAATATTATAAATTTAAACTTATAGGTATAACACCAAGGGGATACATTTTTGTTGAAAAATAAGTCTTTCCCTTGGACTAATACTCCTTCAATGGGGAGGGGGGTGTCACACTTTGGGGAGGTGAGTGGTATTTGGACACAAGAGGAAATGACTGTAAGGCAATGATCAGAAACAAGATGTCCACTACTGCCTCTTGTACCACACAGACCGCCCACCAGAATCCACAATGGATGTCTACTGGGGAGCTGAAACAAAATATGTTTGAGAATTTGTCCCAGGGAATATCTTCCTGCTGAGTAACAAGGCCGTAGGATGCCCAACCAGCATTACAACAGAGCTAACCTCCAGGTCTAAAAACCTAAAACTCTCCCCCAGCCTTTATGTGTGTATAAGAAGAAGCATCTCTACTCACTCATAACATTTGTTGCAGTTAACACTTAGAAAGAACGCAAAGATGAATCGTTTGCCTTTAATTTAAAAGTGCTACTAAGCTGACTTTGCAAAAATCAAATTTATTATCCATTATCTTTAAGTTTGAGATAATCTCTTCCCATGGGGAACTGCAGCCCCACGGCTTGGTTATTAGCTGACGTCCTCTGATGTCTTTTTGAGAAGTATGAGACAGGACTGAAAAAATTAACAACTTGAAGGGCAATCATAAGAAGCTTAAAAACTTAACAGCGCATGTCCTAAAAATATGTTTTTTAAATACAGCTGATTTGCCAGTAATGCAAGTTAAAAGCACACAAGAATATTGTTGTGGGACTGTGGGAAGGGTGATAAGGGGGTACAGGCCTGTGTTTACCACAGGGTGGCAATCTTGAAGTGACGGGGTGCAGGTATAACCTGTACAGCCCTCTTCCATCTCACAAAGGCATTTTTTGAAACTAGAGAATGTTCTCCCGTTACCCAGCTCATTAAAACCAACTATTGTGATGGACAAACGCTGGCCTAATTAAAACAAAGGGACTGACCACTTTAAATGCTCTTTTGACATCTTTGTTGTTCAATTTCATTACTTGGAGGAAACAAATGTGTGCATCCCTTATAAGATAGGAGTTGGTTAGTAAATCTTGAGCATGTGTTATGCTGTTTCATTAAGACAGATAGCACCCTTTAGCTCAAAGTAATTAAGACCTTTTTCTAACCCTATGGTGTTAAAAGTCTCCTTTAGGAGAATCGTTTTCTGGGTGAAGACAAGTGTGCAGAAGTCCGAAGAGCACGTCTGATGCTCTTAATCTCACGCTGCAATTATAATATGCCCGCTTTTAGAATATGGAACACAATAAATGTTCTAAAGGGAAAAAAGTATTATAGTATATAGTATGTTTCACATGTAACATTTGGAATATCTGTAGTCTTTTTTATAGAACTTACTGCATTGTTTTTATTTTCAGGATGAGTTTTTTTTTTTTTTTTAATTCAGGAGGTCATATTGTACAGTTGGACTGGATGTTGTCCATCTATTAATAAGTGTTGTTTTTCATGTTCAGCTGACAGGCCCAAATGTTCACAACAGTTTAGCGTTAAATCCCACAAATAAATCGAGGCCATGTCCTCTTCAGCAGGTTGTAAAAAGCCGCCGTTATGGCAAGGCAAGCAGAAGTTGCCTAATGGGATACTTCTACCGGTTTTGGCAGATAAACTCAAGGCGCAAAAACGTACATTGCAGTGACATTTATGGCAAAATTTATAACACCTATTAAACACTGTTTGTGGAGACAAAGAGGAAACTTTGTTCTCATTCCTGGATGAGATGGTCCAGCTTTTGGATGATGAAACACTTTACTATCTCCTGTAAATCATCATGCACTCCACATCTCTCTACCTGTATTGATTTGGAGAGCAACATACCTGGAATTTAATAATATAATGCAAGCTTTTTATTTGGATGAAAAGCCACGTGCAAATTAAACTTAAATCTACATCAGCTAATCACAAAAACGAAAACTATTTTTTTTTCCTGTAACTAAGTTGTCCGGACTTAATGGTAAACTTCATTGAACTGGTTAAACTTTGGCATACAAGAATACAAACACAAAATATACAGTGTAGCCAAAAATTAGTTGAACACTGTGAAAAAAATGATCAAAAATGGAAATGAAATTCAGGATATTGATTTTATGACTCATTTCCTCAGTGAATCGGGTATTTCAGCAATTTTACTCATGGTGGGAAACTTAACTAACCCTACAAATGTTTCTGTGGAGAATGACCACCAAGGCCACTTGTAGAAACTAAGGGCTCCCAATTACCTGGCTATGTGGAACACCTGCTGTTATGTGTTGTGTTATGACTCTAATTATTAATTAATTTTGGGTCTATTATGGCTGGGAACTCCTCCCGCTGTCGCATATTTATTTATACTGTATTAAAACATATGAAACATCAGTGTTTCATAAACTCCAGGTTTACGAAAAAAGGCAATAAATTACATAATTTGAAAACATTTCCAGAATATGTTTTGAATAAATGCTCTTCTTGCTTCTTTACATAGCACATATAATTGAAACATTTAGACCATTTTTACAGTTCAATATCCTCAATTTTAGTGTACAAATAATTTTTGGGTACACTGTATAACCTATAATTAATTCATCCAACCATCTTCCACAATTTCTTATCTAGTACAGCATTGCAGTGAGCCTGGATGCAGGGTGGCATATGGGTTAGTGGGTTAGGCCAGAAGATCATCAAATCAAATCCCATCCTCAGAAGATTAACCACATCTGTGTGGGGCTCTGGGGCCACATTGGACCCCAGGCTTGGAATCCAAACTTCACTCTCAACTGCGTATAGGTGTTTATGTCTCAAAGGAAATTAAGATTCTATGTGTAAAAATAAGCACTGTAATGTACTTTAGAACAGCGCTCCCCAACACAGTGCTTGCGGACCCCCAGGCAGTCCACATCCAAACATGGGAGTCCCTAAGAACTGGGTTGGAAAATACCACTTTATACTGTGGGAGGAAATCAAAGTACCTGGGGGGAGGCTGAAGGGAGCACAGGGAGATCTCTATGCACAAAATGTCAGGGTCAGGAACCGAATGCCCCTACTGGGGGGTGTCAGGTCACAGCACTAACCATTGAGTCACCATGCCACCTACATGCCATTAAACCTGCTTTTAAATATATACTGTGTATATATATATATATATATATATATCCTTTAGAGCTTTTAGGGCCAGTGCATAACGTATTCTACCATTATAGAGTTAGGAAGAAAAATCCATAAAGCATTGATAAAATGGTAATTAATTGCACATTATCCTGTTAATTGCCAGTAAGGTCAGTAATATTGAGCAGTTTAATCTGTAAAGGAATTGACACAGTCTTTTTTATACTGGGAGTCATAATGAAATGCCGATATGTTTTCTTTCTGAGTCCCACACTGACATAAGACAACATGAAGCACTGCAGAGTTGTCACACAGCTGGAACTGCTTCCCTATTTCACATGTTTAGCAGAGAGACACAGATTCACCCGGCTCTGCTGTAACAATGCAGTAATGAATGTGGCATTATTTCAGAGAAAGCCTTTTGCTGTGGCTGTCAGTTTTGCTGATTTTATGACCCCCCCCCCCCCTTTCCTCCTGGCTTCTTGTCAGAACCCGGCAGTGCTGAGCTTACCAGTGGAAGTACTGACAGGAACTGGCATGTTTTAATGATATTTCCAAACTTAGCGTTGCCATCTGACAGAGTGGCTACTTTGTTCTGCTTGGAGATCACTTCCTTTTCAATGGAGAACTGAGCACTTTGAAAAATATGTTCCCTCTGTCTGTCTCTTCCTCTCTCTCTCTCTCTCTGCACAGACGGGTCGCTTTTTCTCTCTGTGGCATTCTCATTTGTACTGCTTTCCAAGTCTGCTGCTAGCCTGCCACCCCCCAGTATTGGTGCCAGAATACATCTGATGGCTGGAAGGAAGATAAAAGGTGGTACATTTTGTTTGGTGGGGGGAAGGATAGATGGATGAGTGGCAGCACTAAAAGTTGTTGATGGGTGGTGTGTGGTGATAGTAAATGTTGTCGCCTGGGGGGGAGGAAGACACATCACTTATGCTGACACACTATGCCTTAATCCTTCATTTTTAGTATCTCTGAGTTATTATTTTTGGGGGGACACAGGCAATAATTGCACCCCCCCCCCAAGGCTAATCATTGGATCCACAGATGCATCTACAGACAGAGCAGATAGAAAAATAGATTCACAGTTCTATTGCAACTTTTACATATTTTGCATGACTAGTCTATGAGTAGTTTCTAATGAATTCTAGTTTACATGAGAATGATCTTGCGCTGTAGAGTATACAGCAAATGTTGCTGCATTCTCCACTTTGTGCTACACTGAGAAGAGCATAATCATGTTTCAAATACCTGCACATAACATTACTTGTTAATATAGCTTTTGCAAAATACTGATTAATTAATGAAGGAAGTAAGGAGCCAATAAAATGAAGACAGATCTATTGATAATTAGGTTATTCAAAGTATTCATGTATTTGCTTTGTGAATGTCATCATTTGTAATGAAAAGCACATTTTGTAATGGAAAGTGGTCATAAACACAATATAAGTGATTTGTTTTCTCAAAACATATGCAGGTACACCAATTCATGTACAGATATTCTTCTCTTTTCTGTATTGCCCACTGTCAATCCAAGCACTTGCCGTGACATTATCATGGCATAGCTGTACAGACAGCACAGGAAAAAAAATTCTTGTGACTGCTTTGTTTGCAACAGATCATCAAGGTATAACACTCATAAAGACATTACAGGCTTTCTGCTCATTTTCAGTCATCCGTACATGCTATACAAAAGCAAACCATCTCATTTCTGAAACTGATATTCCATGACCAATTTTTATCATCCGTCCAAAGAGCAGCATCTAAAATGCTGGTGACATATGTATATTGATTGTGATTCATTTTGTTGGTCACGCCTGTCCTACGTCAGGTATCTCGTGTTTGTTGCTAAGGGCAACAATGGAATGCCCACATCTTCTCAATCCGGTACATGACAGACGGCTAAGATGTGGGAGGCATGTTTCATGTCCTACAACGGGGATGTTGTTTGTGTTTCATGTACGGCCATTTATGGACAACAACAGAGGGTGTAGCAATGACTCCTGTGGTATCACAGAGGCTCCACACCTCCAGGGTTCCCTGTGTTTGTGAGTTTTCCTCAGGTACTCTGCCTTCAAAAAGGAGTCACTGACATGTGTTTTAGGTTGATTGCTATCTCAAAATTGCCCGAAGTTGGTGATAGTCTGAATGAGGGTGTGTGTCTTACGGATTGGTGTGCTTGCAGGAGTTGGTTCAGAGAGACAACCAATCAGATTGTAGAGAAAGTGGGTCCAAGCAGCTAGATTGGTTGTTCCTGCCTCCTCGAGATGCTTGGACCCACTTCATCTACAATCAGATTGGTTATCCAGTCCCAATCTTGTACAGAATAAGTGTGGATGAATGGATAGATGGACCATAATTGTTGAATTCTATGTAATAAGAGGGAACACACCAGACAGGTTAGGTTTTGATGAGGTTTGTTTTGATTGTTATTACAATCTATAAATAAAATGATGTACCAGCAAAACTGCATATCCATCATTTTGTGGCATCAAAATATGTTGAAGTGTTGTTTTGGTTAAATCTTAAACTATTCAGGAAGCCCTTACGATACCATAAATGAAACTGATGAATAAAGTTTTGGGACATTATGTCTTAATAAACAGCCACTGTGTGTGTGTTCTGATCAAAGTGACCATGACTAAGACCCATTGCATAACAATATTAAAGGGTAATGGAAGATCAATATGTTTTTCTATTTTCCAACCACTGAACCAGGTCAGCATGAAGGGGAAGAGATACTGTATATGTCATGATTAAAAAATGGAATCTCAGTAATATTCTTTTTGTACTTACAAAACAGTCATATTCACAGATCAGGATGCTTTAAAATAGGGGAGGACCAAAACATGTCAAAATCAGAGTCACTTTCAGAATTAAAGCAGGACAGTGATGTCACAGGTTGAAGCCTAGACATAAGGTGGGTGGGAAGTAAATTCACTGTAAGCCTTTTTTATGAAAATGAATCACTGTAACTGAATCATGCATTGACATGGGAATTATTTTTAGTCCCAATTTGTTTTAAAAATGAAAAAAATGCCTATCATCATCTTCATTCAGCTTTTTCTGGTGAGGAGGGTTATGGTATGAGAATGCCAAATAGATCATACCAGCCTTCTCTTTTCATGGACACTCTAGCTTATTTTGGGGATCTCAGAATTTTCTCGCTGCAATATCTAATCCCTTCAGCATGTCCAATGTCTGGCCCAGGGTTTCTACCCAGTGGGACGTGTTTGGAAAAGCTCCCCTTGCAGCCAATTAGGAGACATCCTTCTGGAATTCCTGAACCACCTTAACCCCTATTAACAAATGACCCTATTAGGAAGAGTGAGCCTGGTAGCCCTGCAAAATGATGTAGTATTGGCCGCCCGTACTTCTGACCTTGCTCCATCTCAAACGCTCATGACGACAGGACATAGATTCACTATTAAACCTCTGATCTCAAGTGATGACTCAGCTCTGGCTTCACCACCATCCGCCTCCAACAAAGTGATTTTCCTGTCAATCTAACATTTCCTCTTACCATGACTCATGAACAAAATACTGAGGTCAACTCCTTCACTAAGGCTAGAGTCTCTCCCCTTATGTGAACGGAGCAACCTACCCTTCTCCAAGAGAGCACCATCATGGTCTCTGATTTGAAGGTGCTAATTCTAATTCCCTGCTGCTTCAGAGCTAGCACTGAACTGCTCAAGTGTATGCCAGGCACCCAAGTCAGACTGGGTTCAAAAGAACATTATCATCCGCAAATAGGCCGTTACCCAATCTAAGCCACATTGACTTCGTCGTAAGGATATGGAAAAAACTCTCACTACATTCTTTCAAGAACTGAATAGCATACAGTAGTAACCATGGTATCCCATATTACTGCAGCATCTCCCATAGTATTTGTAATCATTTGCCTTCTTAAAATCAACAGTTCACATGTAGGGTGTGCTAGCACATTTTCACGAACCACTGGTCCACTGTTCCACTGCCAGGCCGGAATCAGCATTATTCCTCCTGAATCCTAGGTTTGATCATTGGCAGGAGTTTGCTTCTGGTATATCGTCATCAAAATCGAGAAGTATGATTCTCTCAATAGTTGGCACATAGCTTCTGGTCCCCTTTTTTACCAGCCCAAAGGTACTTTTCCCCTGTCTGTATCATTGAAGAGGCACATTAGCTACATCACCCTACAAAGGAGCAGAGCTTGACTGGGTACATCGGGGTGATGGTCAGGGTCAGGAAGACCTAGGCGAGATGTCAGCATTTTGCTGGGAATATCTGGCTGAAGCTTCCGTGAGAAACAGTTTCGGCTTAGACTTCTGGGCACACCTCCTAGATGCTGAGTGAGGCTCGGGATTAAAACAGTTATTAAATTAAAGAAGGACACCGTTTGAGTGATGCTTACCTGGGGGTCTCATTACACAGGCTGACAGGCCACAAGGGCTCTCAGAGGTGAAAGGTCATTCATTTATGACTCCTCATTTACACTTGGCCTATAGATTCAGAAAGAAAGAGTTTTTCTTTTTATTGGGTGTATGAGCATTTTGTTGCCTTGTCTGGAAGGGTAGTCACTGATAAGGCTTAAATGTCCACTGTGTGTGAATTCATTTATTACAAAACAAAAAAAATGACTGACGCATGTACACAGGAAATTAAGGAATCCATTAGGAATACATTTACTGTAAATGGTTCTTGCATAACTGAATAAACAGAAACAATGATGGATGGCACCTGGGATCCCTACCCTCTACATGGTACCCTCTACATGGCCATGTTCAGTCGAGGCAAAGCTGCTGACTGTCTTTCTCCCATTAATTAAGAAACTTTGTAGTACATGGCCTAATCTTGACCAAATTAGGCTGTTGACATTTCAATGGTTCCCAGAATCAATTCTGTAGCAGATATTTGGCCTGCCATCAGGGAGCAGCCAAATACCTATCAGAGCCATTTCTGTTTACAGCTCACTGTTTTGGTGATTATTGCTCAGAGGTGAAATCACTGTCATTATTGATAGGGCCTTCACTTCCCCAGCTCAGTCGTCAATGGCCTCCAGAGTCCAGGCACTGATCCACTCCAGCTGGGTAATTTTCCCAGAATGCAACACAGTGAACAGCACCCACTTTCCCTCCGGAAATCTCAGTCGGGGTTCCTGTGATCTGTTTGCCATGAACACGTCAGTCCTGCTGTCACTCTTACCTCCTGTGAGTCCCTGATTACCCATAAGGGAGCAGTGGAAAATCAATACGAAAGAGTAGTGACGACAGTGAGACTGCAGCAGCGTGTGTTAAATGAGGCCGGATATGGGGATGATGTGACGGCAGGGCTGCCTCTAAGATTTTTAAAAATGCTGTTTGATGTAAAAGGCTAATTTGAATGTGCTGTTTGATGTTGTTTCTGGTGATACGTGTCATGGGGCAAGTGTGGATACATGATAGGGCTGACAAAAAACTGTTAATGAACTGTAACAGTTGGCAATGTTTATTAAAAATAGATGAGCTCTAAGTAGAAAACTTTGATCCATTTAAAAGAAATTAAAACACTCAGCGCTTCAGTGATGTTTTACTGCAGATCCCTAACTACCAACATTTGTTACTTCAGTATAATTTCCCACATAATATTTATTATATCTGTATAAACATTGTTTCAGTATAGGAGTATATCAGAAGTTTGTCCTCTAATATATCTATACCGGAATGAAATAGAAAATGTAGTTTCAATACTATCACATGCAGATGATTGTAGTTATTACACTGTTGTTACATATATAGATGTGTAATTATTACGCAATAAATAAAAACAGCAATTAATAAAAACAGCAATTAATAAATAAGAAAGTTGCAAATTAGTAATTTGTAAAAAGCAGCTAAAATCAATTGCACTGAATATATTTGTTGCTGTGTTTCCAGTATGTATGAATTTGGAATTTGGAATTCTTGGAATATGTATGTTTACTAGGTGGAGTTGGAGGGACGCCACCAAACTGTGATAATGGTGTCGAACAATTATGACTTCCCAAATCATTACAGTAACAGGAGGACACTCAACACATTGTTTCAATTCTATACTACGTGGGGGCCAGTTATGGGGTCTCCTGTAAGTTCGTTTTGATATAGTGGTGAAAATCACAAGTTGATCAATGTGTCTGTCAGGATTCAGCATGGCATTGTTCCCTGGCCTGAATGTTTAGAGTAATGTTTCCCAATCTGAGGAAATCTTGGAGTCTGAACGCAGGGTCAGGTCATTTATCTAGCACCCCTGAAGCATGTTGGGGGGTTAAGGACCTTGCTCAAGGGCCCAACTGAGATTTTCTGTAAAGGACGGGGCTAACCCCACTAAACCTCATACTGGGTGTTTCTGGGCAAACAAACTGCCCCCTCAGAGTTTGCATATCACATACACTGAGTCGTCTGATCTCTCTACTAATCAAGATTCAATGTCAGAACGATTTCCAGAAAGAAAAACAGCAGGCTGTTAGTATTAATTTAGCCATGGTATGGCTGAGGGCTTCACAGCACCACCCCTAGCCTAAACATGCATTAGTGCTGAGGCTAATGCCTTTGTTGGTGACAAATGCAGCATTAACAAGTTTCCTCAGCTTCAGCGCGAAATGTCCGATCATTTAAATTCAGCCCACTCTGTACACCAGTGGTTATCTGCAAAAATACAGGCCCACATACAGTCTTGCAGGCATGAGTCACTAAATAACGGGTGACAAATGTTTACAGAAACCGAGTGTTGGTTTAACTGTCAAGACCTCGTCTCATCTGATTTTCATCTGGAGGAACAACACTATTGTATTGTTACAGAGGTGGTTAATCCAGAGAAGTCTCATTATTTTGAGATTCAATTTTTGAGATTAAAGTATGAAACAAATAACTTTGAAATAACTCATTATTATACTTTTGTTGTCATTTACAAACACATATCATCTTTTCTTTCAGGAAAAAAAAATCACCCTTGTAATATTATAATCTCTTTACCTCCTCAATGATTTCAAGCCACCAGCTGCCACTGGTCAAAGAACACCAAGTATAAACTTTTCATGGCATTATGGAAAAGGCAGTCAGGGTCACTCCTGCTATTGTTTCAGTCTCCATGTCAGAAAATGTGTTCACTCTGAAGCGGCAAGCCATCAAGTGAGTGGTGACTCATTCTGCAATATCCAGCGATGCGCTGATTTATCCTGTTCCATAGCAACTCGCTTATCTTATTTTTTAATCTGGAAAGCTGTCTCTGGATCACTGTGAAGTTTTTCATAACAGAGGCCATGTGTAGAGGATTATGAAATTGAGGATTTCAGTGGTGCAGAAAATTTATACGGCTGTACAGATTACGTGAGGGCTGCGATCATTATTCTACTGAGCTGTGGTCGACCAATTATAGAAATCTACTGTGGGCTATTTCTGAACTAATGATCATTGTCAAAGCTTAACTATACTCCAAACAACCCTTAGTCATTATCTGGAGTCAGCTCTTTTATAACTCTCTCTAATTTGTTCTCAATTTTGAAGAGTCTAGGTGTTAAAGATAAATAATAGATTATCTTTTTTTTTTACATAAACTGTTTAATTGCTTTGGAAAAAACACCATCTGCTTAAAGGTTGGGTACTAGGTCTAAGGCATAAGACTACACTTTGTAGAAACAGCTGTCCGCTTGCCAATTTGTTCTCTTTCTCAGAGCTCGACGTGCCAATTAAGGGAGACTGGACAGATGAGAAAAGCATATATATGCTTTTCTACTGCTCACAGGGAGCTTGTTTCTGGAATAATGTTCTTAAAGCCAGCTGAAGATCAAGCTGAGTACCTGAATCAAGGAAAGACAAAGGGCCACATTTTCAGAAGCTTAAATTTATGAGCTGGAAAGATGTTTTGGCTATACCCTAGTATGAATGAGGTAATATGGTCAAATAGGCTCTAATGGGCTCGCAGTGGTAAGAGGTTTCATTATGCCATAACATTGTCAATTCTACATCATCGATGAATGATCCCATTAAGGATTTAATTATATAAAAGATGTACAGACCTCAATAATAATTCTCTGGTATAACACTGGTTAAAGACTGCCATTGTACAAATCAATACACATATTTTATTCCATGAACCATAGTCTGCATTAAAATGCCCTTTCTTACTGCTTCTTGAAATAATGTGCTGTTTCCGAAAATTTCACACTGAAATAATCATTAGTGGTTTAGTATGAAGTCATGAAGTGCTTCAGTATTTAATTCATACACACATATTTACACACATATTTAGGCAGTAGGTCATATAGACGAAAATATACATCTCTGACAATGTACAATACAATATTTGGCTATGCCACTTTTTTAGGTAATGAATCACAAAGACATGTGTGAGACAATATTTCTAAAACTTTGGAGAGAAACATAGCTCAAGAATAATACAAGGCCTGTGCCATCGTGTGACATACCGCGTCGTCCGTCTCGTTCCAGCCCCTCGTGTGCCACGCCCACCTCGTTACCTCTTGTGATTCCCG
>JABFEA020000110.1:22095172-22109761 GCA_019775915.2 Cyphomyrus plagiostoma | reverse complement strand
TGAATCTACTGAGGTGTAAGGGACCCCCCCCCCCTCCGCCAATTGGCAAAATCTCCTGAGGGCAACCATCCCCCGCCTGCATGTACCATAGTCTCTCTGCACATTATGAAAGAACTATTTGTACTCCTGTTGTAATAACTTATGAAGCACATGCCTTAGATATTTACATTTATTTAACAGGCTGCATTTTCCACTATAGCCACATAGGGCTGAGAAAGTATGGTCAGCCAGACCCTGGAGCAATTAGCGTTACGGGTTTTTCTGAAGGGCCTACTGATGAGAAATCGCTTTACCAGCTAATGGGATTTGAACCAGCAACATCCTGATCGTAGACGCTGAGTTTTAACCCACAGAACCAGAAACCACCCCATGGATTTGCCCGACCCCAGGCTGGCCAGTCTTTTGGTATCACTGCACAATTTCCAGCTAACTGGTCAATCCAGCTTTGCCAGTGCAACTTGCATATATAGTAATTTTACTCATTTTTATGCCGTCAGCAGTTTACGTTGAGCACCTTTCCCAGTGCAACGGGTCACCTGTGCTGTGAGGAGTCTTTCAAGCACAGCTTAATTTCCTTTATTATTATGCTACACGCTGGACTGGCTCTGGTTTCATCAGATACTGCTGACAGAAACGTTCACTTACAAAAATTCATCTTCATCTTTCTTTCAACCTCACCCTGGCTGACATTCCAAGCTTAGCAGCTGTCCCTAGCATTAACTCTTTCCTCATTTCTTACTGAAATGTCACTGACCCCCCCCCCCCCAAAAAAAAAGCAGATCAAATAAACTAAACAGCATAGCTATTGTGGAAGATGTTCTGTTCTGATGGCAGAAGGATAAATGATTGGTTCAGAGATATAACCAGTCAGATTGTTCAAGAGGTGGGTCCAAGCAACTAGAGGAGGTGGAACCAACACATCTGATTGGTTGGTCCTGCCTTCTGTAGTTGCTTAGACCCACCTCTTCTACAATATGATTGGTTATCTCTCTGAACCAATCATGTTTCCTTCTGCGTTCAGATTTTTGTGTAAGCGAAACTCCCATATACATCAAATATTGTATCACTGATGCAAATGCCTCAGCAGTTGCTTATTAAGGCAACTAAGACTTTTACTCAGCTTACTGGTTTGTTTAACAATACTCAAAAATGACTGCGTTTTAACACCAAAGATGGGAGGCAAAAGAGGGGCCATAATTCATCCAAAGGGGCCAACCTTATCACTAGCCAGTGGCATGTTTTGAAATGGTGAGTGACAGGGGAATGGAGCCACTCTGGGGGCCAATCAACTTTCAGCTGGGACCAGTGTCCCTGTGGTCCCAGCCCTGGGTAGTCCCCGGAGAAGTTAGCTATGTAGATTAAGCATCCTAATCAGCACCATAATCGCCATCATATAATCTTGCTTAGGCTTATAGATTTTACTGAAAACAACTATAATTTTAATGTAGTCAATTAAAGTGCAAGAGCAATAACCACTGCTTATTCGTGCAAATTCTTAATTCAGTTACAACTGGTGAGAGCTTGGCAAATGGATTTTTTCATTTGAAGCATAAAATAAACTCACACAACTCAAAGTGTCATTTTGGGAAACCAGCCTCTGTTATCATACTTCCACATGAAATGCTGCGATTTATTCTGCATTCTTGCACTGAACATTTTTTATTTATTTGTTTTTTTGGTTAAACCCAGAATGAAACACATGCCCTTTTGTTGCTGTGCATTTCAGTATTTGAACTAATTGAGTATTCCTGTCTGCTGCCTCAAATTAGGTTCTGATTCGTTCCAAGTAGCACATCATCATTACAAAGAAATACTTTTGACGCTCTAGTGCGCTGATATTGTAACCAGTTTAAACAATAATTACCAGAGGTGGAAAGTTCAGGTCTAGAGAGTGCAGATCCAGGCCAAGACTTTGTTCCAGCCAACAAATTGAGTACCTTGTGAATGTGACTCTTTATGCTCGACTGTTTGGTTGAAACAAAATCTTGGTCTGGATCTGTACAGTACTTTCTGAACCTGAACTTCCCACCCCTGTTAATTAAAATGCTTCAAGTTCCACTAAGTGCTCTGGCGGGAGATGTCTCTATGTGTTATTACTGCATGTGTTCCTCCTTTCATTCATCTCTGTTTGTTAATTCAACATTTTCTGGTTGTCGTTCCAGCTCTATGAGATTACACACCTTCCATGTTTGCAAGGCGTGTCCCTGCCTTATTTGATTCACCTACATCGTCCACCCATCCATGCAGTTTCTGTAACCGCTTGCCCTGATCAGGGTCGCAGAGGGTCTGGAGCCAATCCCAGATCCTTTTTTCACATCCCGCATTGACAAATCCTGGCCACCAAACATCTTATCGGCAGTTTGTTTTTGATTCCCCTCGCCACTCTCAGCAGGAACTCACCACAGCTGACTGTCAGCATCCCAGAAGCCTTGCCGTTTCAGAGATGCCCTGGCCCAGTTGTTTAACCATAATGATGTGGCCGTTGGCAAGATCAAGACCTTGATCCCTGCCCATTACTTCTGCATTCAACACATTCACTATGAATACCGAGATACCATCTAATATACTCCAGACCTTGACATGCACTGTTTTCACTAAATAGCCAACACTATCTGCTTTACATGAGAGTGCACATGAGGTGCATGTATTTAGTGAATAAACTGAAATTACATTAGAAAAGGAAAGAAACATGTTTAAATATAATATTAATCTATTCTGCAACACCAAATGCAAATCAGTTCCACAAGCTTTGAAACAGTCCAAGTAAAATGTTAAGTTAATTTTTAGTTATATTTGAGACTAAGCTTAGTTCAAGTTTGTCTCAGTTCATAAATAGCGTTAGGTGTGAAAATCAATGCAGTTGCACATTTATGTTGAGACAGCTGGCTTCCCCTCCACGTCAAACTTGGGCAGTGCAGACAATTCATTTGCACTGAATCACCTTTCTAACATAATAATTTTCTCTTTGCAATCACAAATGCGCACTTCTGCAAGAAACACTCTTGTATTGCAAAATGAGAGTAAAGGCTTCAATGAGTTGAACTTATTCCCACCCCTCCCAAAAAAAAATGCCACGGGTTTTCTCAAACCCCATCGATATTCCTCTGTCGTTCCCTTTGAGCCACGAAGTTCTGACATGTCACCCAGCGGGACAGTTCCGACCAAACGGGCACTTAGATGATCTACATCCAGTGCCATTTTGTTCCTGAGCAGTAAATTAAACTGACACATGGTAAATGAATGGATAAATGAGGCCGTGGATTGATGGGAACAGGCAGTCCCTGGTCGAAAAAGGTCGGCATGCCGCAAATCGCATGGTGAATAGGTAAGTATGAAGTGAGCACAAGGCTAACCGCTATTCATGTTTCTGGAACCTTAATGTTTCATTCTGTTCCGGTCGGTGTCCCCCTATCTTCCAGCAAGTGGGCCTAAATTAATACACTGACTGGTGAATAGAATCCAATCATACGCTTTAAGCTGCTTCATCATCATCAGCATCATCGTCATGTGATGTGAGTCGCTTATCTGCTGGGCGTGCTAAGTCTCATGTGCAAGTGCGGTATAGCTGTGAATCATGACCTGTAATGAAACTAGGAAGAAGAAGAATTTCAAGTCATACGAGAATTTGGCAGCCAGAGGAGCGAAACAGCATGTGTCAAACTTCAAAGGCTCTGCAAAGCCAAATGGCATGTATTAATGTGTAAATTTTAGATGGAGACTCCTTGGATTTGCTGAGACAATACCCAGCTTTTCCTCTTCTCTCCAAACAAATATGCTTTAGTTCATTAAGCGAAAGCATCGCCAGTTCCATCAAACTGCTCAACAGTTGGCCCTCTGTGGCCAAACCCTGGACAACCTGCTGTCCTTCTTCCACTCTGCTGGACTCTGTGAAATATTGGCAGTGGCAGGCGAGTTATTGCTGGCTGCGATGTGCGCCGTCTGTGTGCATGTGCCGACCTGGTCCCTCCCCTGTCGTGCATTATCCACCTGTCACAGAGTATCTCACATCTAGAAGGCCTGATGGATTCTGCTGCTTTTTGAAAAGCCGTGATGGAAATTTAGAACATGGGATGCAAGCCTCTGTGTCTGTGTGAGAGAGTGAGGTTTAAATTAATTGTTGGGGAGAAACATGCTTGGCAGCCCCTCTGTTGTTCCTTTTTTAATGTTAATCTATAAAAAAGATTTATTATTACTGTTTGTGGTCCAGCAAATGCTAACAAGATTCATGGAATGTCGGAGGGGTAAAGATTCTTTTGGACGGATTGCATTAAGGTTTGGAGGACATGACTGGAATTTTTGCACTGTGATTTTGAACAAAAAAATAAGGCACGTGAGATTATTGTGCATCAGAGGATTTTATCCTGCTAAGATGCTCTGAGAAATATTAGGCTTCAATACATCAAGTTATGCACTAATAAGCAGACACCCATAATAGCCAAACTGTGCCAGTGAGCTGATCCAAGTGCCCATTCAGTATGTGGATAAGCCAACTTCCTGTAGCGATCCTGACTGCCTGATGATATTAGTGCCAGGGAGGAGGCTCTACCACACACTGGCGGAGATTTAACACAAGTCAACAACACACAACTTGTATATTTTTATTCTTTCTATAGTAACCTAATAAAAAAAAACAGTTACTTAAGAACTTGCTGCAGTAGTGAACTCGAGAGTGCAAAATTTGTATTATAAAAGTGTTTCTAGTTATTGTGGGGGGAAAAATCACAATAAAGAGTAATACTAATGTAAATTTGGGTGGAAGCTCCTCACAGCCATCACCCGCACTACAGGAAACTTGCATCTAAAATTAAATTGGCCTTGGGTACACTCTGGGAATGATGAAGGAGGCTTTGTTTCCACAGGCATCCAGCAGGACCTCCCAAGGTTCACAAGCTCATTAAAGTCATGCCCAGAGAAAAAAAGAGAGAAAACCAGTGTTTATCTCACTGATATTGTTCAGACTGAAGATTTCCTTAGTAATTAGAAAAGTTGGTACTGATAGCTCATGTCTGTGGCACTTTCATCAAGGAGGACCCTCTGTATTAATTACTTTTTGGATTTTGTTCACATATTTGTCTTCTTTATCTCTCGTAGGACAGTCGGATAAAAGTAAAGTACAGATGAAAACATAGACACCAAACATAATTCAACTGCAGAGGTGGTGGAAGGGTGCATTATCTTTGTAACAATGATATCCCATGAAGGAGGAAGACTTCTAAAGGCTTTCTCTCTGTTTTTAAGCCTGGTTTGAGGGTTTGGAGCAGCAGAAGTGGATGGTGACATGAATAGCATATTTTAAGGTGACCTGAAAGGTATGTCTACACTGACATATCTTTGTTTAGGTGTGTCAAAAATAGGTATGAATATGACTAGCATAGAGTGCCACTTATTTAAGAAAAAGGAGTGAGAAATATTCATTGTGCTGGATATACAGGATATACGTCTCTTTAAGCCACTCCCCCAGCCTGACCTTTGAACTTCTGGTGCCAATAGCTTAAGGCGTGCTTAGAGCAGTAAAACTTCTGCATCATACAACAGTCATTTTATAATTATACGTGAAGGGTATGGGAATGAGCGTGTTCAGCTTTGTAAGGAGGAACCCTGGCAAACTGCAGAACCACTATGTGAATGTAGACTCTTCACCAGAAGGCTAAATTAATTCAAGCATTGACATTCTCTTTTATAGCGAATTATAAACCCCATGCATATGGACTAGAAGTGCATCTATAAATGAAGGAACCCAACCAAAAGATATTCTGTGATCATGTCTGTGCCTAGCTAAAGGGGAACTGGTTTTATTCATATACAGTATATTCTTTGTTGTTTGTCTTCTGCATAATGTTGTGATCATTCTGTAGCAGCGGATGTAATGCTGAGCGAGTCCAGTGCAATGGCTATTTGAGAAAATAAAGGAGGTTTTGAGATAATACTGGATGTGCACGCATAGTGATTGCCTCAGCATGAGTCAGGCCCAGTGAGCATTCACTTTGAAAGGTCCTACAATATTCAACGAAGCTCTTTATTTTTCCACTATGTCAGTGAGCCAAGGCCACCCACAAAGGCAGCTTACTGCAAATATTGCTTTATAGTGCAAATCACACCAGCGTCTTTTGCTGTGTTTTGCATTTTTATTCGTTCTCTCTTATGGGATGGTCGCTCTCTTTTGCTTGTGATGTGATTGCATAGCTGCCCCTCACTGTCTTTAGTTAAAGTTTTAGCCAAGGATACTTTTTCACGTTTAACGAATGCCAGATGAATAATGGTGTCAGATGGAAAGTAAATTGAACTGTGTTTAATTTTTGGAATTAATGTATTAATATGTAATTAACCTTTAATATCCTTTCAATGCAATTAGTCATATTTTGATCATATTGCTACACTGAGAGGCAATGGGCTATTTTTATTCATAACAAAGTACTAAATAAATATTCTCTTATTGGTGAAAAAAAGCTATTTTGTCCTGCAGCATGGTACCCTGTAAAAACACTTTCCATTCTTTGGTAAAAATGCTGTGCTGGAAGCAGAAATTGGGCAGGGAGAGTCAAAAGCAAAAGGAAGCAGTGACCTGAGGAACAGAAGCTTTTGTGCACTTGGGTTTGGTTTTCATGCAGCCTTGTTACTTCCGGGTGTTTGCTGTGCTAAAAGAGAGCCTAAGGTGTCAGCATTTACAGCACTCTGGCTTCTGCAGTCTGAAAGAGTGATGTGCATGGCAGTAGCATTTAGTAATGTATTATTAGTAACATTTATGTGTAGGATAAAATGATTATAATTATTGCAGTATTATGAAAATTCAGTCATTATAATTAAATTATCATCATAATGTTCATTTGATTTTATAGAAATTAATACGTTTGCAAAATTTCCTGTTAATATTGTTTTTATTTTTAATATTGCCACCGTATTTTGCCAACGTTTTTGCTTTCTTTTATGATGCATTTTTTCCCCAGCTCCAATCCTCTGCAGACACATTAACAGTGTTTTAATAGCTTCACACCGATGAATGTTCTTCAGTGAAATGTGCATCCGCATTGACACCACGATGAGCACGGTTCCTGCGACAAATATGAAGGTGAGACCTATCTCACGAAAAAATAAATAAATACCGATGGCTCCACTGTGACTCATTTGAAACATATCTTTCGATTTGGAGCTAACTGCCAACGTTATCAGCCTGCTTCGCTGAAAAGACGACGCATGATAAAATAATAATCATATACAAATAGCTGTTGTCTATTTCTATGCCCAGTTCAACTGTTAGGTATTTGTTGCTGTTAGAATTGGAAATAAAGCAATAAAATTTCAATCTGTCTATGTGTCAAAGAGGCACGACATGTAAGTGTCAAAATCATCCTCAGGGTCCCATGTACCTTACCCAGTTAATAAAACCATTTGAAGGATAGAGTGGGACCTGAGGCCCAGTAGTCCAGTCAGTGGTCCGAATCTCTGTTTTTACAGCTAAGAGTCTGTGATCTGGACTTACTTTGTACTGTAACATAATTGAAGCGTTTCCCAATGGAGGTCAAGCCCTGAAGCTCAGAGGCTCCTATGGACATATTCCAGGCTCCCTTTGAGTGACACAGCCATGTTTCTGCTTCCCTGTGCAGCGCTCTGTAGCCTGCACTCTTGTAAAGACAATAGGTTGCTTGGGTGTATGGATGTAATGGTGGGGCAATCCAGTATTTTGGAGATAATCATGAATTATGTTGTGGACAAGGTTCAAGTGGGGGGGGGGGTCACTGAAGTTTGCACATCTCTTTTAAGTGTGATGTGTCTCTTACTCACTGAAGTCATGTACATCTCTTCTTAGTTTCATGGGTGTTACCCACTGTGCCACTGCCGTTTCCTTAAAATGAGGATACTGTACGTTAATCTGAATAGTTGGAAAAATTTATCAGAAAAACCTACATTATAGTCCTGGATATTTTTACTGAAGCCATTCAGGTTAAATATCTTGCTTGATATTCACAGCAGGGCCTTGAACTGAGCTAGGAAGCCATGAATTATAGGACCATATGCTTTGGTTTACAAAACTATGACAGGCTGTTTGACTTCAAGTGTTTGCACAATACAAAACAGTAAGCCAGTGGTTCTTTGGCCAAAAACACAGTTCATCAGATGAGAATGTTTTTAACTATTGCAAAAACTTAAGAAATGTCATGCCTTGCTTGCTCTTTCTGTCTTAGTGTCATTTAGGGTACATAAAACAGATATGGGGGCATATAAAAACTACATACATATCACATTGTTTAAAAGAGCAGCGTCTATCTGTAACATCAGTCCCTGGATCTTCTACACTTAATGTCTCAGGAATCTCTATCTTTGTATAAACATTTCAGGAAACAAAACTGTATATTAATACAGCTGTATTTTAGGCATAATACATGCATTTAATTTTCAGTTTTTCCATTTATTTAATGACAAGCTTAAACAAACAAAACAGTGTGTGATTCTAATTAGAATCACCGTAGGAACCTGCCATTTCAGTGACTGTTGCTGGATAGTTGAAGAAACACTTTTTAAAAACTCCCTGGAATGTTAAAAACCCATTCATTTTATCTTTTACTCATCTATTTTTATATTGTGGATGAATACTGGCCTCCTTAGTTCTCCCTGGCCTTCTGAAAAAAGTATTGATCTGAAACATTTCCACCTTTCCAGTATCTTGGCTCCTGTCACCGGCTTTCCGAGGAACATTTACACACTGAGCTGGAGGGAGACATGGAATTAGTGTTTTTTTCCCTCTAAAAACTGGGGCAGGAAGATATTCGAAACCAAAGTTTGGTTTAAGAGACTTTCTTGCATCCCAAATTCTATCACCTTTGCTTACATTAAATGCTTCATTTGGGAGAAGATGAGGCTTGCAAGTGTTTACATGGGATTCGAACTCATTGTTGACGTGTAGGTGTGGACAGCAGACGTGTGACAATGAACAGTAAGTCATCTCGTCCTGGCAGGATGCAGAAAAGCTCTATTGTGTAAAGGAGTGCGAAGGCTGGCCCTTCAGTGTGGGTGCCCGCTTGTCCTGGTAAACATGGGTGTGCCAGGTGTGCTGATTTGAGAGCGACTGGCATAGCCACAGGGATCACTGTCGCTACCCATTCTGTGTAAGTGATTCTGCGTTACTCCATCATTTGCTGTGAGAACAATGAGCATCACTGTAGTAAGATACACTCAACAGCCTCGATTTGTTTCATTCTAAATTAATAACAGCTTGTACCACCTGTGAAACCCATATGGTATCATATTCATTGGCTATTTTGTACATATTTTGTATTTTGTATTGCTTGCATATGCTGTCTGTTTTGTTTGTGCTGCTGTTGGAGTTGCTAACACAATCTCATTGTACTGTCATATGCAATCACAACGGACTGAATTGAATTATTTAATTTTAAGCTATAAAACCAGAATTCAAAGCATACATTCATGCTTCGTTAAAAGCTGGTTGGTATGTTCAACAAACCTTCATTGGTATGACTATGGGGTGGATGCAGTGCCCATATTGCCCCTCGATATAGCACAGAAAGTGTAGAGTACAGAATAACTATTGTTAGTTTTTCCAAAAGCAGATCAATTGAACACTCAAATACTGAATTTTGCATGGTCTGCAAAACTGGAGATTTCTGCACAGGATAAAGTAAATAAGAAATGAAAATCTCTCGTGTTTTTGGTGCATTATTTGCATCGCACATATCAGAAATGTGACATAAAATAGTTACACTAAATACATAAATTGCACAGCGAGAAATGTGGCGTTCAAAAACAGTAGCAGCATGAAAGGCCTATAATTGTATGAAAATATAGTACAAATTTTCATAGAGCCCTAATTTGCATATAGCCTGCTAAGCATACAGACTTGAGCATGAACCTTAACTCCATTTTCTTTACTGCACTGCTTTGCTCTCCCCTCAATCAACTGATTGATTTTCTTGGTCAGAAATAGGGGCTGAGTGGTCACATTCAGCAACAGAAAGATTTGTTTGTGCATTCAGGCCTTGACTTGCAAAATGAATCTGCATTCCATTCATCTAACACAACTGTCTGCTAGGGTGGATGGTGATCATTACCTTTAAAAGCATATATGGTTGAATTTGACTAATAATCTATGTGCATGTTATGAAGTTATCTGGTATATCTCTCTATGAATATACAAACATGATACTTAAAACTGCACTTTTTCAGTTGAGCATACCAGCAGTCCTTCAACTAATTAAATTTACATAAACTTTTGTCTATATGTGTGTGAACCTCAGAAATTTGGTCAGAAACATTGTTTTCGAATCCTGATCCTGTACATAAGAGGGCAGAAATCTATCTAAGCAGCATGGTCAGACTGATTTATTTACTCAACTTACTAAATATAAAGGATTCACAGAAAGCAGAAGTCCCAGAAGCAGCTACAAAAGCTGAGATTCAGCTAAACCCAACAATCAATATAAGTGATTTTAATTCATCTTAAAGGGAGCTGGCAAGATCTTATAAGAATTTCTGTTGATGAATTTGTTAGCAAAAAAAAAAACAAGCCTGTCAAAGTTTTGCAGATGATTCATGCATAAGTGTAAAAACAAGGATAAAAGCTCAGTGCCAGGTTGGTTTATCACATTTTATTGCATTATAAAAAGTAATGCGAACCAACCACATTGGAATTATGGGCAGGTACAGATATCACAGTGCAGAGCTAAAACACTCCAAATATATAAACAAGTAACCTTTAAAAGCTTAAATTAAAATGGGACCCAAGCTATCTAGCTGGCATGCACAGGTGATAAGCAAGGTCTAATAAATGGCAGATTTAAACAAGACAACCTTATAGTTTTGTTTTTAAATTATGGCTTACTTCATTGGTTGTTTCATTTTCCTGGCAACAGTAAAACTGTTTTTCATTTTTTGCTCTTATCAGGATTGCGGGCACACTCAGAGATTTAATCAGCTGTGGAAAATTCCAGAAAGCTTGGCTTTTTATAAAATTACAAAGAATTTTTCCTGAAGACTAATCAGTTGATGAAAAATTGTCGTAAGCATTGATGACAGCTACACTTTAAATGGTACATAGCAACCGAAAAGTGTATCTCACTGTCTGCTTCATCTGAAATTGGTCTCAAGAGGACGGAAAGATGTATTGTGAGCCAAGTGACTCCTCTCTCTGTGATCTGATCGCTTCTGAGTTCATTGTTCCCTTTGTGATATCATTGTAGTGAGAGCCTCACAGCCCTTCCAGGTATAATCCTCAATAAACAATGCTGCAACAAGAGAAAAAAGAAGCCTTTCAGCCAACGTCTTTTATCCCCCGCTCACAGTCATTGAAGTCGAGGTGGCTTCACAAGGACAACCCATGTCCATGAGGAGAGAGTGTAAAGCCCACAGGACAGCAGTGGGAGAGAAGCAGGACCGTCCTTGGTGGCAGAGTGTGGCAGAGTTATCTCACAGGAGTCTGCGGATACTGATCTGCCTTGCCAGACATCTGATGCTGCCAAGGCTGCATGCGTCCAGTCTGTTGACTATCTTTCCCAGGTCCCTGTCCTGTGAAGAAATGTTGGAGGGACTTGACTGGACATGTTCCTTGTCCTCCTTGTTCATGTCTCTCTCATTTTCCTCTTTGTCATTTTCTTCTTCCTCCTCGGTGATGGACCCCAGTCGGTAGACGCCAGGAGAGCTGTCCAGGGGCGGCCGGTAGTGACACTGGCCATTGAGCAACCTCCGTAGGGGCATCCCTGGCACCATGTCACCCCCTAACAGCTGCTGCTGGCAGTGCCTGAAGTCATTCTGACGTTTAAACCGTTTAAACTCGTTGAAGGCAGCAGTGGAGGTCTGGTAGAGGCTGCCTGCCATGGCCCTGGCCTTCTCAGGCTTGGAGACCAGCACCGCGTGACATCGAAGCACCACAGCCTTGTTCTTGATCTGATGGCGGTAGATCCAGGCAAAGATCTTGGGCCTTCGGGAGTCGGCCGCACAGTACGTGATGCGGTGGAGGACGAAGAGGTTGCCCAGCTTCTTGGAGGCCTTGTCGTGGCTCAGGCGGATGCCCTGCAGCCCCACGGTCAACTTCATCTTTGTGCTCTGCCCGCCATAGTCACTTTTGCTCCAGATTTTGGCCACCGCTTCCTCGGTGCAGCCTTCCCCCTTAGCGTTAAGGGTGACGGTGCTGCCCAGGTAGCGCACCGTGTAAGTGGGCTCCTCCTTGTTGAGCTCAACTTTCTGCCTCTTGGTGCGGAAGACGCTCCCCAAGCGCTCGAAGGCATAGTCGGGCAGCAGGTCGGGGCAGGATCGGACCAGGGACGAGATGATAGAGTGGTAAGTCAGCCCTGAACTCAGGCTCTTAGGCTTGCCTTTGGCCTCGTCTTCGACCAGTACGAATTTGCTCCGTCTCCAGGGCAGCATGACTGGGACAGGTGCTGGAGTGGCTATCCCCGCTCCTGGCTGCTAACTCTGTGTGCTTGAGAGAGAGAGAGAGAGAGAGAGAGAGAGGGAGGGAGAGAGAGGGAGGCTCGGCTGAGCTGTGTGTTGAGGGGAGACTGCGAGCGAGAGCACTAGTCAGCCTGTTCCCTGCTCACTGGCTCCTCCCCCTTCTGTGCCTGCATCACACAGCACGGGGAACTCAGCCGTCCACTCGAACGCCCTCCCTTCCGCTCAGTCACCCCCACACCGCATTTGCTTTCCCAAAAACACACATGCATGATCTCCGCCGGCCCGCTGTGCTTGTTTTGAGAACATTTTTCTATTTTTGTGTGCATGCACACCGACCGGGGAGGGGCCACCGTCGCCCCATCTGTTTAGTCTTCCTATTACCCAAGGTAGCAGGGAGGTCAAACGTAGCAGCCGTTGAGGAA
The DNA here is from genome assembly GCA_019775915.2 of Cyphomyrus plagiostoma. Classification (NCBI taxonomy): domain Eukaryota; kingdom Metazoa; phylum Chordata; class Actinopteri; order Osteoglossiformes; family Mormyridae; genus Cyphomyrus; species Cyphomyrus plagiostoma. The sequence continues at coordinate 22,096,940 of JABFEA020000110.1, read as the reverse complement.
CCCGCTATCCTAATCAGTTTTTGTTTAGCGGGGGAAGAAAAAGAACCTCACCGTAGCTGCCAGCCATTTTTGCGTCGCCCATAATTAAAAGAAGGTTCTGTACGTGTAATGCATAATTCGCACGTCCTCTGGAGAATTTGTGAAAATGGAAAGTTTGGAGGATAAGGCTGCATGCAGGTGTGAACATAGCAAAAATGCTGAGAGCAGGAAAAAAAAAACAAAAGCAGTTAGTAAAGGACAGAGCTAAATATTTTTTGCCATCATGGGTATTATTATTTAATTTGTGTTTTTGTCTTGCTTGTTCCAGTTTACTTCTGAGTCAGCAAACCCATAATACCATGCTGACTCTTCTCTCATTTTTTATTCTCTTGTCTATGCTGAAAAAGCAAAGCTGATCTGTTTAAAAAGAAAATCTCTTTCTTCCCTCAGCAATCCTACCATAGAAGAATTTTGTATAAATTCAGTGCAATTACTATATATTTTTTCATTTCTGAAAATATAAAGTTTAGCCACAATAATCTGAGTAAATTTACCGTCTGTTTGTGTTACCAAAGCAAGTATTGTACAGAAAACAATCCATGTCATAAAAATACACAGAATTACTGCGAGTGAGATTTTTGAATGAAAAGATTTACTCTATTTTTATCTGGCAGATCATGCTACAATTTGATTAATTTCACAGTTTTATGTTGAAATTTGAACTGAGCACACTGAAGATATTTTGTATGGGTTAGCCTTGGGGGGAGAAAGACATAAATCTGCAAACTATTATTTATTGGTTCTGGGAGTCACTGCTAGATACTCAGTCATTGAATTATACATTTAGCTATATAACTGAAAAGAAAGAATGAAGAAACCAATGGCAAGGATGTCTGGTTCTGGAAGGATATGTGCCGACTTTAAAATGTCACCTTAAAGGCTGTCCTTTATTCAAACATACAGAAAATCAAGCAAACTACTTAACAAATTTGAAATTTTAAAAAATTAACAGATGTTAGATTGCATTTCTATGTTTTTGCCCTCCGAATTGCAGTAATAGTATACTACATACTGTATACACCTGTACTGGGTTATCAAATTCCATGTAATCAGTTATAATCAAATGCATTCACTGAGTTTTCAGACTTAATCATGTCTTTAGGCACTGATTAGTATGTGATCTACTTTTTTTGTTTTTTGGCTTCAATTATGATTGATCACTTGGTTTACTAACATCTATCTTCTGAAATTAAGTGAGCAGAATCACTCTATGAATTAATTGTCTTTTCATGACAAAATGTAAGTATATATATGCCGTAGTGTGGGAGTGGCCAATCTCATCCAGAAAGGGCCACTATGTGTGTGGGTTTTTGCTGCTTACTAAGTACTAATTAGAGGACTGATTGGCTGAAGAGTCCTCACACCCGGGTTTGAACAGCTGACCTAAAGGTTACCCCAAAACCCTGCATACACACTGGCCCTTTGTGCATGAAATTGACCCCCCCTCCCTTAGTGAGAGTGCTTGACTGCTTTCTAATACTTTAGTAATGTAATGATTTTTGGTATAGTTTAAATTACTTAGCAGTGAGTCTATTGTTAATACATAGTTCTGGCAAAATATATCACATGACACTTTGTTTTTAAGCAATATAAATGAACATTTATCAGTTTCATTCCCGACACACTGGTCGTGGCTAGCGTTTGGCTGTTTCACCAAATAGTTACTTCAGCATTAGTTCTAATACAAGAACTCGTGGCCATAGGTGGAAATTAGTGGGAGGACATTTCA
>JABFEA020000110.1:22079403-22090457 GCA_019775915.2 Cyphomyrus plagiostoma | reverse complement strand
GCAGTTCTGAAGGCGAAAGGGGGTCAAACACTGTATTAGTATGGTGTTCCTAATAATCCTTTAGGTGAGTGTATATAATTCCTTATTATGTTTCTGACTTCTGAATTGTTGACAAGGTTGAAAAAATAGTGTTTTTCCTTTTCTTTATTTCATTAGAGATTCGTCCACACCCAACCCTCAACTCATTCAGAAATTCTGGTAAATCTCGTTACTTGTCCCTCTCTGCTGCACTCAGCCCATGGTACAAACTGCTAGCAAATCATCCCAATTACTGCTATCCAAGCTCAAAAGTGGATCCGTCATTCTTCATTATTTTCCCCTGGGATTTGTGCACCAACCACTGCATTAGACTGTGCATATTTTGATGCGTATTTCCCTGTGGCTGCACAGCCTAATTGGACTGGGCCTGCTGTTTACCAGGCACTGGGCTCACTTGATGTAATTTACCATAATCAGCGTGGCCCCAAAGAGAAAGTCTCTGGCTCAGCAACGGCTGAATTACGGTCTTGCATGCAGTGTTACAGCTGTGCTGTGCGAAAAAGAAGACTAGACTGGAGACTGATGCTCTTCAATCCCATTCTGACTTCAGGTCATGGGCTTCTTGAAAAAAAAAAGAACAAAACTCGACTTGCAGATTCAAAGTTTTGTTGACCGTGGTTTTGCAAACAAGCATTCAGAGATTAGAAGCTCATGACTCATGGTGGTGGGGGGGAGGGGGGTTAATTAGAAAGCAGCCTTGGGGTAAAGAATGATGGGTTCACTAATATACACCCTGCCTGTCTGTCCTTGATGGTAGAAGAGTGCTTAATATTACTGAGTTATTGGGATCAGATACTGATGTGATTCTTGCTTGCTCCTGGCAACTTCTAGTGAGAACATGCACTTGAAAGTGCAACAGAGAGCTTTATAGAATTGCATTTAATTTAAAAGTGTATACTGCCTGATACCGTTCCTTCACGATGTAAAATCATCAGGTTATTTCCTTAAGGACATTGCAAAGGTGTTTATACCTAATTCAGATAGTCACCTACAATTACTTACTAGCTTTCATTTAACAGGGCCAACATTTTAGTAAACTCGAGGAGTATCGTATGATAAAAGAGATTTGTGATTTGTGTGTATTTGTTATTGAAATTACTGACGATAATGGAAAACAACCACATGACTGTCAGTTTACAGCATTATCATTGGTCTGTAAGTACATTGCAACCTTAGCAAGTGGAACAGACATGATAGAGTAATTACAATAATTTCGATTTGGCCTTATTTGTAGACAAGCTTGCTTTTAAATCTTTAAATCTTGCTTTCACAGAATAATAGGGCACACTTGTGTTTTGAAAATGATTGCTGTAAAATTTAAAGTTCCGTTGCCTTGGTAATCATGTGAAATTTGCAACATTTTTCCAACTAGGTTGTCTTGTTCATATTATTTGTCCTTGTTTGTTTAATGTGCATGATGTTACAGCATGGTTACAGGTTCGTAGTTTGTAGATTTGGACTGGGGGCCAGCAGAGTTCTGCCACCATGGGGCCCTTGAGCAAGGCCCTTAATCTTTGTTTCTCAAGGGCTGCTTGTCACTGGCTGACCCTGTGATCTGACCCTAAAACCTGCTGTCACCTTTATATATGTCTATGTCTTTCATGGAGTGCATTATGGGATCTGTGAAAATTACCCAGCTTCCCCATGGGTATGACTAAAGTACCAGTATGCTGTTCTAAACTTATCGAGTTGGGTGTTGTGTTACTTACTCGTATGTATTGAAACTGTGAGGTTTCTCAGTGTTCTGTTGCTGCCTGCCACCAATGGCCAATGTGTGAAGCACATATCTTTGGCAATGACTAATGACATGAGGATTATGTGGTGTGCACTAGCTACCCAGGCTATGGCTGCATTACCATATAACACAGCACAAAAACCTCACCACTGTTTCTCAGTAGCATATCCATTATACTCTAAAACGTGAACTACGTGCTCGGCTAAACAGCAATAGCAGCAAAACTGGAACGGTGAGTGGGTGTGGAATTTACCATTGAGATTTGAAACATTTTCATCGATGAAACACATTGACCATTACATTTTCTTGGAAAACATTTAAGTCAAGTAGATGTACTCTACATTGCAAAGTATAGGATGTACTCTATTTAACACCTCAACCTTTCCCAGAGTCATCCTATTCCTGATAAGATATGTAGCAATTGATACATGGTCAGATGGATAGATCCTACAATAAGCATGATTAATCCATGTCACCTACAAAAAGTATGTGCAATGAGCCTCTTATTTAAGTGACATAACTTTGGCTGCACGACAAAACCTGCGTTACTTCTGAGGTAGCATTTATTTCAAGGTGAGCTTTTAAACTTCAGGATGGCTCTACCTGATCTCAAACTGACATGCTATGTTTATGTGACGATGCTGGTGTTCTTCTTTAAAGTCTACATACCCACTTATAACATTTTTCTCTCTCCTCCATTTCACAGCTGGGTGCCCTAAGTCTCCTTTCAGCACATCTTGAGTCTTGCATCATGAAAGCGAGCACAGCTTGGTTGCATGGCTGAGAAGGAGACGTCTCCCCTGGGGCAACATTTATTCCTGTACTGCAGTAAGGAGAATGTACTTGGTGTTATGCTATGGCTGAGTCCTCTCTTCCTCTAAAACTGCTTCAGTCAGGTGACCTACACTGACATGACCATTGGCTAACCTTGGATTTTTGGAAGACAACTTGCAAAAGTGGTCAGAAGAGAGGAATGGCAGTGTATGTTAAATGTCATTATATGCTAAGATAATAAAATATAATGTTAGAAGTGTGATTATATTATGCTCTTGGTTTGTTTACCGGTTGTCTGAGTGAAGCGAGTATGTATTGAGCATAGTAATAAACCTAATTTTTAAGCTTCTGATCAGACACACACCACATTTTTCTTTGTAGTTTAAGTCAATTTTAGATTTTACATGCCATTTAAAATATTCTTATTAATATAAAACCACTGGTCACCGTTGTTATGCATGTCTAAAGAAGCAATGGAAGCAGACTAATGACGAAGAGACAAAATGAAAGCTCCTTGATGGACTGCAACACAGAAGTGATCTTTTGTGCAATTAGGCAGCTCTGTGCTCAGTTTGGACGGCGCCTGTCCAGACTGCCCTCCGCACATTACACTTTATCACTGTTATTGTTTGGTGATAAATGCAAATCATGTCCTAGAAACATAATAGCAATTTGGCCGTGGCTGTCGAGTTTGGAAATGAACTAAAAGGGAAGGACAATATTATGCAAATGCTCCCTCGATTATAAGAGGCCGCAGAGGCCCCAGCCACTGGGGGGCTGTTTCCAGACGCCCGCACTGGCAAGCAACACACAAAGCATGACTGGATTTATAGCCTCTGCAGATGCGGCTGAAGCAGTTCAACGGGTTCATAGTGCATCCTTTAGCAGGGACCCCGTCACATTCAGCCAACCCCCTCCAGCTGCTATCTCAAAGTTATCCGACACTCTTTGTCAGGGTCACTGGGGTCTCAGTCTTATGTCTCAGTCTGTATGTCTTTGTCACAATGTGACCTTGGTAGGCTTAGGCATCGCATTGACTTCATCACAAATTGACGGAAGCCAGTTTTTCCATTTTGTACCAGTTGGTGAATGACTATGGGTTAAGTGGTGACATCCATTTAGAGTGTAAAACGTGGCCATTTATCCAGTGAAACGATGCCCTTTCATTATGAACCAGATGTAAGACCAACTGGCAACTGACTTGCTCACACTGATCTTCTCAGCCTCGTTTCTGGATTCTGGTCTCATCAGTTTGACTTGCTAAACATAAATACAGGCTGTATAGCGTCTTTTGTAACAATGCATAATATTGGGCTCCTACGCCTTTATGGGATGTGTGAGTGAGGGTGTGTCCACCATCTGCCCCACACAGGGAGGGGTCAAGTGACAGGCGTTACATATTACATTCCATCACAATGAGTTTAAATCTGTCCACTGTTCCCTGGCTTAATTTTGTCGTCCTTTTTATTGTCGGTTCCACTGTAACCGTGGCGACGAGCGCACCGCAGTCCAGGCTGGAGTGAATTCCATTATGTACATGCAGTCCTTACCTGTTGTTTTTTTCTCTTTTTGCACCAGGTGGTTTGGTTTCTCTCACCCTGTTATTTTCACCCCCCCATCCTGGTCTGTTGCCCACCCCCCCATGTCCCATGCATCTGTTCGCCCCTCCAACCAAAGCTTTCCCACAGTCATGATCTGTTATGAGCTCCAAGACAGTGATAAATAACAGGCTTGTGTTAGTCTATTTTTTTTTCTTAAGCTGAAACCATGTAAAGCACATTTTCAGGATTTTGATCTACAGTATAAAGCCTTTAGCAAAGGGTAAAAGTGGTGTTTCATAAGTGCACATCACAGCATATACAAACTTCTTGTCATAAATAAAGTTATCTCAAAGAAAAATTTTAATTCCGTGTCCCTAAAGGAGGGATATGCAGAGAATACTTACCTGCAGAAGGCACAAATCCTTTCATGCTGCATGTCCTTTGAAGAGTACAGGACGGAAGAAGGTTAAAATATGCATATAATTTTAAATGGCCCAAATATAACATTAATATTTACCATATTATTTACATGCTCTTGCCTCCATTTTAGAAACTTCCTCAGATTGTTTCCTTGCAGTTTTGGTTACATCGTTGTTTTATTCAGGCATCTAGGTTCTTTTCCTGTTCTTGATCTTGGTGTTTTATTTGGATTACAGTATATTCTATTACGAGCATTATACTAAAAGGACTTCATCATTTATGCCTGACTGACTGTATTTTCCACAGAACATCCACTCATCCAAGCATGCTATTAGAAAGATAACTTGCAGGAGGCCGCTGCGTACATCATGTAGATCATTGAGGCAAATTGAGTTTTACTTGCTGTTTTTATGCTAAGACGTACAATGTCTGACGCACTAACTTAAATACAGCTGCTAGGATACAGCTAGGGGAGGGTGAGACTGAAATGCGGATGTAGCACTACTGCTTACAATTCACTAAACCATTTGTATATTTATATGGCATTATCATTAATATATACAACATACCATAAAACATGAATGAGAAGCTTTAATTTAATTACTTGCACAACACTTGATTGGAACCCCTAACTAGGCATATTCCCTTCATGTCACATTGTCAATTGTCCAGTGAAAAACCAGCACTACTCTTGCTCTCCCGCGTTAACTGATGAGGGCTTCTCATCACTAATAGCACATCAGCATGATATTTTGGGACTCATCTATGTTCTCCCTCAAAATCAGCTGCAGCCCCAGAGATAGATAACTCTGCCTAATTCCTTGAGATATTTCACTGAAAAGCTCAAAACTCAGCTCATTATGCTTTTGCTTTATGGCCTAGTTAGTTATCAATGACCTTAGTTAGATACCCTACAATTTAAACGTTCACTTCTTTACAAATGATAGTGTAAAATACAAATGAATGTACGACTGCTTGTTCAGAATGTATTCACTGCTGAGAATTCTATGTATATGCACTTATGTAATTTGCTCTGCCTAAGGGTGTCTGCAAAATGCTGTAAATGTAAATGTTAAGTGCATTTAGAACAATAGGGCAAATTCTGAAATATATAATATACAGTGTGCTACATGTATAGGTCTAGCGACCTTTACGAAATGTCTTGCATAAATGCCTAGATGGATAGATGCCTAGGATCCTACAAAATGAAACATGACTATACCCCAATCATAGCAGTCCCTTTAAGCGACATGTGGTTATTGTGCTTGCCATTGTTCTGGGAAACAGGGGTTCGAAACAACGTGAGAATGTACACTTGGTAGTTGATGATTATAGCAGTCTGCGAGTCTCTATGCGGGAATGACGGAGATGTCGCTAAGGAGTGACGACAGGGCCGCGATTCGCTGCTGTACCTATCGCCTCAGTGACAGTTCTGCTCTCTGAAGTAAAACCTGTATCATGTCAATGGAGCCTAGCACAAGGCAAGAGGCAGGTATAGCTAAGACAGAATGTCAGTCCTTCACAGTGCACATACACTAACACACTACGGGCAATTCAGAGATGCCAGGTAGTTTAACAGCAGGTCTTTGCACTGCAGGGGTAAACTGACAACAAAGAGAATCCATGTGAACTCCTTGCACAATCAGCTGGGGAGGTGTTAGGCAACCAAGCTACCCACTATATTACTGTGCTACCCTGTAGCAAATTGAAATTGAAACTGTAAATATACGTGTATTTACTCTCTATATATTTCTGCTGCACTGCCTTGCCAAATGAGACCCTGCGTCTAGCTAAAGTAAACAGATCGATACTGCCATCTGCTGTCTAAAAGGCAGTCGTGTCCAAGCATATTGTGGTCCATCACTTTTCAATGTTCTCCTCTTGCTGTTTTTCCCTTAAAGACACATTCAAAACTGGACATGGTGTGTGACACAGCCAGTGCAGCCTTTTTTCTCAGCTAAAACATTTTGCCATGGTGATGAAAAAGTCTTGTTACAGACACAATTGTCGTGTACAAAGAGACTGGCAACCCTAATAATGATAACCTTCTATAACAGGATAAGATGCTTACCTTACACACATCCAGATGTGCAACTTATAAAAGAATGTCTCCAAATTGCACCGTTTCACTTTGTTTTTTGTAAAATTCTTAAGTCTAGAAACGACTCTGTCTTGATTGTTACTTATACTCTGTGAACTCAGGATGCAGGCAGAAATGCAATGTATAATTTCAAATCACTGACTTTCTTTCAGTGCATATTTTAATGGGTGTTCAGAGGTATTTAGTAGATTGCTTTTTTTTGGGAGGTGAGTGGCTTAAAAGCCAAAGCCTCTATTCCAGTGATAAAAAGGTTATTGGGTCGAGCACCTCAGCAGGACAGCCACATGTGCAGGAGTTGGATTGGCTGCCATTCTGTACATATGTGCCATTCTGTACATATGTGCGCACACATACTGCGAGAATCTGCATTTGAATTTTTTGGATTTTTAGTTTACACAGTCAGTTTTAACTATTACTTTATCTGCTTGTATGTATTTGAAGGAATACCACTAAAACTTGCACAGATCTCATAACAGCCCAGACCACCTAGCATTGCTGGTTTTGCACTATGTTTGCAGTGTTGTCTTCTGCTATGCACATATATTGGACAGAACATATTTTTTCTTCCAGGTACATCAATATCTCCATACCTAATCATATTTTTGCTTATTTTAAGCGCTGTCCTATGTCCTGTAACTAACTGCTTGTCCTATCTTTTTGCCCTGTGCCTGTCTACAGGAAACACACAAGTATCTCAATGTATTCAGTACTTGTACTAGTACACAGGACAATAAACCTTTTAAATTCTTTTAATCCTTTGAATCCTATACATTCGGATGATCCAAAACCAGATCTTGTTGGGGATGTCTACTGCCTGTTTTAGAGTCCAGGTTCGTGAGAACCTGAAGCATTAAAACATTTACATCGTTAATTCCTATTATTGGTTGTTATTTTGGTTGTTTCTAATATCCTATTATTGTTGGTTATTGGTGGCTATTGTTGGTTAGACGTTGGTTAGTGGTTATTGTTACACATATGTTAAATTGCGTGTTTGGATATTAAAGCACTATTTATCGTTTATACTGCAATTTCTTAACTAACCACTTGAAGGCAGTGTTTAACAAAAAGTTACCAAATCGCTTAAATTCACCGTAGACTATGCATGACAAAGAAGAAGTGCGGGGAAAAGAAGAAAAGAACGATTGAAACAGTCAGCATTATCCCAATTGACCTGACCATGTAACTTGTTTAAAGTCAGTGCAATTTTTTTGTGTGTGTGGGAGGGTCACTCTTTTAACTTCGTTTTTCCTCGTTTTCTTTTTATTCCAATTGACGATTACGAGCTGAGCAGGCACAACTGAAACCTGAAAATGCGAAATCACACGTGCATCAAAAGAAAAGATGCGCATATTTCAGTTTCAGGTTTATCCAAATGTTTTACAGTGAGCCCACATGTTCTTTGTTATTGTCTTGTTATATTCCTTGAAGGAAGTACAAAATATCTATTTATCGTTTTTTTCAGGTTTCACAAAATTGAGATGAGACCATATTAGGCCATATTACTTAACACATTTTCTGTATACAATGCTAAATTTAAGTAACCAAGTAATTAAGTAGGGTGTTTAATGGAATAAGAATCTTAGATACCATGTCTAAAGGCAAATAAAAATGCAAATGACTGCGCACCTAAAACATTCATACAGTTTGATTCATCACAAAGAATAAAAAACAATAAAAGTCATGTTTCATTAGTATATACATATAGTCTAAATGCAAGCATATACTGGTTAAATAATAACTTAAAAGACTGTGCTAAAAAACAGAATATCTGAGGTTTATACTGTAAGAGTACGTACTTGTGAAAAGGAAAAACATCAGCCTGTGTCTCATAATCTTGCTGGTTGACATCTCTATCAGAAGGTAAGCTAATATGGCGTGCTAATAATACACAACAAAATTAATTGCGCTTAAGTAATATATTTACAGACAGTAAACACGATGATTTAGGGTCTGCGTAGCATGATTGTCTAACACTTTTGTGCCTTATTTAAAGGAATAATTAAAACGCGCAAAATCTGTTTTTGATAATGCATGAATTTATGCTCACAAAAATTACGAGAAGAACTGTTTTTATAACCGGGTGTCACTGAAAATACGGCAACGAAGGATATACGCTGATGTAAAAGCACGTACATGAACACTGGCATGTAAGAGATTGTACTACCGTCATACTGAAAAATTCCTTGTGTTAATCTCTACAACCGCGATTACTGCAAATTTACTTCTGAATTAATTGTGAATCTATAATAAAATTCCAGATGTTTTGTGATTCTGCATCAACGCTTGGTAAAGGTAGAGTTAGTAATAGTGAGTCGTAGTTGTTGAAGGGATTGTTACTGTAATATGTTTTTCAGCAGATGAGGGCACTTTTACTGTATGAAAAAGGTACATAGCGAGATATTTTGCGGGGTGCAAAAGTGTAAAATAAAAATTAGTATACATGTATTTAAATTAAAATATTGAATAAGTATCATTATTAATCTATTGAGTGCAAAGACGACATGACCAGAAGAGGGAGCTATTACACTATTACCGTCTGAAAGCGCTTTTTAAACCTAGGGTGGGGAAAATACATACATATTATCTGTATTCAGACTACAGGCACACTTTCTGGCAGAATAACACAAAATGATACCTTGTCTGATATATTGTATTTAAGTAAAATATCATTATAAAGAAAACTCGCCAAAATATTTAGCAAATGCTGTTAATAATTATTCTTCAATAATATAATAAAAATTGAAATACGTCATTCGCTGTGTATATATCTGTGTATAAAACAAATACTCTTACAAATAAAGAGTAGTCTACCAACAAACGTGTTATTACTTTCTAAGGTTATGTTCAATGTTTATCTTATTAATTATTTATTTGTTTGTTCCCTTCATTAGACAGCGGAGCTACCGTTTAATTACGCAAATATCCGCCTAGTATTTGTCCAGACTCGTGTGTTAAGTGCATTTCAACATTTTAAACATTGGTTTGCTACCTTGAAATATACTGGATTCTATTATCAGAAGGCAGTTTCCCTACTTCAGACTCGGCAACCCAGGGGAACACCCACACTTCAGCCAATATATCAAGCTGGTCGGCTGCGTGCGCTCCGATCCGGTGAGTTTTCCGTATGTTGTAGTGCTGAAATAATCATTTTGCAACTTACCAGCGAGAGTCTTTTCGCTAAACAAACGAACTGTATTAATCGGCTTACACGCATTTTACTAACTTTATCTTTCCGCATCGATTTAGCATATTTCCATCTCATCCTGTATAAATATTTTTCTTGAACAAGGACGGGAACAAGGGGAACGCCTTCTTGAACTAAGACGGTAAAAACATCCTTGGGAAGCTGAGGGAATTGGGGTATTGCCGCTGTATGCACTGGAAAAATTCCGGGCTCACAGTGACGTCTTCTCACTGTCAGGTCTCCCGGGGATCAGTTTTTTTTTCTTTTGCATCGCTCTCCGATTTGCATTTTTTTTATCTTGATCTGCCTTTTCCCTGAGAAACAGCCTCGTATATCGGCGATTGTAGTTTCTTTATTCAAACGGCGTACGCAAAAAAAACATCGGAAACTTAAAATAATGCGAGAGTGGCCGGGAAAAATACAGGCTTCACATTTTTTCTCTGATTTTTAAAGCTTGTTTTTTTGCTAGTCACTTGACTCCATATTAGTTGTCGCCCCTTATTTTTGTTCTTCTATTCGTTTGTTTAATTTGAATCGATCAGTGTCGAGTGTTTGGTGGTGGGGGAGACATCATGTCGGATGTATTACCCTACAACGAGGAGAAAATAACTCACTATGGCGATGACGAGGACGTGGGGCAGATCTCCATCACCTGTCGTCTGCAGGATACTAATAACTTCTTCGGGGCTGCCCAGAATAAAAGGCCCCCCAAACTCGGCCAGATTGGAAGAAGTAAACGAGGTGAGTGAAATTTCCGCATCTCATTTCTATACGCTGCCGGCTATATGGCAAAAAATAAACGTAACCAAAATAAAAATATATATGTATTTGATCGATGTCACATTATACTGCATCAGTCCTTATGAAATGGCTTATAGTGACGAAAAGTATTATTATTATTTGTATTATTATTATTATTATTACCCCTTTGCCTTGTCAAAAGTTTGGTGGCCAGCGAGTTACCTTTGTTTTGTAGGCAGTATAATGATAATACAACGCCTTTGCCACAATTCTGATTGTAGTGAATGGCTTGACAGTGCACACATACACTTGGATTAGTTAAATCACCTTTTCTGTGGTTAATAGCAGCCGATGCTTTCTAAGCTTGGTAATCCCCGGAGGCAGCAAAGAACCATTTTTAGGGAAATATTTAATGCTGTTGCCCTGTCAATCATGATATATATATATATATATATATATATATAGATATATTCTATTAATTCAAAGACGCATATCAGGGAGAAGGCGGGTAGTGAGGGT
>JABFEA020000110.1:22052929-22075212 GCA_019775915.2 Cyphomyrus plagiostoma | reverse complement strand
GATAACGTAGTGCAAGCTGAATCCTTGGGTTCCTTTAAATCAGAGCTAGATAAGATTTTAACAACACTGAGCTATTACTTAAGTTCTCCCCAAGCGAGCTTGATGGGCCGAATGGCCTCCTCTCGTTTGTATAGTTCTTATGTTCTTAACACTCATTCTGAGGGCCAAAAAATGAGCACTCTGGAATTTTGAACGCGAGTTTGTTGAATAAATGCTGAATGATACTCTTCAGTACAATAATAGCAGGGACATGGGGTGAGGTCACCTAAAAACATAATTTGCATAAGAATATTTGAAGCACTTAATGGACGTTATTTATATAGTTTTTAGTGTGTGGTTTTTAGTACGTTTTTGAGCATGCAGAAGATAAGATGTACTTAGGCTGTGCTTGTTCTCTGGTACTCGTTGCATCCTGGCTGATTCCTTGATCTTCCTCATCATATCCACTGACTCCCAGTCAACCACCTATTGTTCTGCAAAATAAGAAGCCATTTTGCTTCAGTTATCCTTAACCACTTCATTTTACTTCATGTGAAGAAATCATTTTCTGTTTGAACATGATTGCTTTAGTAACCCCCACAATCCATAGTTCAGTTTTTCTTTAAGTGATGAAAGATATTCTGTCTGTCAGCAGGTTCCGTTCCATTTAGGTCGTTCACATTCTCATCTCTTACTGCCTATTTATTTCACCATGGGATTAAAATTTTATCTGGAAAAAAAAGTTCTGTGACTGTTGCTATGGAAACGTCTTAGCCAAAAAAGGAGGGGTTCTTTACAAGCTGACAACTCTTGCCTTATCCAGTTTTTGTTGCTGGATATTGTATTGCTGTGCAGTGTATATTCTGTAGGAGGTAAAATTGGAAGGCATTTGTGCTGACCGAATTTCAGCCCCTTCAGTATCTATTCATAGGGAAGTGCAGAGGTGTTGATTATGAGACCATGAGCATGTAATAAATAAGAAATTATTTTGAATGTATTTTAAAAAGACATCTTTATTCACTTGTTCAGGTAAGTATTAGCTATTCCACAAGGTATAATGTGAGGAATATATCTGTTGTAGGTGACTGATAGCAGGTAATGGGCAAAAATGGAAGCACTCTGTCTACACAGACTGCTCAAATGCACAATTCTGTCCTTAGATAAAGGAAATCCAAAAGGTTTCTGTAATCAATAAATACTCTAAACAGGGTTATGCAAAAACCCAGAAGGGTGAATTAGTATCATTTCATTTTAAATTGACCTTAACCAAGTGCTTCAATGACATGCTAGAGTTGAGAGCTTTCCAGCAATGAGCCAGTTCCATCAGAAGCTATAATCGCACCGTTTGGGGGCAGGAGAGTTGAGGATGGGCACAGTGGTGACTGGATAAGCTGGGCTACGGAGCAATATGGCACCTCACTCCAGCAGAGCCCGTGGAAAGGACAGCCACAGGCACATCCAACAGGAAGTCCGAGCCGGGGAGGAGGAATCCTGCTACTGCTGGAAACCGAGGTGGAAGGCTCGCTGTGAGCCAGTCAAGGTGGGATGCAGAGGCTTTGCAGGACAGTCTCTGTGCCGGATACTGGGCATTTGGGGCACCCATGGACTGCAAAGGAGAAGAGCCATAAGGAGGGGACAAGAGGGGAGGAATGTGGCAGATATTGCTACCTGGAAGTCAGGACTTGATCACCCCCGGTTGGGTGGCCTGAGTGAGGGTGGCTGATGTTAGACCTGAAACACCCAACGACCCTGGGAAACATCAACTGATGACGTGTCCAGGTTGTACCACTGGTGTAATATAGGAGTCAAGGACAGACATTTAGCACAATTATGGGGAACATGTCAAAAGATAGGTAGCGAATAGAAGCTGATAGAGGGTGTTAAATTACTCTCACTGCTGGGTAAATATTGGGATTATAGAAGCTAGAGAGGACTGAATCTGACTGAAATTAATTAGACCACAGTGAATTCAAATAAATATCCACCAAGGCTCATAAATCAAAGAGAAAGTGATGTACCGGATAAGGTTACAGCAAAAATAACATAGAGAAAACATATTTATAAATGATCATAGTAATAATGACTCAAAAGAGGACGCAGACAGCAGAATGAGTTGCACTGATGGTGCTCACCTCCAGCGTTGTAAGTTTGAATCCCATCTCTGCTCTTAGGCTTAGGCTGTCTGATGTCTCCTGCTTTGTTCCTGTTTGTATCCCTGCTTAGGAAAAGCAGTGGAAGAAGGATGAGTGATGTTAGTAACAGTTGTAAGATTGGTGGTTCAGTTGGTAAAACTATGGGTTTGATCCCAACCATGTGGAATCTGGATGTTCCTCTCATGTTCATGTAGGTTTTGCCCACAGTGTGTGAGTGTGAACCAAACAATCAAGAACATGATGATACAGGTGTGCTGGGAGGCAGCAAAAATGGGCTATCTGGGGCCCCCAGGGGACCAGGTTGAAAAGCACTGTTCTAAACCTATAGACATTGACATAGACAGCATGTCATTTACACATAAGTATAGCATGAAACATCTTCATTTTTACAGAAGACTTCCTGGAAGTGAAATGAGTGGCTATGTAACCATCTTGCTGCATCCCCTAATCTGCTATTTCTGTTGAAGCACGTCTTCCATTACAGTTTTTATATAGATGAATTATATAAGCCGTCACAGCAATGCAGAATTACAAAAAAGCCATCTTTTGTCCCTTTTATTGACATACTAATTAGCCATTAGAGCAGTTAATATTGCAATCACTTTATAATTATTTAATGAGTAAAAAAAAGTCGCCCTAATGGTTTAGCTGTCATCTATTGTGACTGATTTGCAAGCAACATGCAAATTGCTTTTTTTGTTGACTGTACATCCATTTTTGTTTGTGTATTTGTCTTTGAAAGTATACAGTAATAGTAAATCAGCCAGTATTCATTACAATAATAGTTTTGTGAAATGCTTTTAATATCAGATAAATTTTCCTGATTTCAAAGTCAACAGGAGTAACAAGGAAGGGCCACCCTTCCTGACCTCCTGAAGCATGACATGAACAATAAAAGGAGTGAAAAATCTGTTTTACCCTACTGGCATTTACCAAGCAAGGCCCATTGTGAGATATTAAGCTGTAATTCCATCAAGAAGCACTAGTTCATGGCCAGTGTTTTATTACTTATGTCCCCCAAATAATTGGCTTGGCAGAGCCCCTCAGCTAACTGCTTTTGTTTGAAAGCCCAACTTTCCATAAATCCAATTCACTATTTCCCTAAGACAGAAAAACAATAACATCAGCCTGATTGTAGTGGTGCTTCAGTGTTATTCAGAATAGATTGTGGGTTTTTTCATGGCCTCAGGGTTTGCCTCCAGAGAGGGTACGTCACTCTCCGTGGTGACAGAGGGAAAAATCCTGAGTTCTCAATTGGCATTTAGGCTTTTCAGGTTGATGCATAATTTTTCCTCTTGAGGAGAGAAAAGATGCAAATATACATTATTATTTACAGGTTGAACAAAAGTATACATATATTGAGCCCAAGTAATAGTAAGAGTAATGTTTATCCTCATCGAGCTCATCAATCAGAAAGGTACATGTATTTTACTAAAAATTCCATGAAGGAGGACAGTTTTTGCTCTCAAAACTGTGCATGCCAATAGCCCTTTTAAAAAATGTCTTATGCATTAACTATGGAAAAGTATTTTGCTTTGACTTTCACCCTGAGATAAAAAGAAATCAGTTTTTTTATTTTTCAAGATAATATTTTGAGCCCATTGAATGACGGCCATCGATTTTATTCTGGCTTTATGTGGAGTTTGCAAATTGACTGTTTTGTGTGTATTTGTGTGTGTGTGTGTGTGTGCGTGCATGTGTGTGTGTGTGTGTGTGTGTGTGAGTGTGCATGCGTGCGTATGGACAAAAATATGGTAAAAACCTGTTATTTTGCTGTTGTAAGGACCATTTTTTCAGTTACCACAAGGGAAAATTAATAAAAATCTGTGACTGCAATCAAAAAACTAAAAATGTCAGAAGTCTTGTATTTTGTTTGGACACTTTTGGTTAAAGTTAGGGCTGGATAGGGGTTAGAGTTGAATTTCATGGGATTTCCATTATGCCTATAGAAATGAATAAACACATGAATGCAAAGATATGAATAGAAATGCGTGTGTGTGTCTCATAATGACCCTAAATTAGATAGAAGGACAAATGGATATATAAAATAATATCAAATTTATATAACTTGTGTCTAGACCTGTTCCAATCATATCTCTAAAACGTGCAGCACATTTCCATTTTAAGATGCGTAAATACAGACATAACAGGCACTACAATGACAGCAAGCCGGTAACAGCAGCATGTTGATGAAAGGCTACTAATTCACAGGCAGTTTATTTATGTTTATTTCCCATCCATTTCTCTAAAAATGTTTACAGGGTGTCCATATATATGCATGTTCACTCACACTGATGCATACAAAGGGCATCATAGAGCCTCCAAATTACCTGAATTGTACAGTTGTTTAAAAAGAGTCTCACAGTGTCACTACTGATTTTTCAGCTTGGGCTTCAATATTAAAACTAAAGCATCATCAGCTAAATTGTTGGGCGGTAAGGGAAGAATTTATATGTTCCTCTGTGTACAGCGCAGTACTCCTTCAAGTGAAAATATCAGTATTTTTCATTAAGTTCAATTAGCTTGATCACTTTGAAAGTAAGAAATAGCTAAAAAAGAAATCCCTACAAAAAACGGGGCACTTGGTGGTAGTTTCAATTATGTGCCATAAATACACTGCCTGGTCAAAAAAGTTGATTAATTTTGCTGGACCACCTTTAGCTTTGATTATGGTGCACATTTGCCAATGCATTGTTTCTGCATGTGGGAGTTTCACTTACACAATAATGTTCTGAGGACGGAAGGAACAACGCAGAGAAATAACCAATCAAATTGTACAGGAGGTGGGTCTAAGCAACTTGAAGAGACAGGACCAAGACATAAAATTAATTAGTCCCTCCTCATCTAGTTGCTTGGACCCACCTCCTCTACAATCTGATTGGTTATATCCAGTTATCTTTCTGCTGTGAGAACATTTTTGTGCAAGTATACCTCCAATGACCATTGTTTCCAGATGCTTATGCAACATCTCGACATTCTTTGTATTGATGATAGATGAGTTGAACAATAAAAGATAAAAAGATATTCAATGGGGTTAAGATTAAGATTCTGTGGTAGCTGTGTGAAAATGATTCCTGATGCTCCCTGAAGGATTCTTTGACAAATCGAGCCTGATGAATTTCGGCATTATTGTCCTGGAATATGCCAGCAGCACGACAACTTGGCCATTCATTACATTCAGATACCCACATGACTTCATTTTATTTGCAGCATAATGTTGCTGAGCTGTAATAATGATCTAATCCTTAGCTTTTAAGTACTTGCTGATTTAAATTCAAAAGGTGATTTTTTTGGTCAGGCAGTGTAGTTTTATATATCATAATGTGTATAATTCATATTTTTCAGAGCAGTATTGAAGATTAATGGATATAACATACGCTTTAACACTTAAATAACCAGATTGTCTAAAACGATCCGAATTTTCACACTGGGTCTGCCATTCTAAAACATAGATGGGTCCTTAGAACATCCACCCACCCATTCTTCCATCCATCCATCCATCCATCCATCTTGTAACCACCTATCCAGGCAAGTTCATGCTGGACATGAGAACAGCAAACCCTTTGTTTTTAGCATGTAAATGTGAGAGACTGCAGTGCAACTGGTAGATTTACTTTTATATAAAGCATGTTATGTAACAAAACACAGTTCTGATGTCTGTCCTTGTATTCATTTATCCTCCTGGAATTTAAGTTAAGCTTTCAACTTAAGAAATTCAATTATTTCTTTATATTTACATTTCATGATATATTCAAAACATTGTTTGATGAAAGCTAAGAAGCTTAGATGGATGCCAGCATTGCGCTGAAATAGATCATTGCGAGGACCCGGACCAACCAAGAGGATGCTGATTCAAGTCCTAAAAGAGGAATGTGAGCAAGGCATTCATATTGCTTCAGTAAAAAATAAGGGTAAGCAATATTGCATGTTGTTTTGGATAAGCGGAGACTAAGCAATAGAAACAAAAATAAAAACCATAATTGTTAGAGTAAGCTACTTGTCTGCCCCTGGTGGCTGATTTGCTGTTCTCTGTTTACTACCTGAAGCCTACATGAAGGTTCATTATTCATCAAGTGTGTTTGCTGTGCCCCAATTTATGCCCTCAATATGCGTGCTCCGACTTCCTCATTTCGGCTGAATGATCAAATCAAAAAATAAATGTTTCATGGCCCATGCAGAATATTGCTTTCCCATTCTCTGAGGGACTGCTTTAAGAAGCAAATCAGGAAAGATGGTGGGCTATGTCAGGATGCGCTTGGGGAAAGCACCCTTGTAGCTGAGTGGGTTATGTCAGCGTGCGCTTGGGGAAAGAGCCATCACAGTTGGGTGGCCTATGTCAGCGTGCGCTTGGGGAAAGTGCCAATGCATCTAGGTGGCTATGTCAGCGTGCACTTGGGAAAAGTGCGATTGCAGCTGTTCGTAGAACTATGCTTGGTAACTAACATATGAATCGTGTACGATGTTTTTATCACATTAGCTCTTCAGACATTTCCTGGTATAAAACAATGGTTTAAAAATGTGTTAAAACTTTAAAAAGTGTTTTATGTGTATTTTTCTTCACAGTTGGCATTCTATAGACATCTAAATCTGGCTTTCTTGAAAGGAAATATAAAAAAGTTAATATTTGTCAGTCATAGACCTTGAATTCAGCATTACTGCAACTTACATGGCGCTTTCATTTGTATGTGTGTATGTGTGTGCTCTCAAACCACAGATAATTGAAAATGTGGATATTCATTCAGCCCAAATGCTCTCATGTCACAGCCTTCCTTGTCTATCTTAACTAGCCCTCTGTTGGCCTTGGTGCTGGCTAACATGTAAATGTAACATGTAAATATGTAAATGTAAATGCAATATGAACACAAGCTGTATTCAATAAATAAATTCTAGATTTTTTTTTCCTTTTGCAGAATAACTTGGTAGCAGTGATTTCCAGACCTATCATTCTACTTGCACTTACAGCAAGAATGGACATGAATCGAAATAACAATGAAACTTAGAACTGTGCTGTTGGCGTGCTGCCGCCCATGGCCGTGGGTCTCCTGGCTCGTGCTCACCGGTGGTGGGCGCCTGGTGCCTCCCCCCTCTGCCTTCTTGGGTGGACGCGCAGCCCCCCGGTGGCAGGGGACCCAGGTGCCTGGCCGCTGTAGGGCGGCTGGGTCCATGATCGCTTGGGGCTCTCCTGGCCGTCGGGGGGACCCCGGGGTGGCCTCACACACTCATTGGGATTCGTTCCATGTCAACCTGCACACTCATGCATATACTCACAGCACATGTACACATGCGTGCGCACACACATACACGAGCTTTCGCATCCACGGTCATACGCATGGGCACGCATAAGCGCTTTGAGCTTTCTAGCCCTATCTTATCCCTCTTTCTCCTTGTCTGGGTGTGTGTGTGTGTATGTGTGTGTGTGTGGGTGGGTGTGCACGCACGTGTGTGTGTGTGTGGATTCCAGTCTCTCTCCTCAGATGCAGATACAGGTGTGGCAACATCCAGACCGTGTTCCTGGTGGTCTGCTTATGTGTTTTCGTTCTCCATGGTATTAACAAATTTAATATCAAAAGCAGTTGCTAGCACAAGTGCTCTCCCTGTCATCATGGTAACATTGGTTTATTTGTATGTATACTTTTTGTTTGTGCAACTGGATCTTATTTTTATATTTATTTATCTTATTTTTCAGATACAGCAGCTGGTGTGATGATACAATATCCATCAATCCATCAAGATGCAGAAGCTGTCCTTTTGTTATTTTTTCCTATTTTTGTCATGTCATGTATTACTCTTCTTTCCCTGTCTCTCTTTCTGTCTGGCCTCCCATTTAAAATTATTTTTTTATTTATGTATTTTTCTTCTGTCTCCTCTCTCTTCCTCCTCTCCCTCCTCTCTATCTCCTCTACTTCAGCTAACTTTCCCTGTCAGCTCCGGCTTTGTGGCGCAGTAATCTAAAATGATCACCCAGATCAACATTCTGCTTGCTAAACTCCCAGACACGACGAGGGGAAAATAAAAAAAATAACTGCGCTGTTAGCCTTTGCTCTTGGCAGTGGGGGTAACTCGTGCCCATAAATCCAGACCGTGGTGTTCCTAATCAAAGCTGCCATGAAATGCCAAGAAGCATTTGATCGATGAGATGAGAGGATTCAGGTGCACACCCTGAAGTCCTTTGTTCCATTAGCATTTCTCTTCAGGACACTTCTCCATTTGAAATGAGCCTCTTTGACTGAATGCTTTCTGTCTGGCCACTGGAAGTGTGAAGTGTAATCTAGGTGAATCTTCTTCAGTGGAGGACATAAACAGTGAACAGGGACATCTGTGGCAACAGCTGGGTGAGATGGCATGAGCCTAGAGCTGCTCATTCTGGCACAGGGTTCTGAGTAGACCTGTCATTGTGCTGAAACTACCTGTACTTATAGACTCCACAAGCTCACAGTCTGGATCGTCCTCAGAGACATGGGGAAACAGGTGGGGCTGAACTGGCACGGAGTAATTTGGATTGCTGTGACTTGACAAATGAGCCAAAATATGACCACATCCACTAGTTAGTATGAATCTATAGCTGTCTGTGATGCACATATTCTTATATGACTAAATACACAATGATATGGAAAATGAACTTTCTTCTTTTGACTTTTGGCATGTTTTTTTCTAAGTTACTTTTCTTAATTTGTAAAGTTGAATTTTATTTTTTGTTTTGAAAAGTCCTTTAAACAGCGGAAGCTTGATGTCCTTCTGTAGAATTCTTTGGTACAGAGCTGGCCCAGATGCAGCAAGGCTCGCCCACGCTATGGCTGAACCATTGCTATGTTGGACATTTTCTCACTCTGGACTGTAATTTTTACCTGGCGCAGTGGGATTCATGTTGGCTTAAAGGTTTCACTTTGAATCCAGTCTTCCAAAAAACAGAATTTCAGCTCGTTAATTGGTTTTTGTAAATGTCATTTTGTCCCTTTAGCTGAGCAGTGGTTTGCAAGTAGTGGTTTCTGCCGGAATATCTTGTGTACTAGTACTCTTGGTGACTTATTTGTTAATTTTATGTACTGCTTGTTAGATACTGACTTTTGCGTATGGAGACAAGTATACCTAGAATTCTGCGCTGACAATTTTGCTGTAATAGTATGGATCAAGGCGATCCAAATCAGGAGTTGGAAGTATTATATTATTCAATTTTAATTACCCAGTTGTTTCATTTAGTTAATGTGGTAATAACATTTACAAACCGTATAATTGCATTTCTGAATATATTGCAAACAAAATAAAGATATTTTTCTCTCTGAACACTGAAAAAAACCACAAAGATAAAATTCAGCTCAATCTTAAAACTGCTCTTTATGCAGTTTGGCTCGTCTGATGGCCATGACAAAGCATTTCCTTATATCTGATGATTCTCCAGCATGTGCTTACCATTTGAAGAAGTTATTGTTTGTTTCTCTTGTTAGTGGTGATTAGGCAAACGTGGAGACAACTTGTATTACACGGTGGAACATACTTTACCCAGAAACTATGACAACACAAACAGACAGTCTTCATATTGAGATGAACTGAAGAAAACCAGTGCAGCCAACCTGGCCTGTTGCCATGGCAACTTCCTTGTTGCCAAAGTAAAGGACGCTCAGTCAGACCGGATTACTTTTGCTGTTGCAGGAGCATTATAATTTCTTCAGTTGTTTGGTAGAAATGTGTCCTGTTTATTTGGTGCATGTGTGATTCTTTCATTGCTGATAAAAATCCAGTGCTATCTTGATATATTGTATAGACAAAGTTATTGGGACACACCTCTTAAATACTGAATTCAGGTGATTTGTTCACACCCATTGCCACAGGTATATAAAATCAAGCACCAAACCATACAGCCAGGCTGAGCAAAAATTTGAGAAAGAATGGGTCACTGTGAAGAGCTCAGTGAATTCAAGCCTCACATCACCAAGCGCAATGCCAAGCATCGGATAGTGTGTTGTAAAGCACACCGTCACTGGACCCTGCAGCAGTGGAGACGTGTTCGGTGGAGTGATGAATCACACTTCTCTGTCTGGTAGTCTGATGGACGAATCTGGGTTTAGTAGATGCCAAGAGAATGTTACCTGCCTGACTGCATTGTTCCAACTGTAAAATTTGGTGAAGGGGGGATTATGGTGTGGGGTTGTTTTTCAGGGGTTGGGCTGGGCCCCTTAGTTCCAGTGAAGGGAAATCTTAATGCCTCAGCATACCAAGACATTTTGAACAATTGTATGTTTCCAACCCTGTGAGAATCACTTGGGGCAGGCCCTTTTCTGTTCCAGCAAGAATGTGCTGTGTGTGTATACAAAGCAAGGTCCATGAAGACATGGTAGGGTGAGTTTGGTGTGGAAGAACTTCACTGAGAGAGCACTGACCTCATCAGACACCTTTAGGATGAACTACAATGAAGATTGCAAGCCAGGCCTTCATGTCTAACATCAGTGCCTGACCTCACAAATGCTCTTCTGGATGAACGAACAAAAATTCCCACAGACACATTGCAAAATCTTGCAGAAATGCTTCCCAGAAGAGTGGCAGCTGTTATAGCTGCAAAGGAGGGGGGCAACTCCATATTGATGCCTATAGATTTAGAATGTGATGTCATAGAAGTTCCCGTAAGTCTAATGGCCAGGTGTTCCAATACATTTGTCCATATAGTGTGTTTTTATTATGGTTTTACACACAGATATGCACCATTGTTAGATAATTATTTCAGAAATCCCGCAAAATAAGACTGTACATCTCTCCAAAACAAAGGTTCATGGGCATATTTGGTAATCCTACCCCACATATCAATTTCACCTTGTTTCTTTAAATCTGATATTTCTTGCATATTCAAAGATATAAACAAATTTAATGACCGTGAGGTGACACAGAACTTTAATTTTGTTTCAGTTACAATGAAAAGGACTTTAACAATTTAATTGCTAAGCAGAAAATGTTGGTAGAAGTTGTTTAGTGTTCACTGGTTTTGCTTTTTGTCTTTGTTCAGTCAAAGGTCTCCGATGCACATGCAGCTACATGCCAGGGGTCAGTGGTGCAATGTGAGAACTTCACAACCCTCTCACTATGGATCACATGATAGCAAGGAGCATTTTTTTCAAGCCACAGGTACAGTGTAGGGCAGCTTACAAAAACACGGTGACATCACAGGGGGTCATTACAGGTTTTTCAAACTGTTAATTACTCGTCCCATGTGAGATGTAAAGGGTAAAAGCCGCACAGGATTTGTGTGACTGGAACCGAACTGCAAACCCCAAGCTCTGCGGAGGAAGGTGCACACTTGCAACCATTTTGTGACCAGCAGGTTCCTCTTCTGCAATTAGAACAGGAGCTGTGATCCTCTGCTGACACTCCTCGGATAGCCGCCTGGCTAATGCAGATTGCTAACTGTGCTCTAAATAGCCGTCACTGGCCAACTGCTGAGCTGTAACTGCCGTTCATCATATAATACTGTTTTGGCATAAGGCTGGGACACTGCAAAATGCAGTATTAAATAAAAGAAATTGGTACAAATTTGCTGATCTTTTTCTTTATTTATTTTACATCGGGTAGCACAACTTCAATCCTCCTATTGCTGTATGTTGACAGTTAGAAATGATAAAATACTTCTTTTTTTTTTAGCAGATTCTTTTGTCTAACGTGGGGTAGAATTGAGAAATCAGGGTCAGACAGTCCTCAGAGCAGTTGGGGGTTAAGGACCTTGCTCTGGGGGCCAATTCTGAAACCATTCTGCTAACCATGGGATTCATACCAGCAACCTCCTGATCACAGGCCCGGCTTCCTAACCTGCTGAGACACACAACCAGCACATGTTCTCCCATATGGGCGTCCCTAGATGATATACAGCCAAGCAGGCCATGCCCTTCAACTAGTTGCTGATACTGAGTTGAAGGTTTCACATAAAGGTGACTTCCATTTTAGTCAGATAGGTGTACTTTGTAAAATATGGCTAATAACTATGTATAATATGGCTTGAATCTAATTATTTTGCAATGTTTGCAAATGTATACCATTTTGTTATAATTCTTACTGATTTAGCTGTGAAATTAGTGTCACTGCATTCTGCAACCAGAGAGAGAGAGAGGTGCATTTTTTGAAAAAATGGACAAAATAATTTTATGTAAAATGTCTGATGTTCAGAACTTTTGCAATGCCTGCAGAACTCAAATTGTAAATACCGATGACCGTAATCTGATTAAGATTTAATATAGTTTCCACATTTTGCATGCACATGCTCCATATCAAAGGCTTGACTAGTCTCTGGATAGTTCAAGAAATAATTAAAGTCACTCCTTCTGAGAGAACAGTAGCCACTGGTTCTACTTCAATATCTTGGCAAGGCCTCTTCCTTCTCAGCATCTATCCTCTCAAAAAATCCCCCCCACTGACAAACTGGTGCCAAGCAAGCTGTCACAGAATTACCAGCTTGTTTATTAATTGATTTTAGTTCTATATCCATGGTCAATGTCTATCTGTCAATGCAATTCCACTACGTCTGTGTGTGCTGATCAATCAGGAATATTGCAGTGGTCATGTCACCAACATCCTTGAATACTAGAACATTTCAGGATGTGGAACCAATACCTGGATCTACAAAAACTACAAGTTGCCTCAAGTATTTACCGACTGGGTGATTGCAGACAGAAAGGAGAAGGAAGTCTGAAGGAAGATGAAACTTCTTATTGCATACAAACATCATTCCAGCCAGTTTAATAGTGTTTAATTCTTTTGCTTATGTTTGTTTAATCTAAAGAGTCATTTTCCACAATAAATATATTTATTGACTCTATGATAGCTGGGAACCCATTTTACTCTTAATGGAGCATAACCCTTGACCAAAAGATGCTCACATACAAGCGTCTCTTGCAATTTAGTTTCTTGTTTTGTCTATTGCAGAGAGATCAATCATAAAAAAGTTTTGAATTAATCATCACCCTCCTTTGTTTCTTCATGCATGATGACAAAAGCAGTTGACTGCATGCTGTATGCCAGAAATAGCCATCTTACAAGAAATGAGATAAAGGTAAATTCAATACAAATTCAAAACAGATGACATATTTTATTCATTGCAAAAGGTCATAAACTAGATTTAGCCTTGGACGCAATCTGTAAACTATGAATATGCATAATGCTATGTGATTATTGTGCACTAGATTATTACACCACAGACACATAATTGAATATTCAATGATGCACAATTGTTATTTGTTTGGTGAGAAATGGTTTTGGCAGCATTGCTGTTTGCTTACTGCAAAGCAAGCTCTAGAAATTATTTTAACTACAAGCTTGAGTTTTAATCAAAGATTATGTTAATATTTACAGTGATTCACAATTTATTTCCTCTGCCCCTACACCATTCTCCCTGGGAAAGCGCAGAAACTGACAAACTAGCCAGGCTCTGGAAATGAACACGAGGAGTGAGAATCCATTATTTATGTTTTCTGTCCATATGTTCCTTGGCTTTTGTTTAACATGGGAGGCGTTCTTGTTATTTACAGTGTGGCTCAATATCTAGAAATTAATGTTGACACCAAAAATTTAGTTTCCCCTCTATTAATATCATTTCTACTTGGATTCCTGTCTATGCCAATAAATCTCTGCTTAACGTGACAGCAGTATGAGTTATGGTTTCTATTAGCCCGATGTGCATGCTGTTTTTGTTGTTAAGGTAAAATTAATTGTGAAGAACCAGAAGAGGCTCATTAGCAGCCATTTGTCGTTTCTTTCAAGTCATTAACTTATTTGCTCAGAATAATCCCAATGAAGATGCAGGAGTCAAAAATCTCAGGCAAGAGCATATAGACATAAAATCCGATTATTGCGTAGAAATAACAAAAATACTAGCTCTCGTGGGTGGCATGTAGCTCAATAGGTAGCACTGCTGTCTCACCTCTCTGGGGTTGTGGGCTCAAGTAAGTGCTGCTCCTCTGTTTGTGGAGATTGTGTATTTTCCTCAGACTGTGCATGCAGGTCTGCACCCACTGAAGGACTGGAATCCTGTCCAAGGTAGAACCCTAATCTTGTGTCCTTTGTCATCTGGGATAGGCTCCAGGCAGCCTGTACTTAGTGGATGGATGGGTATTTCTACTGTGAAGTTAGCATTTAATAGTCTTTTATATAAGAAAACACATTATATTATTTATATAAAGCAGTGGTTCTCAACCTTTTTGCACTGCAACCCAATTTTTACCATGTCAGCTCAGTTTCGACTCTATATCAAGTACTGGATTAAATTAACGCTATGCTCAAGTATGCAGTGCACTTTGCAATATACTCTAATCAATGCCTGTCTCATTAATCTGATTGAATGTGCCAGTGAATTTTAAGTAAGCATCTGTGGTTTGGCTTCTTGGATTGGTTTTGTGTTTAGTTGTTGCAGATCCTGGACCCATTCATTTAGGCTAATTCTAGGACTGGGGCAAGGAAATCTGATCTTGGATCAGCATAGGAGCTTGCTGGTTTAAAAATGCTTACATTTCTAATTCTGCCCTGTGACCCTTTCAGAACTTACTGTGACCCAAATTTGGATCGCGACCCATGAGTTGAGAATCACTGATATAAGGCAAATTAAGGAAACAAATGCACAATGTAGTTGTTATGTGAAGCCTAATATTTTTACACTAAACCAAGGACAAAATCCTGGGTCCAGAAGAGCAGTAAGAGATAATTTCAGGTGCTACCATTTTTTCCAATACTGAAAAGTAAATAATGCTGGCAAAAGGTAAATGCTATGTATGTTCTAGAAGAAAGGTGTATCCCAAGGGGCGAAAGTAAGAATATTCATGGTTCTTTGCATGCTGCATTTTCTGTGATTTGCAATGAAGACCCTCTGTGCATCTAGTATGGGAACCAAGATCTGTTCAAACCAGACTGACCTTCTGGGGAAAGAAGAGGACCCTGCTTGGCATTGTTGGAGTGCGATGGCTTATAACCGGCTCCCTTGAATAAGTAATGCCCTCATTGATGAAATGCGGCTCCTAGCTGATTGTTGAGAGTCCCCATCGCCACAGGCCTGCCATGGTTACATCACCTCTGGTCACCCAAGACGAGGGACATCCTATACTCCTGCAGCTTCGGCACAAGGCCAAAATGCAGTCACTCGGGTGTCCGTCATGATTAATGCAAAGTTGCGGCCTGCAGTCATCATCCAAATAGAGAGCTGCGGTGGACACATTTGGGGCTTAGTACTCAGAGAGCTAAGATGATCAAGCTAGATGGGACACTGGGAAAACATGCATGAAGGCCATTTCATGTACATACCCGACAATGTTATGATGGATAGTAATCTCCATATCCTTAGATTTCCAAGATCATTCCGTCCACAGAACATAAATGAACTCATATTGGCACGGTGAATGTGATTTCAATTATATTTAACAAAATACATATAATTATGAAAACCATCTGATATTAAAATAGTCTCAGATGGCAGAATGTTGTGTAAAAGCTGTAGCTTTAAGCACTGTTTTTATCTTTCAGAAACAACAGGAAGTCTTCACAGCATAACATAAAGCTGTTAGCACCACTTTTCATTACCTGTAGATGTGAAGGGAAGGTTTCCTGCCATGAGGACAAGGACATTGCTAACTGGCTCCATTTCCTTTAGTTTCCAGCAAATGTTTTTTCAGTGACGGATCCAAATCTATTGAAAGGAACTAACAGTCTCATACACACACTCACTCTCGCAAACATATAGTTGAACTGCAGGATCTAAGGATTATGGGAAATAAAAGTGACTGCAGGGATCTCACATAAACACAAAGAGAAGAATGTTATACACAGTCCTTCACACAATGCTGCCCACTCATCAAATAAAAGAGTACAACTTAGCAATTAATTAAGAATCAACTTAGAATGTACTACCAAGGACCGCTACATAAAATAATCACAACAATTTACTGACATATTCACATTTTTGTGTTGTAGTATAAAAAATGTTTGCATGCTTTCATTTTGTTAGCGTGAATAGTCCTCCACACACCTTCACACTAAGACTTATGTCACACCTAAGATAAGTAATAGATATACAGGCAGCCCCCAGATTAAGAGCAGCTGACTTAAGGACAACTGATACTTATGAACAAACTGCCATAAAGCCTATTATATATAACAAAGAATCAGGTTAAAAAAATAGTTTGTAATAACATACACATGCACAACTTTGTGATGCTCATGAAAACATTGTCGTTTCAGTGGTTTGTCTCAAGGTACAGTAACTACTGTAGGTATTTATTACTGTACAATTATCATTATTATATACTGTTGTCATACCCACGGGGGCGGGTCCTGACAGGTGGAACTCTTCGAACACCGATCAAGCTCCCTTATAAGCAGGACCTTTGCCAAGATCACGTAGCGAAGTATTGAGCCCTTGTATCGGAGCCTTACCAAGCGTTTTTCCTGTCTTCCGTCGACCTGCCTGCCCTCGCCCTACCTGTCACCCTCGTGTGCGATCCTGACCCGTTTACCTTCCTTCCTCAGACCCGCTCCCGACCTTGACCTTTCCCTCCTGCTGAACCCAGCTTTCCTCGTCACCCTGTCCCTGTGTGTTCCTGTCCTGTCTCTCCCTGTTGGACGGACCCCTCCGGTAAGGACCTCTGCCTGCCATCAACGACCACGATTCCTGCGCGCCCCTTTGGTACCGTGTCATGGGCTCCCTCATCCGGGGACTGTGCCCGCGCCCACGGGGTTCGCCATCGGCGACCCAGCAGCGAAGACATCGCTTGCCTGCTGCATGGACTCTTGCGCCTCTTTTCCGTTGGGTGCTTTGACTTCATTAAAGTGTCCATTCCCTTGTATCCCCGGATCTCTGTCTCCCTTCTTCCCCAGGTGTGACAACTGTATCATTATTTTTCCGACCTAAGAATTTATAGACACAAGACAGTGGATCTCATTCTTAACCTGGGACCTGCCTGTAGGGTCTTTAGCACCATGGTTCAGAAACAAAGAATTAACAAGGATTTCTGGCAGCATTTAACTTTCAAAACAACAGCATTCTCTGTCAGAGGCCCCTGTTTCTCCAAACAATCATGGAGTCCCTTGGCCCATGGGATCCATATGACATAAATAGTTGTTTAAACTGTGTGTTTATTTAATCTTTTCTCCATTCTGCTTTGCTTCAGAATTTGTCATTCTGGATCATCTCTCTGCATCAATGGTTACTTGGAACTCTTGAGACACGAAGGACCTCTATATTATTTTCATATTAAACCTTGACATGCTCTATAAAATAAAATATGGATATGGGGACACTTTGAGACAACCTGAGAAATATATAAGTATTGACTTATAGTCACCAGAGGAGTTGTGTTGAACAGCTTTGCCAGTTATCATTGAACTGGTTATTGAAGTGGGTGAGCTTTAATTATAACAAATATATTACCTTGCCTCTCCTCTGCCTCCCCTCTGGTGTTGCCATGGTGACCAAAATCTTTTGTCCAGTCCAGCATGCTCATTGCATATAGCTAAAATGTGAATGCACCGGAGGCTGCAATAAACCATCCTCTTTAGCACTTTAAAGCCTTTGTCTGTCTGGCTTTTAAGTGAGAGGGCCCAGATTTGAGCCTTCCTGCCGCACAAATCAGTTATGATCAGTGGAACTCCTTTTTTAATTAAACTCAGCAAGGCAAAATGGTATACCTATTCCCCTTGCTATAGTACAGACCATGATGGAGATATTTTCCTCTGCTTTAATCCGTAACTCCAAAGGCAGCATGACATACTAGCCCATGTTCTTTAGGGGAACCTCGACCTCAGAGGTGAAATGAAGCTTCTTATTAAACAGTAACTCTTATGCCACTGATGAGAGCCCGTGTATGGGGTTTGAATATAACCTCAGTGGAACTCACGCTGCTGGTGAACTTGTTGAGTAGGTGGGCTGGCAGGGTAAACTGCAGTGTCAAGCATAGGTTGCCTGCGGAGCTGGGGAACATGATCTTAATTGGAGACCTGACCTCGTAGTACATATCAAGTGACATTAATGGCACAATCCACTGTTCTTCATGCCCCCTTCACTTGTGCTACAGTTCATGTAAATAAAAGATAGCAACTAAACTCTTTACACTTCAGAAACAAAAAAAATCTGTCCAGTTGATATCCTATGAAGGTATTAAAGGGTTTGGTTGGGCTGCTTTTGCAGAAAAGATGAGAGCAGAAAGAGAGCTCCCATGTGTTTAATAATGCAATATTTTTTTCTTTATTTTTCATGCTGAGGCACAACAGCAGAACAAGCAACAAGATGCTGCTACTGTTTAACAGGAACGTTATGGTGTGCAAATTAATAATTATAATCTACATTGATTAGCATTAAAAACAATAACATATGAATAAAGATATAGAAATATGCATAGCAGTAAAAAGTATTTTAATATTTTATGAACTATTTAGTACAACTGACAGAAAAGGTTTGTTGAATACTTCAAATAAAAATGTCTGCAGAATGAATATATTTCAATATAAACATCAACATTATTTTTGGAAAGGCACATGTTCATATATTGCGTATAGATCAAAAGCTCATAAGGCACTTAACTGCTGTATAGTTGTCATTTAATGCAACATTACGAGTGACAGTTCTTAACTGAATATTCGTTCCCCTATCCATAGCTAAGGGGAGGGGAGATCACCCCGAAGCCTCTGGTACACAGGAACCTCTGTTCTTTTTGGTTTCATACTATACCAACACACAGCATTTCCTTTGGAATAACACAGAATCCATCAAGTGCAGAATAACAAAACAATCATCAGAAATTAGCTATTAAAAGAATGAATGGTTTCTCATTGACAGCCATCCACATGTGATCTTACAGCTAATGGACATGCTGAAAGGGTGATTGATTTTATACTTGATGCTGATTATTCAGCTGTTCCAGTGGCCTACTACTACAGTATCCTACTACTGATACTTGTCTCTAGAATTATTAACAATTAGGACATTGATTACAAGCAGAACCGGACATAAACCTA
Organism: Cyphomyrus plagiostoma; assembly: GCA_019775915.2. Taxonomy (NCBI): domain Eukaryota; kingdom Metazoa; phylum Chordata; class Actinopteri; order Osteoglossiformes; family Mormyridae; genus Cyphomyrus; species Cyphomyrus plagiostoma. The sequence continues at coordinate 22,056,112 of JABFEA020000110.1, read as the reverse complement.
CCTGGAGCAGAGATTAGTATAAATGTGACAGTGCAAAAAACATTGAGAAGGGTGTGATTGGTAACATAAAATTTTTAGTCAAACTTGTGATGGGCTCAGTCTGGAAAAGCCATTGGTAGGATTGGATGATTGTATATTTCCCATAGTGGTGGTTACAGTTGCTATAAATTTTGTATCAATCAATATATGCATTATTTAGTGTATGAAGAAAGCTAATTTAAATAATTTAAGTAAACAACAATTTCCCTGTATGGCATGTGTCACGCCCCCCTCTTTAACCTCATGTTGATTCCCAGTGTTTTACAGCTGTTTTCAATTGTCCGTATTAGTTTGATGTCCACGTCAGAGTTTGTTTCCCTAGGTCTGTCATTGTATTGTTACTGGATTGTTGCGTGTAGTGTTACTGGAGTTTCCGTGTTTTCCCCTATGTCCTTACGTTTCCCGATTAAACCCTTTCATTTTACTTTGTTCTGGCTGCCCTTCACCTGCTTCCCTGCCTCGCGCCCCGCAGCTCGTGACAGCACGGTGGCACAGTAGGTAGCAGTATCTCTCACACATCCCAGGTCGTGGGGTATGAATCTTGCTGTTGGCCTGCATGTGTGCAGTTGGCATATTCTCACTGTATGTGTGCAGTTAGCATGTTCTCACTGTGTCTATGCAGCTGGCATATTCTCTCTGACTATGTGCAACTGACATGTTCTCGAAGCATGCATGCAGTTGGCATGCTCTCCCTGCTGTGTTTGTGCAGTTGGCATGTTTTCCTTGCATGCATGGAATTAGCATGGACTCCCTTCTGTGTGTGCAGTTGGCGTGTTTTCCTTGCATGCATGCAGTTGGCATTCTCACACTGCTATGCGTGTGCAGTTGGCATGCTCTCCCTGCTTGCATGCGGTTGGCATGCTCTCCCTGCTTGCATGCGGTTGGCATGCTCTCCCTGCTTGCATGCGGTTGGCATGCTCTCCCTGCTGTGTGTGTGCTTTTGGCATTCTGTCCCTGCTGTGTGTGTGCAGTTAGCATGTTTTCCTTCCATGTATGCAGTTGGCATGCTCTCTCTGGTGTGTGTGTGTGTGTGTGTGCAGTTGGCATTCTCTCCCTGCTTGCATGCAGTTGGAATGCTCTCCCTGTTATGTGTGTGCAGTTGTCATGCTCTTTCTGCTTGCGTGCAGTTGGCATGCTCTTTCTGCTTGCGTGCAGTTGACATGCTCTCCCTGCTGTGTATGTGCAGTTGGCATTCTCTCCATGTTGTGTGTGTGCAGTTGGCATGTTTTCCTCTCATGCATGCAGTTGGCATGCTCCCCCTGGTGTGTGTGCAGTTGGCATGCTCTCCCTGCTTGCATGCAGTTGGTATGCTCTCCTAGCTGTGTGTGTGCAGTTGGCATTCTTTCTCTGCTGTCTGTGTGCAGTTGGCATGCTCTCCTTGCTTGCTTGCAGTTGGCATGTTTTCCCTGCATGCATGTAGTTGGCATGCTCTCCTTGCAGTGTGTGTGCAGTTGGCATGCTCTCCCTGCTTGCATGCAGTTTGCATGCTTTCTCTGCATGCATGTAGTTGGCATGCTCTCCTTACAGTGTGTGTGCAGTTGGCATGCTCTCCCTGCTTGCATGCAGTTCGCATGTTTTCCTTGCATACATGTAGTTGGTATGCTCTCCCTGCTGTGTGTGTGCACTTGGCATTCTCTCCCTGCTGTGTGTGTGCAGTTTGCATTCTCTCTCTGCTGTGTATATGTAGCTGACATGCTCTCCCTGCTTGAATGCAGTTACCATGTTTTCCCTGCATGCATGCAGTTGGCATGTTCCCCCTGCATGTGTGTAATCGGCATCTTCTCCCTGCATGTGTGCAGTCATCATGTTCTCTCTGTATTGCGTGGGTTTCCTGTGGGTACTCTAAGTCCTTGTATATTCCAAAGAAATACAGTTAAATGCCAGCAATTGCCCATAATATATGTAACCTACAATAGACTGGCATTCCTTGCCTTCTGTACTGTGGTATATGGGTCGGTCTCCAGTCCCATCTTATCATGGACTCTGTATTGGATAAGCAGCTGGCGGGTGGATAAATTTCCCAAAAACTTCACAAACAAAACAGAAAAGTATTTTTAATTTGCATCAATTTTGTTCCATACAATCATTAGCTGTACACACTATATCTGTAATAAGTTTGAGAAAACAGCAGAATTATTTGTTGCATTTTGTTCAGTTGTGTTGAAAGACAGAAGAACTTGTATCTGAATAAGCTGAATGGATATCCATTTGTAATGAGAGGACTTCTCTGGAGAACGTATGCACTCTGAAAAGGTATAGTGGTGTAAAACATATGCAGCAGTCTGCAGTGACAATGTATATGTGTTAAGGTCCTCCGATGTGTAACTCCAATCCTTTGTTTTGGTATTTTAGTTGTCCACATCATTTATTAATAATGGTGAGTAAATTCAATCAAATATTAATAGACTCTTTTACTGTGCTCAGGTATGATGCACCCTCCTCGAGCCAAGGGCTGGAACAGTATAAGAGCTGGATCTTTATTCTAGCAAATGCATTTATGTCCAAATGTTTGTGTTTAATCCCTACACGCGCATTTAGAAAGGTGAGTATTGTCCTGTGCATGTACACTTCAAGCTCTGCTTCTCTGATGCTCTAGAAATGCAGTTCAGCTTCCCGCTTAGGTCACGGACATCCTTTGTGCACTTTCTTGCAAGTGTGGCCTTTAAATTCAAAATGAAATGTAAATCAGAACATGGCTTCCACAGACAGACTAGCAGACTTTAAACGGGAATGCTGATATTTGAAAACACAGAAACATACATGATTATTTAGGTCAGTTAACCTGAATTTGAAAGGCTGAAGTGTTGAAATGAAGTAAAATACCTCTTCAAAATCCTAACTAAGCTTGGAATCAAAGAAATTGACAGGTAAGGTAGATAGGCAGATATACCTTAATTTGTTCCCAGGGGAATTATTTAATTATTAAATTAGCTATTAAATTATTAAAGTATTGCACCGAATTGGTTTGAGTTACACCCCTCCAGTAGGTTAGAACATAAGAACATAAGAAACTTACAAACGAGAGGAGGCCATTCGGCCCATCAAGCTCGTCTGGAGAGAACTTAACTAATAGCTCAGAATTGTTAAAATCTTATCTAGCTCTGATTTAAAGGAACCCAGGGTTTTAGCTTCCACTACACTAGC
>JABFEA020000110.1:22040855-22052829 GCA_019775915.2 Cyphomyrus plagiostoma | reverse complement strand
TTCTAGGTGGGGTCTTACCAAGGAATTATATAAATGTAACATCACCTCCCTTGTCTTAAACTCCACACACCTAGAGATATAACCCAACATTCTATTGGCCTTTTTTATTGCTTCCCAACACTGGCGAGAGTGGGACATGGAAGCATCAATATACACATTATGAGATCTTTCCTAGAATCAGCTACCTTTATTTCCGTGGAACCCATAAAATATCTGTACTTTATATTTCTGCTCCCTGCAATGGATCACCTTACATTTATCTGTGTTAAATTTCATCTGCCAGGTATCAGCCCAGTCGCTAATTAAATCTAGATCCCGTTGTAGCCTCTCTGCTGCTAGATCAGTATCTACTACACCACCCACCTTGGTGTCATCTGCCAATTTAACCAGTTTACTGTATGTATTGGTATCAATATCATTAATATAAATTAGGAACAATAGTGGTCCTAAAATTGAACCCTGCGGTACCCCACTATGAACGTAGGCCCATAGTGACATTGTGCCTCTAATAACTACTCCCTGCTTCTTGTCAGTTAGCCAGTTTTCTATCCACGCTGCCACTGTTCCTGAAATCCCTGCAGCTTTAAGCTTTAGCAAGAGCCGTTTGTGGGGGACAACATCAAAGGCCTTCTGGAAATCTAAGTAGATCACATCGTAAGCCTTTTTGTGGTCAATTTCACTTGTAGCTTCCTCAAAGAATTCAAGTAGATTTGTTAAACAGGATCTACCTCTCCTAAATCCATGTTGGCTATCCGTCAGAATGTTATTTGCATCCAGGTAATCTACCATTTTCAGGTTGAGATACATGGTCTGGCCAGATCTCCTTCTGAATCTCAAACTCCTTCTCCTCCTTGTCCCCCCACTCACTGACATTTGTATTACTGTTATGATGACAACACGTAACTGAAGCTGCAAAATTGCTTCCAGAATTTCAACATGTCTTGCCAACATGTAAAACCATCATGATAAATAATCACCTACAGCTTAAACTAGTCTTCTTTACATTCTCTAACGTCCACATTCCTGCAAGCTCACACTAAACAGCACCATGTCGCGTTCTCCGCAATTGTCCAGAACCTTGACCAAAACAACTATCAGCATAAATTCACCTAGACCAATGAACTTCTCTGGGTAGGCTTCCAGTGTGCACTACCCAACCTCATGAGCTCATCCAACTCATATTAACAAATGTTCAAATGCTAACCTTGAGTTATTTTTATAGCAAATGTCTTATTAGGAGTAATGTACAATTGAGTAGGGTTAGCTAAGCCTTGGAGCAATTACAGTTAAAGACCTACTCAGTGGCTGAATGGTGAAATATCTCTGCATGCACTCTGCACACACCAACCTAGTTCCACCCCCCCCCCCCCCCAATTTCCCTCCATTGGTCACCATTCAGAGCTCTAACCATCTTTATGATGATATGATATCATATAAGAAACAAGACATCTCCAGACTATGGACTTCATCAAACTCTCTGTTAAATGACTTCAGAGCTGTATATTAGGATAGGCATATTCCATGTGTGAAAGGGTAGAAATCAAATTAGCAGCTTGTGTTGACGTTGACCACTTGTTAGCCATCCGAGCTTCCTCTCATCCCACAGGCTCAGGACTGTACTTTGCCTCCCATCCTTAGAAGAAGTGATGCCAAATTCCTTCATTGCTGAACTGAGAGCATCTCAGAATATTTCAAGAAATCACACCTTGAGATTTGATATTGATTGTTATCCTTCTCTGAATGTGTACTGTGTTTTTTAAAAATGTTTTGAACTAAGCACCAAATAAACAAATGTAAAATGACAAACTTGGAACATCTTCTACAATTAATGGTTATGAAGATGTTTTACTTCCATCTAATGTTGATATACTTATAAATAATTTTGATACAACTGTGCACCATTAGCTTTTTTTACATTCTCCACATGCTCTTAACATTTTTGAGCAAGGAGTATGCTGTTTATTATCTGCAGTTAAACCTTCTGCTGTGTTTTCCCACACAAAGAGGTGACATTGCTCAGCTAGAGATGTGGGCATACCAGCTGCTCAAAGCTGCCTCTTATTTGTTACAGCATGCTATTCATTGTTAGCAAATTTGTTTTTTTTTCTTTTACTGTAATATAGGCAGTGTCCTTACAGGATTGTCAAAGTAAGTTATATGTTAAACACAGGACATCAGGACTTTATAACAGCATAAATGTTGCGATAGTAACAAGTGGTCTGCATGCTACAGCAAAGTCACCCTTCAACTAGGCTTTGAAATTACTGACATCTACTTGTACCATCATTACTGTTAGCCTAAGGGCAGAAGTCTACCACACTGATATGGGAAAGTCAGCTTTCCGATAACTGAAAAACATGTAAAACATACGTAAAATGTGGCAAACATGTTGAACTGAATGAGGCAGAGGAGCACAGCGTACAGATAGGCAGTCTACTGGAAGGCAAATCCATCCATCTCCCATCTTATCATGGTCAAGGACACAGGACTGCAGCCTATTATTAACAGTCCATCGCACTATGGGAAATTTATCTCGATCTTCAAACTCACATACTTAAGTACCCACCAATACCATTTTAACAGCCTATCTTTTTGTATCTTCACCCTTTGTCTCCCTCTCTCTGACAACTCTGGCAATTTTTTTGTGATGTCACAATTGATACAGACATCTTAGTAACCATGGCCACCTCTGTCTGGCTAGCATTACATCATAGGCAGAGCCATCCTACCAACAACATAGCTGCTAGCTATTTCTAACTGAAGCAAATACCTTTGGTTCTCTAAACTTCCAAGCAAATACATATTAATGTATCGAATGTAACTTTTACTATTGGAGACATTTTACTATTCATTTTGCTATTTTACTATTATGTAATTTTGCATTTTACTATTAATCTAGTTACATCGCTGCACAGTATTTTATATGCATGTCATTTATTTGTGTTATCTAATTAACTTTATTTCACTAATAAATTGTAATAAAAGTACAATATTGATTCAATCAATGTGATTCAATTTCATTGAGTGTTAAGTTTTACTTGAATTTGAATATTAATAGTCTATTGTTTTGCTGCAAAAATGACAATACAATAGCAATGACATAAAGTCATCTTTGAATTTGATCTGTTCAAAGCTAATATAGAACAGAAAAAATGTTCTTTTAGAATCTTAATAGATTCGTTGTGACAAGTTACACCTGCAGTGAATTGTGAGCGTAACAAGGCCACGTAATCCCATGCTCTGTCCTGGAACTCAGACTGTGGTTGTCAAGTAAAGCAAAATGCATATACTTGGTATTCCTACCAGTCAGAGAGTGTGAAAAAGACTTCACAAGACAGCAGTACAAAATATAAGACCATGCAGACATTAAGCGACACTTCACCCACTGTCAAAGTGCTCATAACCACTGTGACAAGATGAACTCCATGACGCTGAGTGAAGTTTTTTATAATAATGCTGTGAACCTTCTGATACTCTGAACCTTTAAATATATAACAAGCCCTGGCCCAAGGAATATAGTGCCAACTACACAAAAAAATTAGGAACCTACAAACTGTGGGGGCCACTTTATAATAAGGCTCCCCATATAAAGGGTTTATGAATGGTTTATAATCTGGTTATTAATTAGGCTGTAACACTTCGTAAATTATAAAGTTATAACACCATTTTCTTTTTATTCATGAATTACTACTATTTAAAATTGGCAAAACGGAGCCTTATTGTAACATGCTACCAACTGTGACATAACAGCTGACATACATGACAAAATATTATATTTTAAATGCAACTATAAAACAGCTTAATTCTTAATACTGTTAATTGATATTTTTCCCCATATTGTGTTGTAGACTAATTTTACAATCGATGCAGTTGATTTTTTTTTTGCTATCAGTCAACACAGTTTCCCGTCAGTGAAAATGACTGAGATATTTGATCAAATGTAATAAACTGAAATTTCCCACTTCCATATGTATTCAGACCCTTTATAAAGACACTGTATATTTAAGGTTTCTCTCTTTATAATGCCACTGTATATTTAAGGGTTCTCTCTTTATAATGACACTGCATATTTAAGGGTTCTATCTTTATAAAGATTCTGTATATTCAAGGGTTCTCTCTTTATAATGATACTGTATATTTAAGGGTTCTCTCTTTATAATGATACTGTATATTTAAGGGTTCTCTCTTTATAAAGACACTGTATATTTAAGGGTTCCCTAGAGCAGGGTTTCCCAAGTGGTGGTCTTTGGTCTGCATTCAAAGCGAAATACCGTTTAATCATCCCCCCCTCCCAACACACACACACACACACACACCAACTCAACACATTTTATACATAGGAGTAAACCAAGGTTTTTATTGCTGATGGAATTTGGCCCCATGGGAAAATAGTTTGGGACCTCTGTGCTACAGCTTACTTGTAACTCACCTGGTCATTACAGAGCAAAAACCAAGCTGTGCACTGCAAGTAACTGCCTGCAGACCTTTAAGATGGGATTGTGGTAATGTATAGACTTGGAAAAGGGTGCTAAATGGTTGGTAATGCATTAATAGTTGCCAGGAGAACAGGGGTTTCCTTCATCAAATGGAAGGAGATTCACATTGGCAATCCTGGGGTGGGAGGTCACTGGGAACCCAATGGCCACTCTGAGATTCCATGTTCCTACATAAAGAAGTGATAACCTGCTCGAAGAATGACTATTTCTGCAGAAATCCACCAATCAGGTCTCTTTGGTAGTGGTTAGGTGGAAGCTGCTCCTGAATGAAGGACATATAACAGCCCACCTTTTCATAGCTCAGTTAGTGGCCTCTGTCCGTGTCATGAAATATGCACCTCAGTCATCTGACCCCATTTGACTGGCCTTAGGATCCTTTATCATTGATTACTGCCACTAGAGGCAGTCTCCTCAGTCACTTGATGGCACTTTACTCAAACAAAGCCCAGGTGGCACATGGCCAGTTGAGAGGTCATAGTTTCCTTCACAAAACAGAAACCTTACTGAACAGCAGAAACTGCCAATGTGATTGTTGCATTGGCACGATCAGCTAGCATTCCTCTGTGAAGGAATGAAAGGAAGAGATGTTTCATAACACAATTGGCATTAGTGAAGCTAAAACAAGCTTTACAAGAACATCTTTTAAAATGTTTTTTATTTGCTCATCTGAACATACTGTCATATGAAAAAAACACGGTAATTCTGTTTAACCTTTGCAGCGGTCTTTATCTAATGCTATGATATTGTTTCCATGTCCATAATAATGGGATCAGGAAGAATACCTTTATTTTGTAAACGTGCTATATCCATTTTTGTATTTTATGTCACATTTTTTGTCATTGTGTCCAAAAACAAACATGAAAGTCATACGAAGCAAATGTTAACAATAAATGATGCCAAAATAAGTCCACTGTGCATGATGGTTCATTGTTTGCTTTGATCTACTTGTGTATTCACCCCGAGCACCCTGTGAGAGTAGGATTTAAGTGAGTATGGACAAAGTATTGTTATTCTATGCATGGTCAAGCGCGTCTTTCTTAGAGAAACAGCTTCAGAAAGTGGGTGATGTTATTGACCTTTGCTGGCAGTTAATATTTAAAAAAGACCCAGCAGTTCTAGAGAATTTTCAGAACTCTAATGAGAATGTTCACCATGCTGTGAGCAAATCACCAATACCGAGCATTCCTAACACGTTCTTGTGAGATTCGGCAAATGTATCTGTCTGCACTTCTTATGTGCATGAGTTCCCATATGCAAATGAGAAGCTAGACAGTATTGTTACTATGATTCTAGCTGCACAACTTCTTCCAGTCTTAGTTTGTGGTTAATCACCTCACACAAGTAGGATTTCAGCTGCTTACTGAATTTACCTCTGAGTACAACCAGGGTATAAGGCTGATCAATAAATGAGCATTATAAAAGAAAAGCAGTTCTGATTTTGATATATACATCACATACCTTTCTTCTTCATCTATCTTCCACACATGCTGTGAAAGTGGGAGTATGTAGCTGAGAGGTTTTCAGCATTGCCTTAGCCCCCAGTATTGGTGGTTCCTGACCTTGTTCTGTGTCTTCATGCATGTGCTTGGAGTTTGCATTCGGAGTGGGTTTTAGACTGAAGCCTAACTGGCATCTCCAAATTTCTCTTTGCAAGTGTGCTTGTCTGCCCTTTGATTGACTAGCGTCCCAGGTCTGCCCCAACCCCCGTGCTGAATAAGCTGTTAAAGGATGGGTGGATTATACTCATAAAAGCCTTTTGTGTGCATTATTATTTGCTAACTCCTTATTAAATATTCCAGCAAAAGCAAGTTACAACCCTAACCTTATTCTGCGACATTATCTTCCCTGAGTAAAGGAAAAATTAAAAAATATACTCTGACCCCTTCAAAGATGGTCATGGATGACAATGTCTATAAATGCACCAGACCCTGGAACAAATTCAGTTAGTTTCCTGATTGAGTCTCATAGCAACTGAGGGTCAGATATATTGTGGTCATGATCATATGAATTGGGGAGCAGCCAATTCGGATGAGAGTGTTTAGTGGACTGGATCATGCCAGTGCATGCTTTTCAGTGGATTTTGTTGCAAGCCAGATGTCTGGGTCTTGTTGGTGCTCTGTGAGCTCAGGGCCAGATGGCCTAGTGTCAGTGACAGAAGGGGAAAGCAGAAAGAATAGCTAAATATTTTGTAAATGCATTATTTGGTTAAATATGAGAAACCAAGTACACATAGCTATGGAAATAGATCAATGCAATATGAAATATGCTTACTTAATATACGGCAGCGTGATAGAGATTTGGTATACATGATAGCGAGCCATGAGATGTGCAGTACTAAATCATACCATGAGACTTCTAGTGTGGTTTATTTTGGTTTATCCTGTAAATCATACAACGCCTCGAGTCCCCTGAAATTCACTGGACAAATACTGAAAGCTATTTCACATACTCTTTGCTTTCCATTAGAAATATAGAACTGTCTGATTGATTTGCCGATGTTTTACAGTGTTATCTAATGGCAAACAATAATGTAATGCTCCCCTTGAATAAAAACTGATCCATAATCTGCAGCCAGATATCATATCGATGATTGGATATCTTTATTAATAAACGCAATTCCATTCTTAAATGATTTAGAAGATTTGTAGATGGTTGGCTACCATCAAACAACAACTATTTTACATTTTTTTTGTGATTAATTGTCATTGTTGACACACCACAACAAAATGTGTTCTCTGCATTTAACCCATATGTGACATAGGAGGGGGTAGCTAATTCAGCACCCGGGGAGCAGTGACTGGGGGCGGTACCTTGCTCAGAGTAACTCAGTGGTGCCTTGCTGGTCGGGAATTCGAACCTGCAATCTTTCAATTACGCTTCCTTAACCATTAAGCCACCACTGCCCACTAAGGAGGCAGGAGTGATACATAGTCGAAAATGAAAAATATCTCCATTAGTGGTCACCTATTGGCGGACTCTGGCATTGGATTGGGACTGTGCGATTCCCACCCCCCGCTTCCACGTTCAGCTTTTTTTTTTCCCAGAGGCACTGGACCTTGGCTTTGTGTTGTGTTTTTAGTGGTGAACCCCTGGTCTACTTTCTGCTGAACATAATTATCAGTATCACTTATGACCTGAAATCCTCTTTAATATTTAAACATTAGGTTAATGGATTAATAAGCCTGGTTTTAAAGATTGTGTGTGATATATGTTCCTGCCGTCTTCAGTATGCAAAATGAAAAATATTTCAAAATCAAACCGTGGCAATTTCTGTCTGTGCGGCTCTGGTTCCAGTGGTACATATGTGGCTCTGTGGGTTACAACTCTGTTCAGAAGGTTGCTGGTTCAGATCCTGTGGCTGGCAGATTGATGTCACCGTTGGGCCCTTAACCACAAATGCCAGGCCTGGCTGACCATGTTTCTCTGGTCCTCACTTATATGTCACTTTAGACTAAAGTATGTAATTAATCTTATGTTTAACTACATTCAAAACTTGAACCTAAAGCATGCAAATCTGCAGCACTCCTCCACACTCCTACAGACTATACTCCATTTTTGCCAAATAACATTTCATTATCCTCTTGAGGGTAACTTCCTCAGTCCTTTGCCTACCAGCACTGCTCTTATGTGTGTGTTATTGTGGGTGTTTGTTCCTCACTGGTTCTTGTCTTTCTCAGGAACTGCTATACCAAAATACCATACTCCTCCTGCTGCTCAGACAGATCTGTGCCACATCATATCATTGATTATTTGCATCCTCTGATTGCTTCTGTAATAATAACTGGAACCACTTTCCTGTCATTCGTCATGAGACAGACTTCCAGGACCCTCAGCTGAGCTGACTTTCCCATGGCCTGCTTTTCTAACCCCCATCTATCAGCTTTCCAGACTTCTTATTTGAATCCCAGCTTATGTATCTGTAAGTAACAGTAATTATGACTATGCGCAAATAAAGCCAGGACACCTCAGAATAAAACTCACAAAACTCTTGCATTCAGATGTCAAAATGACATTGCTATCCGTCTAGGTAAAAACTATCAAAGGAACTGAAGTATGCAGAAACATTTCACAAAACCACTTATTCAAAAACATGAATGTCTCAGTTTAAATGTCTGATGTCTATATAACTTCTGGATGAGGATGAGAATTTTACATCTTGTATATTCCTAAAAGCTTTTGTATATTATATTCATGTTTTGTCATTGACAACCTAGATATTTAAGAAAGGTATTTAGTTACCCCTAGAAAGGAAAAGGGATAAAAATGACTGTAGCTAATTTTGTCCAGCTTTCCTGAGAAAAATCAATTGCGCATGGTAACAGAACCGTTAGTGGTCTGTAGCTGGGTCCTGTCCTGGTTGGTGCATGTTATTATTAGAACACGGATTTCTTCCTGACATTTTTCATGCTTTTCAAACCCCCATCACCAAAGAATTAGAACAGCATCTATTTCCAACCACATTTTTAATAATAGTTCTTAGTCATTGTAGTCAATCAATTACCACCAATTCTCAGTCAATCAAATAGTTGCAATATTAATGTCCCGTGGTTTCAGACTTAGACATGTCCAACAATGCCACATTATCCTAAATGTCCATGTGAAATCACAAAATAGTTTTTGAGTGGGTGTTGTTTAAAAATAAGCTGCTCTTTTCAGTGAACGATATTGCATGGGGACAAAAAAACTGTTAGACACGGGAGAAAACTGTATGATGTAAGAATGGAAGAAAGACTTTTCTTTCAGTGAATTTGTCCTGTTTTATTGCACTGCTGTTTGTCCTGTTGTTCTCCCCTATTCCTGTCCCATCTCCTGTAAACTGTGGAACTGGAATTTCACTGTTTTAATCTGAAGATGTGACAATAAAGCTTAACACTTAAAAAAAGACACACTGCAAGACGCTTTGGTCATTATTATTATTTTATTGTACAATATTTCATGTGCAGTTGAGCCTGAACCTCTCATCACAAGGTTGTTGATTAAAAAAAATAAAACATTTTTCCATGTGAGAAGAATGGAATCAGATAAAATGAAGTATTCAGCTGCAGTCTGCTCCTTTTCTCTGTGAGCCTATTGACTATTGCTCTGACTCTTCCACTGTCTGGTGATGCCTGTGTGGTTATACATTTTGGTCTGTTGTTTTTTGTACATCCAAATATGTGTTGTATAATGATAACTTATTACTAATTGTACTACAACAACAGTGCTTATGATAATGATCAAACAGTCTTTAAAGAAAACAGATGAAGTGCATCTCCAGAGCCTTTTATCAGGGGAAGGTCAAGCCTGTAGTCATACAGTATGCAAACTATGCACAAAACTCGAGTAATGTCACTTCAAAACTTGAAGTATGTTACTGGACTTATAAGTTATCCTCACTGCCAGAGTCTGGTAGGAAGTTTTGCAGCATTGGAAAACTGACACAAGAGCAGTTTCTTCTCTCCATATGTGTTAATCATAAATAGCTGAGTTGGACTTCTGCAACACAACTGTAGTTTCCACTGGACTACAAATTTAGTTAAAGGTCGCTAATTTTCACTGTGCTATTGCACGTCTAAATAAATATTTGTTATTTATTTGTTTGTTTGTTTGTTTATACATGGTTGTTTCTTCCACTACTTAGATATAGATGAACAAGTATTCCAGTGTCACCTGGCCAATAAAACATCTGGCATCTTGATTTTTCAGGTGGGCGGGATATTTTGAGTTACAGTACTCATAACGTTTGATTAAGTTGGTTAGGCGGCTACAAACCTAACTGAGCTAAGCCTCTCATCTAATGAGACGTTATTGTGTGTGACGTTTCATGTTACATCCCATTGTGCAATAGCTAGCCGAGTGGTGAAAAGTATTTTATTGAGCATGGTCTCTGTTCCCATTGTGCTGTGTAAACTTACGGAATCAATTTTCAAGCTGAGCTACCAGCCACAGTCAGTGAAACCAAATAGAAATCATAGCCTTTTGTAGTCATATATCCTATTAGAATACTTCTTTTATTGAGCAGCACTAAGACATTTCAATAAATCCAAAGGCCATAATGAAATTCATAAAAGGACTTATGAGTAGCAGTGCGAGATAAACAATTCTGTATTGTGTTATTTGTCTGAACAAAATTTAAATTACCGTTCTTGTATTACACTGCGGATGTCAAAAAATATCACATTGTCAACTTACAATGCTTAAGTTTATATAATCAAATTAAAGTTATTGAATTAATGATAGGTGTATCTGTAACCCACTGGAGCCCCTTTCTATAATTAAAATAAGCACATTTTATATTAAAAAATGTAAACTGCATGCAAAAATGCCTGCAAAAAAAACACTGCATCTGAGATGCCTATGAAGTATCTGTACTTCTGCACTGAGCACCAGGCATAAAGAGATTCCTGTCACCAAAGAGGATGAAAGGATCGCCTTTATAAAACATTAAAAGCTCATGCAATCCATTTTATTTTTTGCAAAAAAACAATGTTTTAGTGCAGTACAGAATATGAACCAGAATAGAAAACACAATGTGACATTGCTTTCTTAAATAAAACATTGCATTATCATCAGGGGGTTAACATGCTGCCAATAAAAGATGAAAAACAAACGTAAAAATGTAGAGTGGCATTAAAATGTCATTATATTATAGTAAAAGCCTGTAATATTTGGTCAATACACAGATATTTCAATTAAATTAAATTCAAATTAAAATTTAGTTAACTAACTATTGACAGAGGTAAAATTTAACCTTATAATTAATCTTTATAATGTCACAACTTCGCTGTTGCTTCATAACAGTAAACACAGGCATATTTAGAAAGTTTCCTGTTCATGTGAGTTTGTGCTGACCATGTAATTCAAGCACAATTTTCCAATATACTGTCCAGTCCAACCTACCTTTATTTCCAGTTGATACTGTTTCCATGGACCCTCGGGTATTCCAAACTGTGAAGAAACAAAGTTAAGTTATGCTTAATTTACTCATAACTGGACTCAAGGTGTTTGCTGAAATTAGTGTAGCCTCTTACTCTGCTCTGCCCCCTCGATCAACCCATCTGCAGTATGGCTGATAGGTTCCAGATCTTAAAAAGTCAGTACAAAACACTGTAACGTTAAAAAAAATCCAGCCAAAAATGACTTACTTGTCTTAATACACAAGCTTCAAATCATTAAAAAACATTACCTAAACAGAAAGCCACTCACATAAAAATATTCATAAAATGTGTTAGCATTTCAATATGGCTACTAGTCGGACTGTGCACTTCATGTTTGTATTCATGAATAGCATAACACTCATCATACAAAGTATGCTGATCTCAGCATTCATATCTCTGTAAGGGACCAAAAATCAATACAGGCCTTTAGTCTAAAAACAAGCTAAAATGATCAAAAACAGAACACCACCCCTGTAAATATGGTTGTTAAATTGCCAGCTCCTGTGTTCCTTACTTTGTGTGTATCTGGATGCCTGGATGGTGAACGGTGACGTCTCTCTC
>JABFEA020000110.1:22016551-22031840 GCA_019775915.2 Cyphomyrus plagiostoma | reverse complement strand
ATTTAGGTCTGCGTCTGCGTCTCCCCGGCAGACGCGGCATTGAAGTTGTCAATGTGTGCACGTCTTGTGAGATTAAAACCCCGTTATCCCGTGTGCCTGCCTGGACTTCCCTTTATCCGCCCGGCACGCACGCACACACGCACGCAAACCCGGAAGGTAACAGACAGCACCCCCTCCCAATCACTTATAGGACTGACCAGTCCTGTGTACATGCTTAAATAATTTGTGTTTATATAACATGTGTTCCCATCTTGGGATTTGAAGCATTTGGCTTTAAGTTCAATTTGTTCTCTTCTGCTGTACCTACAAAAAGGCCTACAGTTTCTTATAATCTTCCTTTATCTCACACCCACAAACACGACTTACAATTTGCTATAATGCAGCCTGAAACATGATTTCTAATGTCATGTCCTCTTTAAATCAAATTCCTTCATATTGAGTGGTTCACGTTTAGGACCATGAACATCCCCAATTCTCAGGCAGTTACCATAGTAACATCCTTAGTCAGCTCAATCATGGCACTAACATCCTTAAATCTAATTAAAATAATAAAATTATGTTTTCACTTTAGACGTATAGAAAATACCACACTATCATCACAATAAAGTAATGTTAAAGTGTGGCAAAAAAAAACTTTCATATGTATTAATAAGCACTGTAATATTTTGTGCTGCACCATTGTAAAAATTGCTCTTGGGCAGCTAATGACTGGACTGTTAATCTAGTTTATGATGAGAGGAATATTTGACGAGGAGCAGATTAAACAGGTTAATTAAATGGGAGCTGGGTCTAGCTTATCCAAAAAAGCAGATCGTCGACATGTAGTGTGTGATTTCTGGGGAGTTTTCACTCTTCTGTTATACATGGAATAGAATTGTCCTCGTGGTGTTCTGGTTGCATGGCAGGTTGTTTTGGTCTAAAGATAGACCAATCATCTTGAAAGGCCAAATGGGAAAGATTTTTGAGAGTTATAATCAATTAATTACTGGACTTTGTAGCAATATATATAAAAAAAATAATAAAAAAAAGCTTAAGAGTGTTTACAATAATGGAGCGTTTTGTATCATTTTCTCCATGACATTAATTGTCTGTTTCAATCTGAAAGTCACAGTTGCCTGGCAACAAATGATTAATTTAAACTGTCTTGGTAGCAGATTGTTTCAAGGAACAGCTATACTGGTGAATTTGTTAATATGTTTAACATCCTCATACACTACTTAGACCTACTTAGTTTCACTGCCGTTTACAGATTCTTATGTCTGATGAACAAATATTTAATGGTTGTTAGTATTTCACATACATTTATTACAGTTGTCATCGTTTTTGCATTCAAGGTAATTTATTGGAAAACACTCATTAAATATTTGTACCACATTAATATGTTCGGTAATGGTTTACATTAACTGCACCATCATAGTGCTTTTATATTGCATTCATAAAACGTTCAGTACACCTTCATAATGTATTCATTAAGTATTCATAAAACATTCATAAACATCATGTATGTATACCATAACATCCTAACATCCCCTAACAGCTGTAATATACATTAATAACAAACATTATGTAATAATAACCAACATTATAATTGCATAATCATGTAATGTTTGTTATAAATATACATTAAAGTTGTTAAGGTATGTTAGGACGTTAAAGTGTACTTGCATGCTGCTTATGAATGCTCTATGAAGGTATTACAAAGGTGCACTGAATGTTCTATGAATGCATAATGAATCAAGTTCAAGTTATTTTATTGGTACTCAAAGGTAAATTTTGTTTGCAGTACATAGTCCAAACCCAAACCCAAACAGGAGAAACACAAAAAACACATGTCACACGTCACTCATTATACCACTATATGGTGTCCATCCCTAACAATAAACAGTAAAAACAGTACTATCAGTAAATAATAATAATAGATATATTAATAAAATAACAAAATCCTTACAAAATAAACAGTTATTAACTTGTAACTTATTCCTTAGTGTAATTGCTGCCGAAATAAAACTGTTTCTGTAACGTTTGGCCTGCACCTGGGAATTAAGAACCTGCGACCAGATGAAAGAAGCTAAAACTCAGTATGTAATGGATGAAAAATGTCAAGTAATATTGAACTGGTTATGCGCTGTATTTGTCTTACGTATAGAGTATGCAAGTTCGCTTGTGGTTCACCAATCAGCCTTCCAAACCACTCAATTATTCATTTTTATTTGTCACTGAAAGATTCCCAAACCAAGCCACTAACCCAGACAATAATTTATAAATGCTACGTTAAGTACATTATAAAGGTGCACTTAATGTAAAGGATTATCGTATGTTCTCTATTAAGAATATTATATAGAAGAAATGTATGCTTATAAAACTGAAAATCGCGTAGATAAAGAAATATTAACGTTATTATTATTATCATTCTTTGCAAGCTTTGGACATCTAAATGTATTTATGCGCGATACCAATAATAAGACACTAGTCTTAGAGGTATTGTGTTTGTAACATGGATAAACGCAACAAATTAAAAGACGTTTAGAACATCTGCTGAATTCACTGACTAAAATGTCCATCTTGGAATTGAGACCGAGCAAAGCATTTCTCAGTTCTCTTTGTAATCCGATTTAATTCCTCTCCTTATGCATTGTTTATGAGACAAGGTGTAGTAAGTTCAGCAGAGACCACGATGTCAGTGCGATTCCCATGCAGCTCGTGTCCAGTGCTAATTTCAGATGCACAGTGCAGCTCAGCACAACTGGCCTGTAGAGTATTGGTCTCAAACCTTTTTTTTTCCAAGTGAAATGTACGTCAGATTTGGTGTCAACTCCTGGAATGCTGGCGTAGTGGGTAATGTCTAAACTACATGGAGGTAATCATGGTTCCACTGGAACCCCAACTGGATGGTGTACATGGTTGGATGTAATGCAGGTGCACTGTTATACGGTGACCTTGCAGTTTTTAATGAGAGCTGTTTTCTTGCCCCTTAGCTGACCAAGGCTCCCGCTGCCCCCCCTCCCCTAATGAGACGGATGCGAGCTACGCCTTGGCTGTCCGTCAGCAGCTTCACACCACCTCGTTACCATTAATGAGCTACTTAATCCTGGTTTCAGCACCGTGCGCCGTTATGCTTCCATCCAGGCACAAATGAGGTTGAGTTGGGTCTCGGGTACCTGATGCCGCAGCACGCTTAGGGGCTGGTATCACGTACAGTGGAATGGCCCTACCAGAAATTCCCCAGGCGCCACCCTAATCCCTGCAGAGATGCGGCATTGGAGCCGTGCTCTGCATCGACATGGGATGTCGTGGCCACTTCTGAGCAGGATGGGACTGAGCCAACCCACTTTCTCAGTATTGAGAGAGTGCTGCAACATCTACTGGCTGTGTCTAGTATTGCTTTTTTTGGTTGCTGTATTGAGCAAATCTACAGCTCCTAGTAGATATTATTTTCAGGAAAAAAGTCAAATAGGGTGTACTGATCATCTACATTGAATGTGTAATCAATTTTCTAGCAATTATTGCAATATAGATGCAAGATTTGTTTTAAGTGCTAATGGTATGATTTTTAAACTACTGTGCTAAATGCTATTTTCTTTCCTTCACAGAACCATAAAACAGTGTATGTTAAAACAGGCAGGGTTTCACCTCCCTGTGACCCTGGGCTGATGAGTGATTGGAAGATGAATGGATGAATGGGTTTTATTTCATAAAGTAGCATTCCTTAGCTTGAGGACTGCTTTTCCTATTTGTCATTTGTTTCACCTTTTTGTCTTGTGAAAGAACAAATATGAGCTTTCTAGAAGATATTAGGATATTAGGTCATTAAACGTATTTAAAATGATTACAGGTCAGATTTCTGTACATCAATAAAAAACCAAGATAAACAGAATTTTATCCTATATTTTGAGATATTTAACTCAATGCACAAAATCTATATTCATAGATGTACACATATAATATTTTACAAATAATTAAATCATTGCCATTTTTAAACCTTTTTTAACCTCTTTTTTATGAAACTAACCTGCTTTCACTGATGATATACTGCATGATATACTGACACGTCATTACCGAGTATGAAACTGTCTGAAAACTCAAAACCAACAATTTCCTTTTACCTCGTTTGAAACTTTAATGTTATTACATGCAGTGGCACAGTCCATCACACCACAGGAATTTTATAAACCAGCACCAGCAGCACTTAACAGCATTGAAACAGTCTACACCATTTTTTTTCCAAAACACACAAGCATTTGAGAAACACAATTGAACCTTTCTGGGTTCCGGTAACCATGGCCACAGCAGAATGGCCTTACAGCTTGACACTCCCTGGCCTTACGCTGACAAGCGATTTCATGCACACCAGCAAACTCTCTGCATCTGGACTAAGCAGCATGAATAAAGTTTGGTGTTTTCCTATTAAACACCATGATGCACACTTTATAATCACACAATGCCCCAGAAATCATTACTTACAAATTAACAACATATCAGAATTACACACTGCTGATTTGGTCAAGTCAACCAATAACACACTTCAGTCATTGTTTTTTTTTGTACAGGTATGTTTTGCATGCATGTAAGTGGTCACACTTATAATGTATGACTGGCTGTGCATATTTCCAAGGCAAACTGTGTGGTTATTACCCAAAAGAATATTTTAAAAACCAACATTTCATGAAGTTGATTACGTATTACTTGAGTTTATCAATATGACGAATATAGCCTGTAAAGAAATATGATAGTGACTGGTTAATGATTAGTGACTGGAATTGATTCATTAATTTAAAAAATAATTCAATAAAACAGAAAAACTATAATTATAATTTTCATTTCACCTTAATTCAATTTCTGTATTTTTAAAAATATGATTCAGATGTGGTTTGTTATTGTTTATTAAACACAAGATCATGGTGAGAGGTAAACCTTAAAAATAATTTCGGTGATTTCAAAAAATTGATTTCAGTGGGAATTTATGAGTCGATAATTTTTCAGAAGAGTATCAAAACATGTTTACCATTTTAATGAATGTAATGAAATATATCTGGGGCCTGTTTCACAAAGCAGGATTACCTGCTTAGCCAGGTAACTTGCCAGATTTAAGGTAGTCTGGGCTAAATGTAAGTTGATGAAAATAAGGTCTATTTAGCCCAGACTACCTTAAATCTGGCAAGTTATCTGGCTAAGCAAGAAATCCTGCTTTGTGAAACAGATCCCAGGTTGAGAACAGACGAGACAAAAAACAAACAAACAAACAAAGCAGGTAGCTCCATATCTTGGAATAAAATCCAAGACTGACATCTAGATATATAAAATAACCAGGGACATGCAGTAAACAACACCAAACATTGTAGATAGGCACTTGAGGCTAAAGAGCACACAGACAGAATATTAATATATTAATCACAGATGTCTGATCTCTTGAATTACTTGATATTGTTTTAGACAATACAAACCATCCTAGATAAAGGGGTACTTTAACTGGAAAGCGACATTTTCATGTACCTATTCCCTACAGTTACAGATGTGAAGGCAAATGTCAGTGAGATGTTTGCATTCCTTGGCAGATACAAACTTCATTAGCATAAGCAAACATGAAATGGTACATATTTTCATTATCAGTGCGGACAAGGATATAGTGATAATAGTTGAATTAACTTGCATTTTCATGCATACTTTCAGACAAGTGTGGCAATAAATATTTAGAGTAGGCATGGTTTTCAAAACTCTCTCCTGTCATTTCAGATTGCGGTCAGCTCTATAGCTCTGGGAACTCAGACACGGACAATATAAGTTTTTCCTCCATTTCATTTTCTGTGCCCGGTTTCAAAAGCAAAGAAAAACATTCCAGAAGCAAAACAAATTAAAGAAGACGACTTTTCAACTTTTTTAATATTTGGAAAACATATTTTCATTCAGATACAACATTTTGATCAATACTTTTGGCACAGAATTATCTCCATAATTGTTTCTATTGATCACGAGACAATGCGTCGCAGGCACAACAAAGGCACGGAGCACAGCGTAGTGCATGCCGCGTTTGGTCTGAAACCGCCTTAGCCTATTAGGGACCATAAAAGCCTGATTAAGGTAGGGATGGAAACATTCATGAAAACATTCTGGCAGGTGGGTCGCCAGGAACAGGACTGAGAACCACTGCTCTAGGCCATCTCCTCTACAATCTGATTGGCTATCTCTCTGAACAAATCATTTTTCCTTCTGACCTCAGACCAATTTTGTGTAAGTAAAACTCTCATGAGCTAACACTGAATTGTACTCTGCAACAATCTTGTCCTTTCATTCCATTGGCTAAATACTGTAATGTCAGCTGGTACTTCTGTCTTAGGTTCCCCCGTCATATTTAACATGTAAATGCCCACTAACAATGATCTGTAGAGCTGAGCATGCACTCAAGATAAGTATTTTAACCAACTGCATCAGTTAGTGCTAAGCAGAAAAGTACAAGTTTAAACATAAGTAGACACACTTGACTACCACTGTATAGACAGGCAACAAGACATTTAGCATGATTTTTGGACCATAATTTTTGGCTTTTAGTATTCACATGAATCGTTTGTAAAGGAAATTGGTGAGTATGTCCCTGCAATTTGATCCATGTGATGTGTTACAATTTGCAAAATGACACCACAGTTCAAAGGTCAAACAATCACTAAAGATACACGTACAAAATGCAAAATAACCATGGCATAATTGCTGTTTGCATCACAGGTTATTATCAAGCTACAGTAAAGAGGGACAAAAATGCTTTCCTAAGTGTACTGTAACAGGATAAATGAATGCTCAAACAAATTGCCATGACTATTTGCCATAACCACTTGCAAATCCAGGCACATAGTAAGATCAATACTTTCTGCTCTTTTGCACTTATTTCTGCTTTTATCATGCCCTTTGTGATAAAACATTTTTTTTAAATTGCAGTATCTTTTCTTTTTTTTTAACCTCATATAACATCAAGATACCCAACACCAGAACAAGTCACCATACTGGAATAAAAACAGAGCCACTTCAAACTGATCAGAATCACACAGGCCTTTTTCAGCAAACAAATACGCGAAAGAAAACACTGCTACGTATGCAGATATACTCAGACACTGTTGGGGTTGTAGCAGAGCATGTTGAGCTGCAGGTTTTCATCCCAGTGTCTGAGGATGACGAACAGTTGATTGGCCGTAGCCTTGACGGATGCCAGATCCCGGCCCTCAGGAATGGGTTGGCTGCTCAGCCACATGCTGGCTTTGGCGGCCACCAGCTCCCATTCGATGAAGTAGCTGGCCGAGCCGTGCTCCAGCCAGGCCAGCGCAACCGCTGTCGCCCAGACAGCGCCCTCCGGCTCGGAGAGGCCCCACAGGCTTCCGGGGCGGCCCGGAGGAGTCTGCACACCCTCGGACTCGGACCCACGCCCACTGTCCGTCTGCGAGTTCACGGGTGAGTGAGGGGGCTCGGGTGGAACGCAGCCGTGAACGGAGGCTGTCAGCAGGGAGGGCTCGGTTTCAGTCTGGGGACGTTTCATGTGGTGGGTTTGGCTCGAGCTTTTTTCCTCCAGGAGCTGCCTGGCAGCCTCCTCTTTCAAGCGGGGCTCTGGTGGGGACACGGCTCGCCTGAAATCCTCCTTGCCTCTGCTCTCTGTCCCACGGCTGCTGAACTGGGAGACGTGCGCCACACTTCCTCTGTGGCTGGCGAAGGGGGAGGTCCACCTCAGCTTGTCCATGGGCACGTTGATGGCCTCACACAGGGCGTTGTTCAGTAAGAACGCCCCGCAGGCTAACTGCAAGGACACCTACCTCAGAAAACAAGGACATGGAATGAAAAAAAATGAAAATTAAAAACCTGGACCTTTTTCTTCATAGGATCGCAAATCAAAGACTAGTTCAAATCCCTGAGATCCTGGGAAATAAGTTCTTAATATTGATTAAAATTTCGATTTGACAGGAAGTTGGCAAGATCACAGCTCCACACATGTGATGTCTTCTTGAAGCCCTAATTGTCTTTAAGGAACAACATATTTAACAAAGTGTGACACACTTAATAAAGTATGAGAGATACGGGCAAAAACATAATGCCCTCTACAGAGTACAAAGATGAATTATTGACATGGGTCCTGCAGTGTTTAATTTGGGTGTAGTTTCATATTTCAATTTCAAAGTATAAAACCTAAAACATGAGAACAAACCCATCTACAAACAATAGTATATTTAGCAACACTCACCAGAGGGATGTAGTCCTTGTTCTCATTCTCACTGTCGCCCATCGATTCGCTGGTCTTGGGTGAGCGGCACATGAACCCCTGTGCAGCCCGTGTTAACATTCGCACCCTGCTCAGACTCAGTCTGTCGATAAACAAAGACACCATGACAAGTGTCAGTCACATTCGCCATACTGTCTTGCCCACCCATTTCCCAGCCTATACAGTATTATACAGCAAATTTATTCTTGTGGAGAAAGTTGCCCCTTCGATCCCATCGAAAATGGCATCAACCTCTATTACTTCCAAAACACAGGCGAAGACAAACTGCATCATCACAAGTACACTTTGGGTATCTGTATAGACGATTCTTCATTCCACCTTGGAGCAAGGAGTCCAATTCAAGGCCCAGAAGAATAAAACTTCCGGCACACAGCGGTCAGATGCATGACTGATGGCCAAGCTCAGATGGGCCGTGAGGATATGGTACCAATACAGACGTTAATTTGTTCATTGTTAGCTGTGGTGGTGTCTGCGGATAGAAGCTGAGCAAAAAACCACTAATGATGTACAGAGAGCCATCAGTGGAGGTGAGGGCAGCTCGCCACAGATTGTTTCACAAAGCAATTCTCGAGGAGGTTTTTTTTTAGCACATTCTGTGACAGCAAAACATGGAAAAGTCAAGGTAACATGACTATATTGTCCTGAAACCATTGCTTAAACAACCCCTGTGTGACGATAGTGGGAAGTGAGTGGAAAGTGACATGGTTGTTTTTTGTGTTCTGGTGTCTTTGAGCAGTAATGACCAGTCACGTGACTTAACTACAGTGAGAACTGAGATCCACCCGGACACCAGCTGGATGGTCAGAGAGCCGCAAAGATAATAAGCACATCCAAGTTGTGGTATCTTGGGCTATTGGAGAAATCTAAATGTGAGATACTTTTCCAACATGTGCTACATAATAAACACCCCCTATGTCTCACATTTTGTTATTTGTCGTTGCTGCTGGAAAGTCCAAAATGAGACGGAACTTCTATCATTTTGTCCATAAGTAATCTGCAGTCATAATTATCATTATTATCTGCACTTTCCTGGTAATGATGGCAAATGGCTGCGCTATTACAAAGGCCGAAATGTGACCACCTCTACACGTAAAACACATGCAGACAGACTCCGAAGCAGGTCTCATTATGATACTTTGAAAGAAAAAATTGCAAAACCATTTAGTCTGGAAAGATAGCCCTAATAGCTAATTAGAAGGACTCTGGTACAAGATGACAAGACATTTATTGGACTGATGATATACAACACATGACTCCAAATTAGGATAAAAGCTTTAGAGGCATAAAATGTTACACTTGGGATGTTACAGATATAGGAAGGTATAGTAGAAATTGGTTTTATGCCTGAAGTCATTTAAGTACCTGTTAAAAAAGCACAACACAAATGTGCTTTCTCAGTATCTAAAAAGTAACCTGGACACCTAGTCTCAATTAATTTACTTTATATCATTTTATATCCAAAAGCTTCATGGCTTTATCCTTGTAGACAAAAATAAATACAAGAATCCTCAGATTAAAGTCCCCATAGTTTGCTAATTCCCTCACAGCAGTTTTACACTAGCCCAGGGCTATTCAAATCATGGTCCTTCAGGTCCGTGTACTGCTCGTTTTCCAGCCTTCCTATATCCATGAACCAGGTGTGAAGCCTCTGTGGCCAATCATAATCAGTGATTATTAAACTAATTACCTGTGAAAGCTGAAAACAATGCCTAGATTTGGAATCGAGGGGCTGATTTGAAAAACCGCCCAGCTGAGGTTTAAACAGAGATGAGTCCACAGTTCAAAGTTGATTGGCCCTCAGAATGTCCTCAGCCCTGTCACTCATCAATTAAAAAAAAAATAATTGGCTAATGATGTTGGCCCCCTTACCCACCTGGCAGAGAAGAGACTTTCGACTGATCTTTGGGAGTGTTCAGAGGCCGATGAAGGGCTCCTTAACAGCACTGAAAGAGGCAACAACTTCTGATTAGTCACATGGTTTTCCCTTCCAGACCCCCAGTGTACACTCTGTATACAAAACAGATGCTCATGCCATACACTGTTAATGAGACTGGAGGAAAATAGCCTCTGCTCTCTCTACAGGCTTAAGACATAACCTCACAGTAATGGATATAATACACTTAATTTATTTACCAGATCCTTTTAACCAAAGCAGCATACAATTGAGAAAGCAGGGCCAGAAAATCACTGGCAACCTAGGGATCTGAACTGGTTACCTTCTGGTCACAGGCCCAGCGTTCAAAAATACTGAGCCATACACTGCGCTGCCGTCCTCCTGCAGCGGCGAGGAGTGCAGTGCCGTTCCCTCACACGGGGACGATAAGCGGCAGGGTGGCTCAGAATGGCACGCAGGGCCAAATGCCACACAAGCAGCTGGCACATTCAGCCTCAAGTTGGCTCTTAGCACACGATTAATACACCGTTCACTTCTCCCTCTCAGTTAAACACTCACACTGTCTTTCCTGGCATGTCATTACAGGGGAATAAGGCAGACGTACCTTCATTAAAGCTAAACCTCTCCCATCCAGAAGGTGTCGATGTGCTGCAGGGGGATGTGGCTTCATTATAGTCTGTTTCTTTTCAAAATATCAGACAATAATTATATAAACACGTATTGGTTAGTTTGTCATAACAGATATTTAGCAAGGAAGTCAGTGACAGGAAGGAATATTTTTTTTTCAAGAAATAAACATATTTAGTATTCATTTTGTCAATCAACCAGTGTGAGAATCATATATTTATTAAATATATTGATTCATAAAGGTATCTGTGTTTTTCAGTGTTTGTCGTGTGGTTTGAGCAATGTCAATGTTTTTAATAAAATACTTTCTCCCAGTAAAATAAAATCTGGCTGTTGTGAATGCACAGAAGTGTCCATTAACCCCCCACCCCCCCAGAGGATGTGGAACAGCCATTCGTCTCACTAAACAATTATCACTCCCAGCTTGCTGTGACCACACATGGTCAGGGCATTGTCAGAATACATAAAGCACATTTTTTACTACTACTGAGTTTTTGTGAAACCATTACGAAGCCTTCTACAATAAACTGTGGAAATCAGCACATGTTTATTTGATAACAATGTTCATCAACATCCATTCATCCAGCTTCTGACTACTCATCCTGAGATGGGCCCAAATTTCCTTCTCGGATTCTAAGTATCTAATGCATCTAAGATATTTGTTTTTTGGACTATCGTTCTCCAAGGTCCCACATCTGCCAGCGGGAGCATGAGACCAGAGAGACCAGACATCTCAGGCTCACATCAACACCATCTACTTTTCACTCAGTAAAGTCACATGACAAGCCAGTGAACATAGCCTCAGCTGAAGGATCAGCTTGATTCTCACTGCTGCCAAATAACAGATCAATGACTCTTCACTATAGCAGATAGCTGAGATACCTGGCCAACAACCCCCCCTCTTGGAGAAGCCCCTACGTTTCTACACACCATATCATACAATATCATATCATGCATATCATGCAAGAGTCTAAGAAAATTATATTTACATGATCATATGCTGGTGTAAAACTATAATATTATATCTGTTAAAGTGTGTCAAGACCTCCCCTAAAGTCACCCCAGTGTTTGCAGTAACCAACCGATATAACCATTCATTTGTTTACTCAACCATTAGAACACCATTTCAGGTAATCATAACCTCATTAGTTTATTTAACTGAATAATTTATAAAGTGTATTTAAGAAATACACAGAAGGACTGGGGTGACCCCATGGAGCAACGTGATGCTAAAAATTTTTTAGTTAGTTTTACTGTATAAAACTATTTTATATTGCATGCAAAAGTGCCATTGTGCATAGTTGTGTGTCTGTGACATTTACATTCTAGGGAATCCTGCATGAGGCACACACAGAAAATGCATGAATGGATGGAATCCTACATATATATATTTCTCACTCAGTAGGTGTTCCAGATCAAAATATCCCAGCTGAGAGTCCATTTTCATAATTGGTGATATGCTAACCCTAATATCCTCCATTGCCTGCTCGTCCCGCTCTCTATAGCACGCTTGGTCTGTCTACTTTTGAAAAAACTTAGATATTTCTTTGGGAGGTAGCCCAATTTTTCAATATGAGCACTGCTATTTGTTCAGAAGTAATATAGACCTTTCAGGGCAAGCAATAGGACTCAATACTTAAAAAAATGCATAATGGAAGAACTTCGGTATTTCTTTATGAAAAGTGCTGAATGATGAAGACCTAACTGGAACTGTAGAGTACTTTTAACGTTAGTTGTGCACCAGTTCTGTGGAAGAAACATGTATGATCTTACTTATGGGCATCAAGCCTTCCTCAGCCCCTTCAGACACACAGTCTGACTGGGAGCGACCCAGTCCCCTGGAGTACATGCGGGTCTTTCGACTCCCAGAACGCGAGCCGGAATGACTGCTCTGCCTTGATGTGTCTCCTGGAAAACACATGAGTTTGTTCCGAATGAGGGAACATGACACTTCATTGTAAGACAGACATCTCTGAACTAACCATGCAGCTATCAAGCCACAAAATGATAGCAGTCAAAAAGTCCTATAACACTGCAGGATGTCGTGAACATAGTTCTGGGGGAAAATGCTTCTCTGACATTGACATTCCAAAATGAGCTGCTGTAGATATTACAGCACAGCTCCCACAACTGAATACCCTTTGAGAATAGATTTCAATGTCTTAAAATGTTTGCTGTAATTTATTATCTAACTGTAGTTGCTCATTATTCATCTTCCTCCTTTTTAAATCTAATCGAGTTACTATATTTGGTTTCCCTTTAGCAGCCATTTCTTGAAAAGGCCATTTACTTAACCTCTGGCATTTCATTCAGCATCAGACAGTCAACAAGTAATCCCCACAGAGCCGT
Organism: Cyphomyrus plagiostoma; assembly: GCA_019775915.2. Lineage (NCBI taxonomy): Eukaryota > Metazoa > Chordata > Actinopteri > Osteoglossiformes > Mormyridae > Cyphomyrus > Cyphomyrus plagiostoma. Next base: position 22,018,719 of record JABFEA020000110.1, on the reverse strand, counting down.
AATATATAAGCCACACACCTGGGCTTGTGTATTCAATGCTGGTCCGTAGATATTCATTCGTGTCCAGATCTATGGGCACAAACGCTGTGTATTTGCTTAGAATGTTACAGGCCTTGCTGGTTTGAATGGCATAAAGTTGGTATCTCCTGCTAGAACCTGTGAAAAGAATACAACAACTACATGGACCTTGGTGTGGGTACAATTTGTGGGTGTCTCACAATGGCTAGTTTTATCCCATAATATTTATCTTGTCTTCAAAAAAATATATAAATTAGGATATCAGCAAAGGTCTGTATTTAGGGTAAGAAAGAAGCGTCCCTTACCATGCTCAATCTCGCACTCTTTGTCTGCCATTTGCTCAAAGTCCTGAATGATGGACCTCCCCGCCAAATGATGAAAAGTTTCATTCCACAAGTCTTCATGAACCTTCTCTTCCCGTTCTCTTCCGTTCAGGTGCGGATCAATATCAAACACAACCTCCCACTTAACTGGCTTCCCACAGAGAAGTCCTGTGACTACTGCTTTGCAGTCTTTCCTCCCCGATTTGCTGGGGTCTCTGTCTGGAGTGGGCAGCTCCGGGGGCATTTCGAATTCACAGAACTGATGAGTGTAGCCTTCTGTTACCACAATAACAGAACATTTTCAGGCCACACATCTGGGACATGTGAGGATAACTCATTAAAGGCCCCAGTCATCATTGTAGCTTCAGGCAAACAACTCAGTCATGAGACCATCAAAAAACACAAAATAAATTTCAGTTTTTATCCAAACAAGGAAAGAAAGCTCATTGTAATCTGATGTAGAATACAGACAAGATAGGGAGTTTTCCAACAAGCTCTAGTAAAAAGGCATGGAATTCACACTAATAAACTGACCTGGATCTCCACCACTGCTCACAGAAGGGCTGTCCGTGGAGGACCTGGAGCCTTCCTCCACTGCGGTTCCTCGAACCGCATGGATGCTGGCGCACTGATGCAGCTGAACCACCTCTGGGTCCTGGGTAAGCTCTTCGTGCGGCAGATGAAGTGCCCTTTGCCCGGCATTAGACCGGCATCTGCTCGAGGCGGAGCACAGACTCGCCAGCTGTGGCTGTAAAATCAGAGAAACACATAACCTAAAATACAACTAAAATATATCAATCAAAGACTTGTGGCCAAATGTATGATGGCAAGCTGTGCAGGTTTTGCCATTGCTATTGCCAGTTGTACCATTGTTCACAGGCTATGCTTCTGTTCATTCGGGGCTGAAAGATCTGACCCATAGCTGTGGATTACAATTAGCAGGCGGACTATTCAGCTCTAAAACTGCAGAATTGTGAACAGTGGAAATCCTCTTGGATTAGGGTATCTATTGAACAGATACTCAATAATTAAAGAAGGTAAGGAGGGTTTCAGTTTACAGGCCTGAAGCAGACCATAAGCAACAGCACGTTTTTTTATGTCTACATGAAGATAACATAGGCTTTTATTTTATTTTTTTAATTATATATAAAATATGTGGTCAGTCCACCAATTTCAGAATTCAGAATCATTTACCTCTGTGGTGATATCTTTCTTGATCATATATCTCCTTTCATACATTCTTCACGTGCCGTATAAAATATTAATTAAAAAATTGTCTTTCAAGTGTTAATGAAGGCCATTAACCAGTGGCCCTGTGCATGACATGGAGGAAGCTGTGATTTCTCCTAATCATTAATTTGATTTCGGCTAATTTTTGCCTCCTCCATCAATCATTCTCTTGTCAGTGCATTTTTCACTCCGCTCTCTGCTTTTAGCAAACCTTAAACTTTTTTTTTCCCCCACAGCTGTATGCCATCAGACTGATCAAGTTTGAATACTAGATTCAATATGTTGTGAAAATAATTCATATTTTTTATTATTCAAGTGACAATGCAATATACTTTGTTAAAGATTAATGATACTTCTTAAATACAACACATTTTCAATAAACACAAACATCTGATCACAGTAGGACTAGAACCTATCCAAGGAAGCACAGCCTACCAGGTATGGGGCAAGGAATCAGAAGGCATTTCCAGGAGGGTAAACTGGGTGGGCACTAGAGTGTCAGAGGTCTTTGGGGGTCCTCTGTTGAATGGGGGGGGGGGGGGGGGGGACATGCCAACCCAAACCCCCAAACTGGCATGGGAGTACAGGCAGAAACGG
>JABFEA020000110.1:22001294-22016541 GCA_019775915.2 Cyphomyrus plagiostoma | reverse complement strand
TGGGCCCCTGGGCTGGGGCGGGGCGGGGCGCGCGCGCGCGCGCCCGGGGCCCCGCCCCCCCCTCCTGCCTACCCATAACCACACTCTTGCATGTGATGTCAGTCATCTCAGGGCACACTCACACACTACGACTGGTTTGGAATCTGCAGTCCAACATACTTTGGACAGTGGGAGGAAACCCACGCAAATATAGGGAGAACATACAACATACAAATTTTACACATAAAGCCAGGGGTGGCACTGAAACCCAGAACCACAGAAGAGTCACTGAATGGATCCACCTGTTCACTAAGAGCAGACTGCCTCCACTCACTTGAAAGGTCCAACCCACTAATTTTTGAGAGAGCAGAAACATTCCCCACATGTGCATTGAAGAACCCGTAGGGGGTACTTTTTCGAGCATCTCAACAAGGTTTGGGCACCCCAAACTGCTGTCTAGCACATAGTGACAAAGTCAGAGTTTCCCTCTCAACTCGCATGGTTGCATAGTAGCAACATTCTTGTTAGTCCCACTCCTGCCTGAGCTCTTTCCCCAGTGGGATCTCCCCAGCGGAGTCCCACTCCTGCTTGAGCTTTTTCACCAGTGGGATCTCCCCAGCGGAGTCCCATACCTGCCTGAGCTCTTTCACCAGTGGGATCTCCCCAGCGGAGTCCCACTCCTGCCTGAGCTCTTTCACCAGTGGGATCTCCCCAGCGGAGTCCCACTCCTGCTTGAGCTCTTTCACCAGTGGGATCTCCCCAGCGGAGTCCCACTCCTGCCTGAGCTCTTTCACCAGAAGAGACCCTCCCAAATTTGTTGCAGAGTCCACTATATGCATGAAGGTAAGACCGACTCCATCCAGCCAAAGTCTTTCCTTTTCCTCTGCTAGCTCAGGTGCCTTAGATGCCCGGTCCTTCGGCAAGGTCTGCTCCATTTGTGTTCTGTCCGCTTTTTTAGAAACAATTACTTAATATATAAAGAATGTGTTCACTGTAGTGATGCAGTGATGAAAAAAATTCCATTGATCATCCATCCATTTTCCAACTACATACCTACTACAGGGCTATGGATGAGACTGTAACCTAACCAAGGCTGCACAAAGCAGCAGTACATGCTGAATTAGACACCAGTCCAGCTAATAGCACACACAATAATGATGTGTAGGTGAGAAGCGCCAGTTCATTTAGCTTCTCGTCTCTGGGCCACAGGAGGAAATCAAAGTATATGGTAGAAATCTGTGCAATATGAGAAGAACGTGCAAATTCCACATAACACAGAGTTTCCAAGGCTACCTGCTGTGTCACCGTGACTCCATGTAACTTGCATCATACTTGCATTCAATGCAGTTTCTATTTTAATCATTCATAGTCATTTGAATGAACAATTTTCTAGTACTAGGAGCTAATCTCACTTGGTGTTCCAAAGGTCAATCAATTGCTTGAAAAGATCCACAAACAGTACAGCCTTCCAGGACTGAAATCTCCTGCTGATACTATAGACAGAAAGGAAACATATGAATACACCACTTGATTAAACTGTATTTTAAAAATATCACTGCAATATGCTGTAACATTATGTTGAATATTGACTTTTTTTTTAAATGGATGTATTTCCTGACTTATTTTCAAATGGATGCATTTCCATAGGGGTGATGAAAGATTTACAGTTTAACCAAAATACACTGTAAAATAATAAGGACATAACATGTACCTCATTTTTATCAAAAAAATATTACAATTATAACAAGTGCCAAAAAGGAATCTCACAATTAAATTCAATAATATAATACTAGGCACAGATTTTTTTTGATTTTGTCATTTTTTTTATCCAGGATTTCATTGCTTATAATTCTTTCCTAATATTTATACAGCCGTGTTATATTTTTGCGTCACCAGCACTCGCTTAGTCCTCTGACAGGCTGCAGACGCTGATTTCCCAAATGCCCATCGTGCATTACAGCCAGGCCTGTTGCCATCAGATTTAGAAGGGAGTGAAACACCTATTGATTCCATTTAATCAGGCAGCATAAAAGCCAGACCTGAAATGCACGGTCCAAGTTCACAGCTGCGGCCAGTACGCCACGGACCCATCGCTCTGCTTGAAGGGACGCTGCTGAGGCCCTCACGTCTTCTCTGAGGCTGCCACGGTCCATCTTACTTAATGCAATTAGTCATGGCGCATGGGCCAAAATCTCATTTACTCGCTCCCCACAGAATCCAGTCAGCGCAATCATTTAATCTCTTATCGTGCTAGCGTTCGGGCAAGGAAAAAAAGCGAATCTCCATTTTTCCACCTTAAGAGTCACATCAACGGATTATCTTGCTATGTAATTTGATATACCGAACCAGTCCTTGCTTTTACTTTCAATTAAAGACCACAGATTTTAGATAGAATTGAGATGAATTTCAACTCCAGTCTTGTTCTCCATGGTGCAGTCATGATAAAATGTGCATATACAGTATTTCTTTTTTTATAACAATTTATCTTCTAACCGGCATGAGTTAAGCACATAACTTCAGAAGCAAACCTTGTAAATATAAATAATCAATGCTAAAAATGCTTTGCAGCACTCAAAGAACATAATTTCAATGATTATTATAAGGTTTCTCATTGTAAACCCCTCTGATGTCCTTTAGAGCACTATGTAAACTATGTAAAATATGTAAAATATATTGTCACTATGGGATAACTGGAACAATATGTGGAATAATATTATATATATAGTAGACTAACCTGATAGTCACTCATCCATTGGGCCCCATGGGCTTGGCTAGGATAGTTGGTCAGTTCCTGGATCTTGGTCCTCCTCAGTGGGTTCTTACCCATGACTGAGCTTGGGTCACTTGGAGTGTGCACCTTCCTCAGAGGGTTATAGTCCACAATCTGATTGGTGCTATATGCCCTCCTTCGAGGTGAGGTTTTCATGTCTGTTCCTTCGAAAAACAAAAGCAGGTCATTGGGTGACATCTTTTTCACTGTGCTTGTTCCATTTATTTGGAATTGAACATGGCTGAAGAATAGGCATGCAGGATTGGGCAGAAGAGACTTGGTATGCCCCGCTTCTAACATCATAAAGACGTGACCTCCCCGGGCACATTAATTCCCAATCTAAGCATTGTCCATGCTATTTCCCAGAAAGTGTGAGGCATACCAATCAAATCCTGCTCTTTGGGAACTGGGCTGCCCTCTGACACGATCTCCTGGTAACTGTCGCTAGGGGACCTGGCAACTTCCTCACGTAGCAATGTCCGGCTTTCTGTGCCAGTTTTCTCTGATTCCTCCTCTTGGGAGTGGTAGAACACCGAGCTGCTTGACTCGTTCAAGCGCATCATGCTGTAACGTCGCCTCTTGTCCTGTCAGAAAGCTCCTGATGATTAGCTGTCTCTTGCCTCAGGGGCAATCTAGTAACAATCTTCTCTCTTTCCTCCTTTTATTGGCTTACAGATGGAAACCTGGCTTGTATGCATCTGTGGAGGTTTTTTTTGCTTTAGCTGATTATGCTGAGACCTTAAAATCAAAGACTTCTAAAATACTTAAAGACACAGTATTGTATCCTCTGGAATTTTTGCAATATTTAGTTTAATGCTGCAGATGCTCTTTTCATCTAAAAATCCTACAAATAGATTATACAAAATCTGTCACTGACAAGCCACAACACAGCACTACAGTTGCAACTCACAGACTTTGGGTTGGGATGGTAACGTGTTGTGTCACAAATGACACTGTAGCCAATCAAGTGGTCCCCAGGAAACAAGAACGTAGAGCCCACAGGGGACAGCAGAACCTCTTTGGTTTCGGGGAACAGCCAGTCGATGGAAATGTCACTGAGCACTGGAGACATGGATTTTTTCAAAGACCTCACCATCTACCCAAAGAGAGGAATATTGTTATATCATTATAGTTATATACAAACTGCTAGGCATTGCATGTGCTCAATGGCTAGTAGATACACCTACTTACTAATGCAAACAACCTGCTCCTCTAAACAGTAAACAGCAGATCATGTGACTGCAATATATAATATGTACAGACAAGGTCAAAACCTCATTTATGAGTTTTTGTTAACTGTGATTTTTGGTGCCATATGTGGTAGAGTATACACTGAATGGTGTGGGCTCCAGCCTGGTCAACCTAACAAAGTGACCACAGAGTGTATGTCTCAGTATCTATCCATCCACAATCTAACCCTCATCCTGTATGGTGGGCCTGGGGCCTGGGACACACAGCAGGAGCACTCCCAAGGCAGGGTCCCCATTCATCAGAGGGCACACAAATCACGCACTAAGGGCAACATATTATGGGCAATTTCTCTGGGAGGAAACCTGTACATCATGGATGAAACATCTAAACTCATACACATACACAGAATAGAAGCAGGATTCACCTCCTCAGCTTCAGAGGGGTCAGGCAACAGTGCTGCATGCTAACCCATCATGCTGTGATTTTTCAAAATTAAATTTCAGTTCCTGTTTTTAAATTAAGCTTTGAGAATATACTATGGTTTCCTACAATTTTTTTTTACAACCAAAATAGTTAAAAACGTCATTTCTACCATTCACTACATAAAATTTATTCATTAAAAATGGGGTCAAAGTAATAATTTGGTATCCATATATAATTGCTTCCCTGTGACAGTTACAATTGCTGGTTGTCAAGAATATGTGCCAGTGGAAAGAAGTACCTTCAGTTGCAGTCTCTCTCCCTCTGCCAGAAACTCAGCAGTTCCTCTGGATACAGTGGAAAGACCAATCACAAGCCTCCTGCATGCATTCTGACCAATCCCAAAGGTGTAGCACCTACTCAGGTGACATAGATATAAATGTTTATATTCCACAAGAACCTTGTAAGAAATACTTCAACAATCAAAATTATTATACTTCATTGTCTCATTTTTATAAGATACCAGAAATACTCTTTGTTTTGAATTTTTGAATTGTCTTCATTATTTCAAGCTTTTTGCACCTTCACTCATGATTAGTTTTTCTGTCATAGAACACAGTTTGTCAATTAAATTTCACAGTCTAGTACTTGTTCAACACACCAGTCTGCCATTTTTATGACCAGTGAGGGCAAACAATATATACACTTAAGCCCTACTGTTATTATTAATCATCATAAGGATCAGCTTTTTCCAACGGGGACATTACATTTTGTTTGGTGCAGGAAGAACATATAGTAACAGTGAATCCAGTAAGAACATGAAACATGCAATGCACACGAAGATCAAATGCAGGTACACAAGACTGATTGGGGGTGAAGTAGGTACAAGAAGAGGAATGGGGTGGTTTGCAATGAGATGTTCCTCTCTATAAATAAGACTAACACATAGAAGGAATAAAATAATTAAGAATGGGCTTATATATAGTGCAGCAATCTCTATATTTACAGTTTTTTCATTATAACGGGTCTTGCGTTTTGGAATACATTAGGTGTATGTATGAGTGAGGTAAGCGATGAACACCTTTCCAAGTTTGCAGTCTTTGTTCTACGCTTGCATTTTCCCAACACGTTTTATTGTACTTTTAGTAAGCCTTCATCTTGATATCTACTTCAGGCATCTTAACAAACAGAACTGATGTGTGGGCATTGGGTATAAATTATAGGTGGGTTGTAACCCCCCCTAGAATTAAAACCAGCTAATATTACTCCCTGGATCCCCTTAAATGGGTGGACACCTCAGCCCCCTAATGCATGTGGGCCACCCTCTTTAAGGTTATTTTCGTAGGCCATTGTTCTATTGATATTTGGAATATTGTTTGGGTCTTTTTTTGGGTTTTTTTTTTGCTTCCCCATTTAAAACAATGTAAAAGGATTTTAGCTTTAGGGTGGTTTTTCGGTAATGAAATAGATACATGAATAGTACACTTCAGACTTTACAATTGTTACTTTGCACATCAGAGGCTGATAGAAGTGTATAGAGACTAGGAGGCCATGCAAAGATGTGAGACGTGGGGATGCAGCTGATTAAATGCCAGGATTTTATGTTTCTCAGAGCCGGGGGAGTTTCCTAGAACTGAGTTTCTGGAACAAGGGGTGACCCGGTGACCTGATGTTTGTTGTGGCTCTTTTTGTCCTGCAGCTTGGCAGATGGAGCTCCTACTGGCAAATCTGGAACAGAGGTGTGTAACCATGTTTCCGTGAAGCAGAAAGCAGATGTCCATTTGTGGCCGAGTGATCACACACTGGAGAGGAGCAAGCCGGAAAGCCATGCACACAAGGCACGTCTTGCTAACCTCCAAAGAGAGCACCTTCTCTACTCTACAGTATTCTTGTCCTGCTTACAAGTTTTAGTGTGTGTTGGCAGCTTTTTCCAGTAATATATTTGGAAAATTGATGCTTAGAAAAAAATCATTCCACAGTGAGTCTAATTGAAAGGGGATATTCTCTTGTAGCTGTATAAACACTGACAAAAGATGAGCAATATACAATGTCAAATGACAAAAATAACAAATAAGCAAACAAGCAGTGATTAAAAATCCATGGTGGCTTCCCTCGGTACCAAATTGCAACATTATCATCAAACTGCTTCTCTTGGTCAAGGTCACCAGCACCAAATTCACAGCCATGGACCTACTCACTACCTGAATAACTGAGGCCATCAAATTAATCAATCTATCAATCTTACATTTATGCTTAGCATGTGAAGAAGCTACTGAGGTCATTAAACTCCTTCACTAAAGGCAGACTCCCCCCCTCCCCCAGAACTGGTACAGTCCACTCTTTTCCAAAGAGCTGATTTTCATCCCCACCAGTTGACGCTCAGATCACTCATGTGCCTGCTGGAGGTCTTGGCCAGATGATCGAATTGAGAAAGAAATAATATCATCCGGAAACAGCAGAAATGTCACCTCTAGCTCCTGACACCTGACAGCAATGATACCCTATCCATGAAAATCACAAACAGGAGTGGAAGCAAGATGCATGCTTGCCAGTGGCCAAAATAACTTCAGAGTTGTGCCAAGGATGAGGACGTGACTCTTACTACATCCATATAGGGATTGAATATCACAGAGTCAGATTCTCCCAAAACACCATATTCCTTTAGTATGTACCTGGACACGTCCCATTGAGCACAAACACGTAAAACAGACGTGGAAAAAGCAGTTTTTCAGCATGTGGAAGAGACAGATTAATTAGGCATAAAAGGCAAGTCGAGATCACATGGATACTGGCACATGGAATATACGTGTTGTGTTCTACAAATTCTGCAAAGTTTAAAATGCCTACATCCTCCTGTGCTAAGCAGACTTTAAAAAAGACATTCACGGAGCTGTTTAATTTTAATATATTTATTATGCTTATCATGCTTCAAAACTGTTAAAATAAGAATCACCTCACCAGTTCATGACAGGGCACACTCACACCTATGGGCAATTTAGTAGCCTCAGCATGTGTTTTTGGGGGGATACCAGACTACCCAGAGGAAACCTGACAATGAAACAGGGAGAACACACAAACTCCACACATATAGAACCCAGATGAAGACTTAAACCCTGGTCCCTGCGGCGGAAGGCAACAGTGCTAGCCACTGCATCACCATGCTAATTCACATTATAAGAATGGCTAGAATAACATTCTTTAAAGCAACTCCTGCCTTCCTTTTACGCTTTGGTGCGTTTTTCAGTCTAAATAACGCCCGAAAAAGGGAATAGATGCATATAAGACGGGATTCTGAGTTGCTACTTCCAAACTCTTACATTGCTTTATTCCATCAGTGTGCATAAAGGCTTTAACTAAAGAGGTTTTTTTCATAAACTTTATAAAACATTTGTTACCATAAACAAATGTAAAGATTTATTGACATTATTCAAAATTATTCTTTCACTTTATGTGTGACTGAGTTAAGTTTATATTCCCGGTTTCGTGTTCAACATACTACTACTACCACATTTTAAGCAAATCTAAAAAGCCTATTTTATTGTGTAAAATATATCCATTCTCAGGAATAATGCTTGTTGAGCAAAATACATTTTTTCAGTAAAGACATTTTTCGTAGTTAGATGTTTTAATGTTACATGCTGATAAACTCATACTATGACACTCACATTCATGAAAAAACAGGTGAAATATTTATTCCTGTTTTAACTGAGAGTGTATCTAAAGTTAGATCATTATCAGTTCCACGTTCAGTAGGCAAACACTGTTAGTGGGTTCTAAAACTCCACATGGACCCGACATTAATTTTTCCCACATCTTTTCCGCATGTCTATAATCACATAAAATCTGTGTGGTTATCCGGTGAAAACCGGTGGATCCAGCACTTCACCAAATATCCACAAAAAAAGAAATCCATGTGTATTACATGGGCTGTGCTCACTGGGGTGGTTGTAAGGTCACAGGCCGCACAGGTCTTATAAACCTGAGCTATGGCAACTATCGTGTAAAAGAATCATGTAAAAGTATCGTGTAAAACTATTGTGCAGCCTCTGAGTTGACCACTGAGTTGCAGTAAATACTGACTGAACCTCTGAGGCATTGTATAAATCGCCAGGCCAGACTGGTTGTCTAAGCTCTTTGTGTTAGTTGTAGTGATCCCTCAACCTCTGAACTGAGCCCTATGTAGCAGATCTGTGGATCACCGTATCGGTCAAAGCGAAACCGTAGTAACTCCACCACTCGGAACAAATGAAAGTTAAGCATTAGTAAGTAAAGCCCAGAAGTAATCTGAATAACAGAAATGTAATGAATAAAAGACTTTTTAAATAAATCTTTAATCAAATTGGAGTCAGATTTGGTTAGATTTTGCTTTAAAGGGTAAGTAACTTTTCAGGTGCTCTCGGAAAGACCTGCACACATGCAGATTCTTTGGCTGCCCATTTAGATTCTGTCGTTGGGTGAGTGGGCGGCTCCCTACATGGTTATATGCCTCATCCACAAACCACATGTAGTCTGTGTTAGCACACTAACCCTGTCTTATGAGGAGAGGTTAGCTGAGCTGAATCTGTTTAGCCTCAAGTAAAGGAGACTAAGGGGGGACATGATCCTGGTATATAAAATAACAGGTCTGGATGCTGTTCAGGCAAATGGCTATTTCAATATTAATTAAATACTAGAACTCGAGGCCATAAGTGGAAATAGGCAGGACATCATTTTAAAATGAATTTGAGAAAGCACTTCTTTAAACAGCATATAACAGCATATCAGCTTCAGTCTCTACGGTATCGCTAAACTTCTCCCATGCATCAGCTTCAGTCTCTACGGTATCGTCAAACTTCTCCCATGCATCAGCTTCAGTCTCTACGGTATCGCCAACCTTCTCCCATGCATCAGCTTCAGCCTTCTTGGTTGACCTTGCTGTAGCCCTGCAAGCCTGTCGGTACCTTTCAGCCATCTCAGAAGATCCATGCAAGCATTGCCCTGAAGACCACCTTCTTCAGATAAACAACTTTCCTCACCACTGAAATGATGCTTTATATGTTATTGCCATTTGAGACATAACCACACATATATATGTACATTTGACCAGTAAGCTTGGGATACAATTGCAGGGACAGCTATTTACCCAGTGCCCCTGAAGAACTTTGAGGTGTTAAGGACCTTGCTTAAGGACCTCATGCAATTACACTGCCATGGAAGGGCATTCGATCTCCCCACGGCTTAAACCACTGAGCCATACCCTAAAGCAGAGGACCATCAGTGGACCTGAGCTCTAAACCTTCAGTTTAAGGAACCACCAACCAATCTACTGCATGAACCTGTTAGAGCACCGGAGTGCAGTGCAGCAGCAGCAGCAACTAAGGTTTTAAACATAGTACACAGTCCCCAGGCTCATAAAGCATGTGGAAGAATATTTTTCCAGACATGTTGAATTTATCCCTATTCACAGTAAACTACACTGCTGAATCCCCAAATCATCATGGTCCTCTTCCCCATCTTAACCTGAGTGCTTCTTTTGTTATTCAGAAATGTTGGGCTCACATAATAGCTTTTACCTATTTTTCCTGCCGGCCCTCGAGGTGCTTATGTCAAGCACAATGTGCCTTACAAGAAGCCTGCAGAATCGAGTTAAATGACGTACTGATGCAGATGAACAGACATTTTTTAACGAAATGTGCATAACAGTTAAAAATATGGAATAAATGAAAGCATGAAGAGGGGTTAGTATAGCAACGTGCCACGATTCAGGTGGAGATTAACACATGGTGGGTGGCAAGGAAGCCGCAGCACACCTGGTGAATCGGGCACGGCTGCGGACCAGCTCGATGACATTCCCCGTGTTGCTGACCGCGCCGTCGGTCAGCAGGAAAAGCAGACGGGGGTGACCCCGGTACAGAGGTTGCCTCAGGATCCAGCTGAGGGGAGCCAGAATGTTGGTCCCTCCCATGTCAGCTCGCATCTGCCTGATGTATTCACAGGCAACGGCAAGTGTTTCCTGCACCATTATGCAGAGGAAAATTTAGAATGCAGAATGCGTTACTAATGTACAGCGTCTTGCGGAATTATTGAGACTGTTGACCTGCTACATCATATTTTATTTTGAAGCATCGAAACTCGAAATTTAATATGGTATTGCTTCATGCGAAAAAAAGTGAACTGAAATATGCTGTCTGCATACATATTCAATCATTCCTCCATTTAATATTTGAACCAGCAGCTTCCCAATCACAGGCACCAAACCCATTGATCCACATCGCCTTCTCACCTTCTGAGTTTTGAGGGACAGCCTTTTCTAAGTAGCGTCTGGATGATTTTATGTGGTAACTGAACCAGCAGTGCCCACTGCGCCATTCAAACACTTGGAATCACTTGGCCCTTCAGCTTTTTATGCATCTGTTTTGCTTTATCTCTAACTTTTTTGGTATGTTCTTCAGTCTTCACTTTCACAGCTAGCTTTCATATTTGCAACCTGAATAATTATTCCGTAACTGTGAGGTCATCTAGAATGTGTAACATTTGTTGTAATTATTCACGGGTCGAGACCAGTTGTATGACAGCTTATTTTCACCTGTGTAAACGTAGAGCTTCCTCACAATGAGAACTGATTTCTTACACAAACATTCTCCACCAGCCATGGAGGTGTGAAAAAACGCTGCTTCTCGCTGTGCCAGCGTGTGAATTACCACAGCAGTTTGCTGATTTTTCTAAGAATACTTTGTAACATAAACAACGCCATGTGAACTTTATAATACTATGCTTTGGTGTTCGGAAATAAACGTACAACACAGAATTATGTCAAAATTCAGCAAAGTGACAGAACTGTTCAAAGGTCTGAATAATTTGCAAGCTACTGAATTTGGGAGATTGGACTGTATGCAGAAGCCTACAGCTTTCTTGAAAATCATCTTATTTAATTATTCCTCATAAAAATATGAAATAATAAAAATATTTGACAGAAATAAAGAAATTACATACATAATGATACATAATATGCCTATTCGTTCATTTTAACTTGTTTTAATCTTAATTTACATTTTTATTATTTTATTATTGTATCATTACTTTTATTATTACTACAAAGGAAAAGTTGACCAACCCTGAGATTGGCACTAAATGTGTAATACCTTTCAAAGAAAAACAAAAGTCTAGGACTATTAAAAATGTTCATGTGAAATCTGATGAACTAGCAATCAGTCGTATTAGCAATGAAATGCCCTGAGTCCTTCACTTATTTATAGCTCAGGGACACGCAGATGTCAGTGATGGACACCAGGGTGCAGTTACTTACCTCACCATAAACTTGGCTAGATGGAAACAGAGATTTGAATGTGGAGCCAAAGCCTATGATGTTGAATAAGCTGGCTGGAATGAGGCTCTTCAGTATCACCACCATGGCGTCCTAAAGAAGCACAGGGTTAAGCAAACACAAAAGCCTGAGTCCAGCATCCAAGTAAAAGGTTAAAGGAAGACAAAAGACAAGCGCCTCACAAAAGGCGAGGTAACAAGCATGTTCTTGCTCACAATCGTGCCAAACCTTTTTATGTCTACGAAATTTCCAAAATAGATATGACTCATGCTAAGGAGCCATCAGTGGAGTCTGTCTCTCCAGTGGCGGATAAACTGCAGAATGCAGTGTGGGCAGACTCTTGTGGGCTATGATACTTTAGTGCCCGGATGAGTATAGTGAGAATCTTGACCCCACTTCACACCAGACAGGTTAATTACAATTATGAGTGACCCTCAAGTTGTTCACCATGCAGGAGTGACTGATTCTGAAGTCATCATTTTGCACATCAGTGGGCACTTTGGGAAAAGGTGACACCAGCAGGAAGTAGACTGTCACTGTCTTCATTTGGATTTACATGGTAGAAAGTCTGTATTTTGCTCTTTGCTGTTAGCCCCTTGATTGGAGATCTGTCTGAAGATCTACCAAGTTGTGAACCATCATCTTCAACTCTTACCTTGTTAATGTTTACACACTGAGATATTTTCACAAGTCACATTTATAACTAAAGTGTACACAACTTCTGACCCTGTTTTTAACAATATATAACTTACATACAACAACGATTATTTAATATTAAAAGAATTTCTCAGAATAAAACTTTTCCCATGCAGCAACACACTGATGACTGAATAGAAATGTATACAGTACTATATAGGCTTAATTTATTGCTTTTCATTATTCCCTTCAATTTCCCTTCACAAATGTTGCTATACCATGTTTTAAGTCCTAGAGCAGAGTTTCTCAAAATGCAGACTGTGGTCCGGATGTGAACATAACCACGAGTTAATCCAGACCCAACCGATAATGCACCTCATAAATCAATATGGTTTACGTAAAAAACACTTAACATGGTTTGAAGTACAAAAACACAATGTATATCCACCAAACATTGTACACACATCACTCATCCTAATTCCCCCCAATAAGAGTGGAAACAAGCAGCTAATGTTAAACCAGTCTTTACATTTATTTATTACATTTAATTATTATTATTTATTGATGTATAATATTGAAAGTCATTGTTAAAGTAAAATAATCAATCCAAAATTAAAGTTCACGAAACGCTATTTTGTAATTGAAAATGGTCTTTGAACAAAAATCTCATGTTGCACTTTGATCAAAAAGTTTGAAAAGCCCTGTGCTACAGTTTTATAATTCCCCTCTTAACAAGAAGACAAAAGGCATCTAATTTGACTGTTGATGAAAAACAAGTCTCTGGAATGAAGCAGACCACACACTGGCAGTAGTCCAAGAGTTCTGAGAAAAGCAGTAAGCACATTGCAAAATGCACACTCTTCTTAAGGAAACTGAATTGTACTTTCTCCAAAGTACTTGGCACCTTGTTATGCAATTCAGTCATAATTACTGGCTACTCATCAGTATTGTGCCAGGATGGAAAAACATTAACAATAAAACACAACAATACAGGTGTCCAGAATATCTGCATTTCTTTCTCTGAGGTTTACAAATTATTAGTATGTAACCATTTATCTGTTAATGCCTTAAGGTAGAATAATTAATATAGATATGTAACATATATTACCCAAAATTTCTCAATGATATCCATGTACCAGAGAAATCCACTCTTAGCCACCCTAAGCCATTAAGCATATGTGCATCGTAAATTTGGACTCTGCTTCTAAGTCTCATGGTGTGAATATGCTTTCATCAGTGCCAGAGAAGGGGTGTCATTCCATAATCAGCATCAGCTTATGCACCAAGACCAAACTAGCAACACTGACAACTCTAGCGAAAAAAAGCAAATGTATTGGTTGATTAAGATAAGTTCATATTCTGTGCTTTCAGTTTGTGTCAAAAGGTAACAACACCACTGTGACCATATATGGGATTTTCTTTATTTTCATCTTTCCAAATTTAGTCATTGTTCATGTTCATGGCATACAATTGTAACAACCTTGACTTGAACTTACACTGCCTCTCCAATAGGCTTGAAAAATCTCCAACAAGCATAAAAAAGAGAATCATAATCCTCATATCCTTACCCTCACGCGGCTGATATTTATCCCACTCATGCTGCCGCTGCGGTCAATGAGGAAGATGAACTCCCCCTGTACCCTCCTCAAATCAGAGGTCACAGTCGTGAGGTCGGGGCAAAAGTTCAGCATGACCACAGGGTTGTGGAGGATATCTTTATGGAGTCGTTTGCGGAGAATCTCCACCTACCATAAATTCAGCCACAAGGGAGGAGGAGAGACTGTTGTAAATTCTGATTTGTTGCCTTTAGATATACTCCATCACAATAAAATGATATATGATAAAAATGATATTAAATAAAATTACCATATATTTTTTATTTATGCCTCAGGATTGAAGAGAAAAGAAAGCATTTTCATTTGTGTGTGTTAAGGTAACAAGCTGTTTTGAAAAACAATTTTTTTATGGTTTCCATAGAAACATTACTTACTGTCAGCTGGAAGTTCTTTCACTTCCTGATAGGACGTATTTGGCCGTAGAAAAGTTATGCATATTATAACATGCTTCAAAGGAATTATGTTCTTAAAATAGTGTGAGATTATGAACTAAAATGTATATATCACGATAAAAAAATTACAGATGATATGTTTAGATATTTATAGGTGTCGCCCATGCAATTGATAAACAACAAATTTCCTATTGGTTACAGAATCAGTTTGTAATTTTAAAAATTAATTTCATAATTTTTAAAAATTTATTTAAGAACAGTTTTTGTCCAATTTCAAACAAGGCTTTTTGAAAGTAACACTGAAATTGGAAATACAGTGGTACCTCGGTTCTCGAACTTAATCCGTTCCGGACTCCGGATTGAATCCTAAAAAGTCCGAATTCTGATCGAATTTTTCTCATAAGAAATAATGGAAAACCAATTAATTGGTTCCCGGCCCCCAAAACTACACTTAAATATGTTTTTTTAAGTATTTAAACTCAAAATTAACAGGATAAAATAGGAAGAGCATTTTTTTCTTAATGGCTTCCAAAACGATAAAGATCTTATCCCAACATCCTGTCCTGATTGTCCACTCCTTCCGTGTGCCACACCCCTCATTAACCTTGTGTAGGATCCCCATATGATCAGCTGTTTCTGGTTCTTGTCATTAGTCCTCTGTATTAAGTCCACATTTCAGTTTGTTTCCCCAGTCTGGTCATTGGGTGCCATCGACTTGCTTACAGCGCTGGCTTAAAGCAACGCATTCTGATCCTGACGCAATGCATTACGCTTAGATGCATTGCGACCTCTCACCCGGCTGCACAAACTGGAACCGCCTCCATGATGACATACCTTTGCCCTTATTAGCTGAAGAGTTTAGCTACACACATGACGTTTGTATCCCAGGCAGTTCCAATGCGTAATCTGCTATTTCTCCCGAATATCACGTAAAGCAGTG
>JABFEA020000110.1:21977519-21991470 GCA_019775915.2 Cyphomyrus plagiostoma | reverse complement strand
CCAAACACTTTTCTAATTTTTTTTTTTAATTTTTTTTAGGTTTGTTAAATTGGAAACCCAGTCCCCCCCCCCCCCCCCCCCCAATAAATGGATTTTAACAGATATCTATAAAGTGGCTGCAAACACTGGGAGAAAAAAAAATATGGAAAGATTCTTTCCCTTTCAAGACTGTGATTTTATACATTATGTGGTTTGAAGGAAAGCTAATGGGCTCAAGCAAAACATGTAATGACACTCTACAGCATCAGCAGCACAACAGCAACCCCCCATTTTGTTCTACAAAGAAACTGCCGGGAGAGACAACCACCTGTTGGTGCAGCATGAACTGGATTTAGTGTTTGCTATATAATAAATGGTTCCCTACTGCTACACTCATAGGCAGATGCACTGAAAAACAAATGGGTCTTCAAAACATATAGATATGAGAATGTTTTGAACAAATAAAAGTGCACTACAAGTCTGCAAAGTGTTTTGACAGTTTTTTCTGCTAATCATGGTCTCTCAGAAATTCAGCAATGAATGAAGCATCAAATTATTGGTACTGATAAATACGTGCATAATCTAAAAAAAAAAAAGCCTGTATCTATTTAAGTTATTTAAAAAAACACGAGGAGAGACACAATGTCAAAAAACCAAGCAACTACAGGCACTCTCAAACAAACAGGTCTTACCTTACATTTGTGCCAACTGTTTCGAAAGGTAATTGTTATTACTGTTTTCTCTTTTGGTTTGTCCTTTAACTCACCACGAGGTCAGAAATTAAAGGATGCTTTTCCCTCTCTCCTCATTCTTCGTCCCTTTCTTTTGTTTGGGTCCAGATTTGGGTCCGTGAGTGCTGAGAGGAAATATCAGGTCTCCCAGAAGGAATGACTTATAAATAAATAAAAAAATAAATAATGAGGGTTATAGCAATAAAGTCAGAACAGCAACATGTGGTTATAAAAAAAGTATCTCTCAGGCTCTCCTTGTGGCTGGAGTTGGAAAGCTTTTCTGGCAGGGAGACGGTCATATGCAACAGACTACCAGCCCCTTCCACTCCCCTCCCTACCCCCAGCATGAACACCACCCACTCCTCCTGTCTGCAATCGATGATGAGAGCCCCCCCCCCCATTCATGCAACCTTTTTTACGGCTGGGGACCAGTTTCAATGAAATGCAACGCCATGCGTGGAGGTGATGGAAGGGGGAAGGGAAGCTGATGATGGTGCTTTGGGGATGAAGACTAAAGCGGGATACACCTTAACCTCTCTTCCCTACTTATGCAGCTGCCATACTCTCCTGCTCATCGCAAAGCCCTTAATGTCACTCTGCTGAATCTGTTGTAGGAGTTTGGCTGGCTGCTCTATTTGTGGCCACTGCCTGAGTGAGCCATATTTTACTAGGATGGTAACCATGACAATATCAAGCCCTGCTGGTTTCTTTAAGGAAATCAGATTGGTTTAGGGGGGAAATCATGGCTGGAATTTCAACATCCGCTCTACAATTAAATTAATATGTGCTGACCATAAAGCTTATTCTCTCCAGAAGATTCTCTCTCTCTCAGTCCCTCTCTCTGTCCCTCACACATATGCATCCATAAACCATTCAACTATGATGATATTTTTATGAATAGAAATCATCATTACTAGGATTTCAGTGCCGCAAAGTCTGACTACCTCTACTAAAGTTGTATGTTATATGGATGGATGGAAATTCTTCGTAGGAATACTTCTTTTGTAAATACAAAGTCATTTTCATTGCACAGATTTTTGGCACAAATTACCACAAAATAATATTTGGTGCGGTCAGAAAGAAAGGTTTGTTCTACGCAAAAATTCTAAGATATTCCCAAGAAAGAAAAACTGTTACACTGAAAAGACGGATTCTTCTTTAGTCACAATGCGTATGGTTGTATTTAAAATATATAACATTTTAATAACATTTGTCAGATATTATGAAACATGATGACAAACCATTCATTTGTCATATATCGATAACCGCTCCGCATGCTTGTACAGCATAATAGAAAAGAAATATACAAAGAAATACATAATTTCTGCAGAATCATTATGACTTATTTTACGTATATGATAAATTCCTGCTGTAGAAGAATACTCTGCACTTATAAATTAAAACAGAGTTTTTTGAATGCTTAGCTTCGAGCGACAGTCATATGTCATTAAGATGGAAAAGCGGCATAAACACCAAAATAACCAATGATAATAAATAAAGAAAATCGTGCGCAGTAATATATCGTTTAATAGACAAGGCAGCAAAGACTAGGAACTAATTTTGCTTTGTCTGTGTTTCAGGCGGATGGTGGTAATAGCGGACGTCCACCTAGCGTCAGCCTTTCTCTTTCGCATCGTCGGGCATACGGAAAGAACTGTGTTCTCTTTGGCATCCCATTAAATCATTTAACGCCGTAACCTGACATATACTTTGAGCAGTCGTTAATCGTAAAATGGCGACAGATTCCTGGGCCCTGGCTGTGGACGAGCAGGAAGCTGCAGCAGAATCAGTAAGCATGAACGATTAGCACGCTACTTACTAAGCATTATCACGGTTAGCTAGCTAGCTACCTTATTACTGAGCGGCTGGGCCCAAAACAGTGCGCTGACAAAATGCGTCAGATCAAAATGTAGTCGTTTTGAAGCTTTGTTTGGCCATTGTGTTGGTGTTCAGCCACAACACAGATAACGTGGTGTTATTATTTAGTTTGAGTGTAAATATATCCTAACCAGGTGGCCGTGTAGCCACCGATAGGGTCCTGCATTCTGATTCCCCTTGAGCCCAAATCACTTAAAACGAGTTGGGCAATCTTAATTTAACCGGCTAGTTGTTCTGGCCTTTTTAACCTCATGCATTAACACTTTCTTCCAGACAAGCGATCAAAAATATAGCTGTGAGCATTTTGTTCGATTTTAGGCAGCTGGTGATTACTGTAGTGGTGCAGTCAGAGTTATTTTAAGTAGACGTTGAATTCGTGTGTTAAACTTTCAGCGAGCAGTTTTTGAATTTGTTTTTGGACTTTCGAAGTTATTGTAGATCAAGTGGAGCAATTTTGTCTGAATATAAATTCACCCGTAGTCGGAAACGTCGATATAATGGTTGACGACGATATTAAATAAATACTGCTGTTTGTGTGGGCCTGTTTTCACTACTTGTGTTTGTTGATTTTTTTACGTAATAGTCAAGTCGTCATGGTCTGATTTGCCGGTATGGAAACGTTTGGTTTTACCCGAACTTTACCTAATCCTTGCTTATTATATTTACATTTTCATTTTGTTTACAGCTTAGTAGCTTGCAGATAAGAGAGAATGAAGATAGATCAAGAGCAGAAGCAAATGGTAAGGCAGTCGTCATTTTTGGATTTAGAACGTGCTTCCACTTTGTAACTGATGCTATTTGTTTACTTGTCCTGCTCAATTGTGCGTACATTTTTCAGATGAATGTATTATCGTTGCTCTTATCGGCATACAAAAAGAATGATTGGACTGTGTTTTTTTTTCAGGAACCACAAAGACAGATGATGATGGGGATAAACCAGATGAAGATGACAAAGGTAAAAGTTAAGATATTAAAAAGTCACTTAGGCTACGTTCAGACTGCCATGCTGAAGTGACTCAAATCGGATATTTTGCCTTAATGTGACACAGATCTGATCTTTTCAGGGCTGTGTGGACACGCAAACCTAATCTTTTCAAAATCAGATTTGTGTCACTTTCATATGTGCTAATAAATCTCATACATAACCGATTCGCGGCCATACGACCTGAATATGAACGCTCAGATTGGAATTCATGTGGCTTTTTTCTTATACGCATGTGCTGACATCAGCCTGTACCGGCAGCGCGGGAAGGTAAAAATGGAGCAAAGCTGCGATAAGTCAGTGGAAAGATGGGGAAGTTGTGGATTTAATTGATATTTGGGGAAATTAATCTGTTCAAGCTAAACTAAAAGGAACCTATCGTAATAGAGTAGTATTTGAAATAATTGCCAAAGAAATGGCACAGCGCGGACACACACAAACGTGGCTACAGTGCCAAAGAAAAATGAAGAGCCTGAAGTCAAAGTTTGAGATAAAAGACTCGAATCAACACAGCGGTCATGGCCGCCCAACGTGCCAATTTTACGACCAGCTTTTTACCCGTGTAAAAACGTATTAATGTGCGCATGTGTAACGTTTTGGAAGACCGTTCACATTACAATATTCATATGCGTTCACATTAGTCAGATACAGGTCACTTGTAGTTAGAACCGTCAAGATAGACAAATCCGATTTCAGCAAAAAAATCGGAATTGAACGATGTGGCTGGCAGTGTGAACGTAGCCTTACTGGTACAGTATTACGATGATATATCGATATTATATCGCGCATGCACAATAATCACCACCCTGGTCAGATGACAGATGAACCATTTGGCCGGATGCCAGCTTTCTGGTGCTATACGGATATTAATTTATGCCCATAATTTGGTAACAGGATTAGTAGAATGTCTTAAATTTAATGAGATGGGTTTTGTGATACCCAAAAGTTAGTAATCTGTATAACTTTGTTTCTTAAATTCGATTAGCGGAACACCCCTCTTCATACTTTTTTTCTATGCAGTGGTACCTCAGTTCTCAAACTTAATCCGTTCCGGACTCCGGATTGAATCCTAAAAAGTTTGAGTTCTGATCGAATTCTTCCCATAAGAAATAATGAAAAACCAATTAATTGGTTCCCAGCCCCCCAAAATTACACCTAAATATGTTTAAGCATTTAAACACAAAATGAACAGGATAAAACAAGAAGAGCATTTTTTTTCTTAATGGCTTCCAAAACGATAAAGATCTTATCCCAATATTACCCCTGTCCTGCCCCAATCGTCCGCTTCGCTGTAATAGTACACGTTATTGGTTTATTTATTGTTAGTTACTGTAATCTTGTGCTACTTTACTTTATTTGGTTAATCGTCCAGTCTGTGAAGAAGGCATTCAAGTAAGAATTGCATTGTGGTATGACTCATTTCCTGACGCGTACATTTTATATTAAGTCAGCGTTCACGGTTCGACTTCTGATATTTAGATCAAGTTCTAGGTCAAACTGGTTTGTTCGACTTTCAAGAAATTCGAGTTGTGAGTTTGATAACCAAGGTACCACTGTACTTCGGTTTGGTATACCGCAGTGCAATATGCACTGAAGTCGCGGTGAAATAGAGCAGCCACAACATCTTTTAAAAGAGGAGGTCTTGTGGATAAGGTAAAAAGGCGGTACTTTTTACAGTTCAAAGTCTGACACATTTATTAAAACATAAGGACATGCTAAATTTATACTAATAATGACTTTTGAATTCCTAACATTTACTGTCATGGTGTTTTTTGGAACTTTTTTTTGTGGAAGTCCCTATATTAAATTTGATTTCTTCTGTATATTTCATTAGCAAGCTTGAATTTGTTTTTAATATTCTCTCAGAGGACAGAGCCGCGCAGTCACTTTTGAACAAGCTGATTCGCAGTAACCTGGTAAACACAAACAATCAGGTGGAAGTTCTTCAAAGGGATCCAAACTCTCCACTCTACTCTGTCAAGTCTTTTGAAGAGCTTCGGCTGTAAGTACAGATCTTCTTTTGAAAGTACACTATAGAATTTCGATTTAGAATTTGGTGATCAGTGGTCATTGTTGACACAGCACAGCACACAGTGCACAGCATCTAAATATGTCCTCTGCGTTTAACTCATATGTAACATTGTGACATAGCAGGGGGCAGCTAATTCACCGCCTGAGTAGCGGTGCTTGGGGGGGGTACCTCAGTGCTGCCTTGCTGGCCGCAACTTTGTTGTAGCATGTAATACATGTAATAACAACTAGTAGTTCTTTTTTGACGAAGTATAAGTCTCACTTTGTGGCGAAAAAATATTCATTACATTAGAATCTAAGTCGGAAAATGCTTGTTGGACTTGCATCGAAAATGTTTTATTGGAACTCCATTTGCTGTTACCTTATCTGACCTTGTTATACAAAACTTGAGGACACATGGTTTGGACTACAGAATCTCTAAGTGTGAGAAAGGGGCCCAAGAGAGCTCTTCACAGCAGAGAAGGACACTTATGTCTGTAAAAATAAGTGTTGCACATGTAGAATTAGGCTTTGTCCGGGTGGTCATGAAGACTTGCCCATTCTCTGATTGGTTCAAAGTAGGGCAGAGACGATTATTCGACGTGATCGACGATGTTCATTATAAAATTGCACCGACATGGAATTTTAGTGTCAATGCATTGTGTAAAACTACGTAAATGTTTTGTAATTACAGTGCAGTAAGTGATAAGCTAAAGTTATTGTAAGGGAAAGTACTTTATCCCCTTGGGTGCAAGTTAACGCTGTCCTTTTAAGAATCTCGCAATAATAGTCTTAACAACTGAACTTTACTGTCCAACTGATGATCTGTTCGCCACTCAAGAACTACAATATTTTATTTATTGGTCCTGCGGCATGGATTTCATTTACAATACAAAATTATTCCACTTATTAGGGGGCTAACTGTTTCACTGCTGGCATAGTTAAAACTATATCAATTATAGACTGAATTCCGATATAGTTTTGTCTTAATATCGCCGGTGCCAGCAGTGCCGTACTATTTGTAAGGCATGCATTGGCCAATCTTGTAGCAAATTCCTCATAAATATTAATGAGACATCTCCTACCACCCTGCAAGAAGGAAATTTGCCACCTGCACGCACGAGGCAACATGATTGTGTCTGCCAGCAGAGCTCCGGAGCCTCTGGAGAAAAACGCAGTCTTCCGAAGTTTGGGAATACTTCAGTCGTGACACCATTTCTGCACCTCTACTGTAGCTGATGTTAATAACGCTGTTTCAGCAGTTTTATATATATATACGTTTATGACTACTCTTGCACATCCATCCATCCATTGTCCAAACCGCTTATCCTACTGGGTCGCGGGGGGGTCCGGAGCCTATCCCAGAAGCAACAGGCACGAGGCAGGGAACAACCCTGGATGTGGGGGGCCAGCCCATCGCAGGGCACACTCACACACCAGTCACTCACACATGCACACCTACAGGCAATTTGGCAACTCCAATCAGCCTCAGCATGTTTTTGGACCGTGGGGGGAAACCGGAGTACCCAGAGGAAACCCCACGACGACACGGGGAGAACATGCAAACTCCACACACATGAACCCGGGTCCCAGAGGTGTGAGGCAACAGTGCTAACCACTGCACCACCATGCCGCCCCCTACTCTTGCATAGCCTAAATCATTCCTTGCTCACTGAAGTAAGCTGAACTATAAGCTACCTTTGCTTGTGTTTGTTGAAAACATATTTCTCTAGTTATGAAATCATTCCATGTTTTAGCATCTCATCATTTAAGTCAAATAGGTGTAGTGAAATAAAGTAAAAACTGTTGCAGTGATTTAACTTCAGTCTAACATGGAAATCCTATTGGATCTCTTAAGATTTTCCTTTGTTAATAATGCTCTAATGTTTAAGAAATGAAGAGCTCTTTTCCAAAATGGCGCAAATCCATTTTGATAGTTTTCAGGAAAATTACATTTTTTACCTAGACCCACACATTTTAATATTTAATTTATCCTGTTAAAATGGTTTGTTGGCTCAGACTGAACATGTTGAACAATGATTGTTAAATCAAACAACAGTATTGTTGATTATAAATTCAAAGTTTTTTTTTGTAAAACGCTATAAATCCATCCATTCTTTTCCAAAATGCTATAAATCCATCCATTTTTTTCCAAAAAGTTGATTGTTTGTGTGTTATGTATGAACATGCAACATATGACATCAAGGACTCATCATACAATAAATGAATATAAATCAAATTAAGTGCAAATGCATTAAATAAAAAAAATGCATAAAATAGTAACAAACTAAATATTACAATAAAATATTGGCAATTTCACGTTTCAATATCGTCCACCACATAAAATAAAAAAATCCGGTAACAGCTTCTCGGTTTGACAGAAACCGGTCGCAGCAGCCTTGTCTTGACATCCCACAGTAGGTTTTAACGCACCGCCTGAGTGACGGACCTTCTTTTTTTGTTGTTTGTGGTATTCTTTGTCCAGTCGACGTTTTTTACCTCCAGCTTTAGGTCTTACTGGCTCATCGATGCCATCAAAAAGGTTTAAAGCATTCATTTTGAAGAGGACACTAAACAAGATCGCAAGAAAACCATTGCCTCAGAGCGCCACTAAGTTCGATTAAGTCACACGCTCGCCAAATTCTGATTGGTCAAGAGGATATATTGCGTTTTGACAAAAAATAGGTAAAAATACTGCATCTAGCAGTACATCTTAAACAAGGAAATATAGCGATTTGGCATAAAATATTGATAGAGCAGTGAACAAGGTCAGTGCACAGCAAAATGGCATGAAAAACTAATTTTTATAAAATTTGGCGTTTATCGCGTTTTGGAAAAGAACTCTTCAAATGTTTTAATAAATTGAAAAGTTAATGAGTATATCAGATTTGTGTATGGGGGAGAAGGTGAATTGTATTAAATGACTAACTTGAAAATTATTGCTTATCAATAAATTTTTCATCCAATCAATCGAAAAATTAGTTGTTAGATTAGTTGAATAATCAAAAGAGGAAAAAAAAATAATCGCTAGATTAATCATTTAAAGAATCGTTTGGGACAGCACTAGTTTAAAGCATCAATGGATATTAATGGCAATTGGCTGAGTGTTTCCTATCATACAACAGACATATCAAGAATTTAAGTGCCATAACCTTTTTGTTGGAAGAGAATTTGGAGTTGAGCTGGTGTGACTGTTTTTTTTCTCAGTCGAGAGATTGCATATTTAATTTGTTACATTTGTCATTGAGCTTTTTGTTAATCCAGTGTTTCTTAGCCTGGTCCTTGACGATCCCCATAAAGTCCATTTTATTGCTCCCACCCAACTCCTTGCTAAACAGTCCATATTTTTCTCCCTCTCAGCTCCCTATTGGAAGTGAAAATGTGGACAGTCTGGGGGTCCCCAAGGATCGGGTTGAGAAACGCTGCGCTAAACATCCATGCCTATTTATTTGATTCTTTAGCACCTTTCCTGCTGCGTTAAGGATAGCGACTTGTGATGCTACCTTTCCTTTGAGTAGTATAACCGGATTGTGGATCTGGTTCCCCCCCTCCCCCCGTTTTCCCCCAGGAAGTCCCAACTGCTTCAGGGTGTGTATGCTATGGGTTTCAACAGACCTTCTAAAATCCAGGAGAACGCCTTGCCCATGATGCTTGCAGAACCGTAAGTGTACTTGTAATCAAGCTTGTACGTTCATTTTGGGCAATCTTAGTCTAAATATTTCAGAATTACTACAGAGTTAATATTATTCTTGCTATCCATGACCTGTGTCCGGCATGAAGTACTTTGAACATTCTCCTTAACCGTGTGAAGTTATATAACCCGAGCGACGCTGCTCCTGGGTTTGCTTGTACTTTTACTATATCTGTGTGCCTCTCATCCCAGGCCTCAGAACCTGATTGCGCAGTCGCAGTCTGGCACAGGCAAAACAGCTGCATTTGTACTGGCCATGCTGAGTCGTGTGGATCCCAGTGACAACTGGCCTCAGGTGAGTCCGCCCTGTCCTCGCTCGTAGCAGCCGTGGTGTACGACGTGCAGAATAATGGTTCAAATCCTGCTGCACGAGGTAACCAGACAGAGCGAACTGTGGATCGAAGAGTGAATGGCAACTGTCCTTCAGCTGCTGTGCCACAGGTGCTGTTAATCTGTAATGCAGGGTCATGCACACAACTGGAAAATTGATCCCTATATTTGTTGAGTGGGTGGCTTCTTACCGAGCACAACAAGACTATTTAAACATTACTAACACAGAGATTTAGGATATTTCCAAAGACTTATGGGGGGATGGAACTGTATGTCATGCAAGTTAAATTGGAGGGGTGCACTCTGGAATGTACTGAAGTTTAAAAAAAAAAAAAAAAAAGCTTTTTGACTTAAGCGTAATTTCCAATCAAGTTAAATGACCCTTAAGTGCATTCTGCCATTGACTGAAGTGCACTTAAGAGCATTTTCATTGCGTGTTCTGGATAGCTGTCACACCCCTCTACATGGCACAATGCAGAATTGCAGTTTTCAAAGAGCCAAACATATAACAAAACAAAACTATCATAAATAAGTATTATAAATTTAGAAACAAATGTTGCAATCCAAAATTTATGTGAATGATTCCGTCCATCCATCTCCCAAACTGCTTGTCCTTCCGGGTCGTGGGTGGTCCGGAGCCTATCCCAGAAGCTACAGGCACGAGGCAGGGAACAACCCAGGATGGGGTGCCAGGTGGAGACTCGAACCCGGCTCCCAGAGGTGTCAGGCAGCAGTGCTAACCAGCATGCCACCCCAATATGTGAATAATTCATATATATAACGTGAGCTAAATATAAACGATTTTATAATCAATAAAAGCATACCTTTTTAAAACATTCTTAGTTTCAGAAATACTGGTCTAAAGTAGTGAAGACCTGCCTATTCTGTGCCTTTGATTGGCTACGACCCTGGAAAACAAAGATAGACCAAGGAAACCAAGGAAAAAATGTAATCGCAGTCGACATTTTTGGTCACGTGCGACCAATTTGGTCATCTTATGGAGCCCAGTTACTCGTGAAATTTTAGCAGAGCAGTGTTTGCAAAATGCATTTCTAATGATGTTAAAATAATTCTACGTGATAGACATTTTTTTGATTGTTCAGTATGCAAGTATACAAAGCAATGTGGGTCACCATTTTAAAAGGGGTTATTGACTAAATATCGCCTCATTTTTAACCATTAGCCAATACTGATAGTTGGGTGATAAAATCTGTGAATCTGTTAATCTCAATAGCATATAGAAAAATATAGATATTTACAAAGTATGTCATAATTGGGCAGGATTTAAGTGGTATCTGCTTTTTCAACACGCCAACCAGGCGAATCAGTAAAACTAAATGACTGGCTGATTAAAATAAATAAATAAATAAATCATTATTTCAATTAAAATGAGTGAGTAATAGATTCAAAGGAAGTTGTGTGTCCTTGCGATCCAAAGCCGTACTGCATGTACTTGCATTCTTGTTAAGTTAAATGATTAAAAAAAACATCTTTCTTGCTTTGTGTTGATTTCTTTTTCGGGTTTAGTGTGGTGGGCATATCCACGCTGACGAGGAGAGAATATGCTTTACTTAAACATGCATAACTTTTTTTTAAAGCAATTTTTTTGGCTTAATGAGATAATCAGTGTGTAGCAAAAGTGATTCTCTGACTACTGCTTTGATCATTTTTAACATTTAATTAAATGTAAAAATATACTTTTGTGACATGACTGACAAACATTGTTACTTTATATTACGTATACTGTATTTGTTATACTGAGTGTTTTAACAAATTGTTCTTTGTGTTTTATCTTTAGTGTCTGTGTGTGTCTCCGACTTACGAGCTAGCCTTACAGACGGGAAAAGTCATCGAACAGATGGGAAAGTTTTACCCTGATGTTAAACTGCAGTATGCCATCCGAGGCAATAAATGTAAGTGTTTTTTTTTTGGTCTGCCTTGGAATCCAAGATTCCTGGTCTTAAATGTTTCCTCTTATATTTACTGCTTTTAATTTGACATTTCTCTCATGGACTCTCTCCCTAACTGTCCCGGCGTTGGCTTCGTTTTTGGGAACATAGAAAATTTTAATTGCATGATGGTTCATTAGTGTTCTGTTTTCCACAGAAATAACAATCTTGTAGTGTCCCCTTCCCTCCACAGATAATTGTGAAATGCTCTTTGCAGATTTGTATTTTTATTAGGGATCTTTTGGAGGGAGCACCTTTTATTTAATCTATATTTTTGAGCACCTGAAAAATGCTTAGTATTCATTTTAGATTCTCATTGCATGTTTAGCAGGAACATAAGTTAAATCAGCGTTTCCCAGCATGGTCCTTGGGGACCCCCCAGATAGTCCATGTTTTTGATCCCTCCCAGCTACCTGACAGTTCACTTTTTTCTCCCTACTGGGACCTGGTAGGAAGCAAAAGCATGGCCTGCCGGTGGTTTCCAAGGTTTGGGAAATGCTGACCTAAATGAGCCTACAGTATGAGGTGTAGTTTGCTGGATAGGATGAAGATGGCAGTGGTGCGTGACACTTTTCTGTTTCTCTTCCAGTGGACCGTGGGATGAAGATACAGGAGCATATTGTTATTGGCACCCCTGGTACAGTGTTGGACTGGTGTATTAAGCTCAAGTTCATTGACCCCAAGAAGATTAAGGTATTTGTTCTTGATGAAGCTGATGTCATGATTGCCACGCAAGGCCACCAAGACCAAAGTATTCGCATCCAGAGGTAGGTGTGACCACAACAATAAGTGTGTGGTGTACAGCAGACACCCATGTTGATATCTCCCAGTCTTGAGAAACGTGTCTCCATATCTGTAATGCTTCTTACAAAGATGTGCTCTACTTTCTTCAGGACATTGCCTAAGGACTGTCAGATGTTGCTTTTCTCTGCCACATTTGAAGACTCTGTGTGGAAGTTTGCTCAGAGGATTGTGCCCGATCCCAACATCATCAAGCTAAAGCGTGAGGAAGAGACGCTGGACACCATCAAGCAGTACTATGTGCTCTGCAATAACAAGGAGGAGAAGTTTCTGGCACTTTGCAATATCTATGGAGCAATCACCATCGCACAGGCCATGATCTTTTGTCATGTTAGTCCATTTTCTGCTACTTTTGTTTATTATCTTATCTACAGGGCCTGGGCAGGGGTTAGCACTGTGGCTTCACACCTCTCGCACTACAGTTCAAGTTGAGAGCCCCTCAATTAACTTTGATAGTCCTTATGCATCGGCCCCCTCCCCCCCCCATTATGCCAGATGACCAGCCCAGTAGTATTATTACATATTAATGCTAGACGTACATCTTTAGACTCGGAAAACTGCTGGCTGGCTGGCAGGGGAGCTGTCCAAGGAAGGTCACCAGGTGGCGCTGCTCAGTGGCGAAATGGTGGTGGAGCAGAGAGCCGCTGTCATCGATCGCTTCCGGGAAGGAAAAGAGAAAGTGTTGGTCACCACCAATGTGTGTGCCAGGGGTGAGGACTTCAAATCTTTTTAACCTGCTTTTTAAGTTGCTAGCGATACATGTTCAGAACTTAGTTATACCCAGAAGGATCTCTTGTTTTGGATGCCATTGTATCCCACTGAAATACTTATTTTTAGCCTTATTTTTTTGGATGTCAGTTTTTGAACAATTATGAAACGAGTACAAGGAAACTGTGTACTGCGTGATGTCTTTTTAATTATTCCACATTTCTGTCCTGTGTAGTGCTTTTTGTTCTTTATACGTTCTTGACTATTTGTGATGAATTCTATGCGAGTTACAAGATCCAGTGTTTTTGAAGTTCATAATACAGTTAACTGTGCTTTTTGTTCAGAACAGATGGGAGTAAAGTTAAATGTGTATATTTTTTAATTGATTTATAGGAATCGATGTGGAGCAGGTGTCTGTAGTGATTAATTTCGACCTCCCAGTGGACAAAGATGGGAACCCAGACAACGAGACCTACCTACACCGAATTGGCCGCACTGGGCGTTTTGGCAAGAGGGGATTGGCTATTAACATGGTAGACAGCAAGATGAGTATGAACATCCTTAATCGCATCCAAGAACACTTCAGTAAGTACTTGGAGTTCTGGCATTGTTTTGAAAGCAAATGGCACGTTAATAGAGCATATTGGTATATTGGCAAGTGTGTTGGGCAGGTTGATGAATCCAGGGTGACTATTGTGTATGACCGCAATGTGTCTTCACACAGACAAGAAGATTGAAAGATTGGACACAGATGACCTTGATGAAATTGAGAAAATCGCCAGCTAAGGAGCTGGTGCCCCCCCCCCCCCCCCCCCCCCCCCCCCCCCCGGGTGGCACCAGACGCCAGAGGTAAAATTTGTGGTGGTGATGTAATTACGATTGGGGTGTGGTT
>JABFEA020000110.1:21957538-21969334 GCA_019775915.2 Cyphomyrus plagiostoma | reverse complement strand
TATCTTATCTTATCTTATATTTTAGCATATAATGTTAAGTAGTGTTTCTACATCTTGGACATACGACCAGTCCATCACAGGGCATATGATGTCTACTCCCATGCAACCCCTATATAGTCAAATTATTTGTTCGCATATAAAAAAGTGGAGGTAAAATGCATTAATATTCTGCTACACCCACAGAGCAAAATGCAAACAGGAAAATAAGGGAGGGGATTTGAAAAGTAGTAACCTTACGAACAACAAACTAGGATGTACAACATCTGTGTTATTGAAGTTTTCAAAAGATTCTAGCCAAGTGAACACCAAAGGGTTAACCCTCCAACCGAGCAACAATCTGATCTTGCTACAGTACTTGCTGCTCCCATACCCCACCCCAAAAAAAAAAAAGAACCTGTAGTATTACTTTCTTGGCCTGAGATCAAATATGAATTTGCACCAATTAACAAGTCAGGGCGATGTCATCACCCTCCTAGGGCAGGTTCAGTAGATTGTATTTGGTATACAAGTCCTCAGTGATCTGATATACTTCTGAGATAAGGGGCAGGGCATCCCCCAGCATGGCGACAACCTGCTCCGGGGGCCCCACGTTCATCACCTCAAAAAAAGTAGAACGCCCTGGGAGGGCACAGAAAGCCATACCGGCAGCCATACGGATGATCCAGGGATGGTGATGAGCCAGAGACTCATTGTAAGCATCTGCACACATCACAGAAGTCTTGCCATCTTCGGTGCTGGTACGCAGCCGCTCGAGGAAAAGCTCCAGCCACCTCAGGGCCCGGTGCAGCCTTAGAATTGTGCGGCAGCCAGACTCTGGAAAATTGCCCGACTTGGTGAGGTCCACCAGTTTATTGTCAAGCTCATACTTTACCATGGACTGGATGGTGACATACTCCGCCCCATTGTTGCCGTTACGGTGGTTGATCATGATCTGGATTTTACTAACTGCATCTTTAGAGATGAAGGAGAAGATGCTTCCTAGACTGTTCATGAACCTTAAAATAATGAGAATAAAATTTTTACAAGATGACATGGTACTGACACCATTCAACACAAAAAGGTTTCTCCACCAAGCACTCGATAGAAACGCCTCCCTGTTTTTTTAACCCTCAATAAAATAATTGAGCCAGCATTGCTATTGCCTGACACATGCCCTTAACAGATAGCACCAAACGAGGGACAGAATTAGATAGTCGTAAAAATACTAGACATATCATAAAATATTAATTAGCTTAAGTTCTGTATCCGATATCCTGAGTCTATGACACACAGGATGATTCGGCAAAAGCACTGTTTTCACAACAGTAAGAACAAACAAAATAGTATAAACTGATATTAGCGATTAATAAAACAGCAACAACTATTAGATCTGTTATAGCAAGGTAAATGTACATTAAAGATAAGGTATTTAATTGTATTGACTCAAAGAGGCATTTTGGGTGTGGCAAAATGACTTACTTCACAAGTCCTCTCCATCCTGCTACATACTGATCGACAAGAACCTCCTTGTTTTCTGTGAGACATGACTTAAAAACGTCAAGTACTTCTGTTAGACAAAATTTCTTTTCTTCTACCGAATCAGCCATGCTTACCCGGAAAAAGGAAAGCAGGCACATCTGATCAAGACCGGGATATCAAGTACTTACCGTATTACTTCTTGTAAAGCTAACTACTAAAAAGTGTTCTATTTTACTATATTTGCATATATTACTTTATGGTGGCTAATCAATTAACAGTAAAATCCAAGTATGATAATCTATTAACTTTATTTAGTTATATGACTTTTCTTTACGGAATGTCGTGTCTTTACTTAAGAAGACTGCGGTTACAGTCACAGTTCTTACGCAAACATAATAGTTTCAATTTTACATTTATTACGGTTATCCAATGCGGTTTTTTTACTTGACCCCGTAGCTGGCCAATAGAAAACATTCAAGTGATCATGTGATTTGAACTTCTAGGGTCAGTGATAAAAAATATCAAAGATGGCTGCTTTCAGTGTTAATAAAAACCGTAGTTTTTAATTTCGAAAGTCTGTTAGAAGCCTTTTTAAAATGTAATTGTTGTAAAATACTTACTTAAACCTTCTCCCGGATAGTACTGTATTGTTTAAAAATTGAAAGCTAAAGCTGAGTTTTGCATTTTAATTTAATCGGGACTCTCGCATCTCAGCAGATTTCACTATGCCTGAGATTAAAGTAACACCATTAGGTAAGAGTCAAACCATTTTCAGTTTTTAATATCTTTTTACTGTTTCGTTGTTTCCCGCAGGAAGACTAAAAGCCACGATGAAAAATTGTTTTGGTCGTGTTCACGCAGGTGCTGGTCAAGATGTTGGGCGGAGTTGCATCCTGGTTTCGATCGGTGGTAAAAATATTATGCTGGATTGTGGAATGCACATGGGATACAACGATGACGTGAGTGTAAAACGTCAAAGGAGATTTGTGGAACATTTAAAGCCCATGACATGTTAATTCTTACCATAATTTTGAAATGGATTTCGATTAAATTTTTGTGTGTATCCATTCACTATAGCGGCGTTTCCCTGACTTTTCGTACATCACCCAAAACGGACGTCTAACCGAATTCTTGGACTGTGTCATCATAAGGTTTGCAGTTTTCCCGTAATCAAATTGGAAAGGAAGTTTATATGGTTCTATTGGAAAAAAAGTTAACACGTTATCCTTGCCCTTAGCCATTTTCATCTGGATCATTGTGGAGCACTGCCCTATATGAGTGAAATGGTGGGGTATGATGGACCAATATATATGACTCACCCAACCAAAGCGATATGCCCCATCTTACTGGAGGATTTCAGGAAAATCACTGTTGACAAAAAAGGAGAAACAAATTTTTTCACATCACAGATGATCAAAGATTGCATGAAAAAGGTGGTGCCTCTGAACCTCCATCAGACAGTTCAGGTACAGTTGTCTCCCAGTGATATGCTAGTGTCTTACAGGAGAAAACATTAAGAAATAGAATCTGCACATGTACAGTATCAGTCAAAAGTTTGGACTCACCTATCCGTAGGAAGGTTTATTTGTACCATTTTCTGCTTTGTATAATAATTATAAAGGCATCAAAACTCTAAAATAACATGTGGAATTATGCATTGACTGAAAAAGTATCTTAAAAATCATCTGTTGCAAGAAGAGGGGGCAGCTCTGTGGGTTGGGACTCACAAATCCTAGGGTCAACAGATTGATGCCACCATTGTGCCCTTGAGCAAGGCCCTTAACTCTAATTGTTCCAGGGACTGTATGACCCTGTGTTCTCCTCCACACCAATTTCGTGAGGTGGCCTCCTGGGATGCTTTTCCAGCTGTTCTGAAGGTGGTCCCACATTTATGCTGAGCACTCATTGGCTACTTTTCCTTCACTCTTTTCCAAGTCCTCCACAACCATTTCTGCTGTGTTTAGCTGAAGTGGCCAGGTCATGTGATGTAACACGAGGTACAACCACCTTTGTAGGTGGTTTGGCATGTGCAAATTTTTGACTGGTACTGTAATTCTTGCAGACATGCTGGCTGAACATGACCTGTAAAGAATAAATGAGCCAAACCCTCTGACTGATTTCCTTCACTGGGCTGTCACCTCAGTCAGCATAAGATGAGGCAGTGTAGGGTTGTTGGATTCTCTCTGGTGAGGATCACATTGGCTTAAACCAGGAAATGACTTGCAGTCCAGGGTTAAACCCACCCACTCCTGATTTTGAGAAATAACTCTTCTAATCGCTATTGTTAGTCTTCAGTATTACAGAGACTAAAGTTGTAGTTTATGTCTAATTATTGAAATGTTTCACCTGGTAAGGGAAAAATTATTTTAGCAATTAGGTAATTTAAATATATATCCATATACATGCTTTTAATCATTGTTCAGGTGGATGATGAGTTGGAAATCAAGGCATACTATGCAGGCCATGTGCTAGGAGCTGCCATGGTACAGATCAAAGTTGGAGAAGAATCTGTGGTCTACACTGTAAGTATGTGGGAGTAACATTCCATCAATAGATCTTGATTTATGTGTCTTTTCCTTTTGATCGGAACTGCACAGTTTTAAAGTCATTGTATTTGTGCATCAGTAACAATGTTAGCTGGATGTAATAGGTTTAATAGACAATCACTTGAATGCTGTGCTCCTTGAGATTGAAGGGGATGATATGGTGGAAATAAGCAGCTAGCTATTAAGAGTCAAGGGTTATTGTCTTATGTACTCTCCCTGCCAGCCCCTAGAGGACGGGCTCCCCATTTGAGTCTGGTCCCTCCCAAGGTTTCTTCCTTCTAGGGAGTTTTTCCTTGCTACTGTCGCCTATGGCTTACTCACTGGGGGCTTTGGGTGGGGATGCTGTAAAGCGCTTTGTGACAATGTAACGTTGTGATAACGCGCCATACAAAAATACATTTGTTGTTGTTTGTTATTAAGTACAGGATGTTGTAAAAAGACTACAGTGGAAGTCTTATTTGTGTGTCTCCTCACAGCCTGACACTTAAGTGCTAATAAATACAAGTATACAAGATATAGCAGCAATGAAGATGTACATAAATAAATACAAAAATGAACAGACCATTGGATAGATAGATATAAATAACAAAGCAGCAGCATTTGGGATGTTGTGCAATATGAATAACGTAAAAGTAATGACAATGGTATGGACAGATACAACAAGCTAACAGCATGAGGCAACAGTGGCAGTGTGAGGAACATCAGCTGTTTAATACTCTTACTGTATTGGGGAAGAAACTGTCTCTAAATCTAGAAATGCATCTGCGAATGGAAAGTTGTTCGCCAGTGAGGAGGAGGGAGAAAGCGGCAGTGCTTCGTGGCTGGAGACTCCCAAGATGCTGCTTGCTTTTCTGAGGCAGTGTGTAAAGATGACCATTTTCATTCTAGATTAACAAATAAATAATTCTCATGGTATTTTTAATTCCAACTCATTTGGGGATTTATTTTCATCTCTTAATTTAAATGATTGAACTGTTAAGCTGTAAGCTTTTGTACTTATTTTTGATTGTTCATTTAGGGTGATTATAATATGACTCCAGACAGACATTTAGGGTAAGTCACTGTTTTTAATTGTCGGATACAAATATAGTCACATGATTATTTGAAATACAAATAAGTCTCCTTTGTTAAGTCACATCCCACATTTATGCTAAGCATCCCCCCTTATTTACAGGGCAGCATGGATTGACAAGTGTCGTCCCGATGTCCTAATAACGGAGTCCACCTATGCAACCACCATCCGAGACTCAAAGCGATGTCGAGAGCGAGACTTCCTGAAGAAGGTGCATGAGACTGTGGAGCGGGGGGGAAAGGTAAGAGTTATTCATGTAATTCTAGAGCAGGTCAAAGTTGTGGACACAGTATTTGAGGTTTTAAGGTAATCTGTTCTGCATTTTTCATTTGTGAATCATCTGCTGAATATTGGCACATTAGGTCTTTTCGTATGTGAATGCTTGTTATTTTTCCCAGTGTGAATGTGAGTGTGATACTGTATCCAGTATGGCAGTGAAACAGTGTTATCTGTGGCCACTCAGTGATTTGAGGATCTGTTCCCATTTTCAGGTCCTTATTCCAGTCTTTGCCCTGGGAAGAGCTCAGGAACTTTGTATTTTGCTTGAGACATTCTGGTGCGTAAAGAAAGAATGGGCTTTTATGTTATTTACTTTTTTTTGTTTGCCATCGTCTTACTTTTAGTGTCACGCTCAGATTTTCTATTGATTGCTCTCCTTGCCGCCTCGCAGGGAGAGGATGAACCTTAAAGCCCCCATCTACTTCTCTACTGGTCTCACAGAAAAAGCCAACCACTATTACAAGCTTTTTATCACATGGACCAACCAGAAAATCCGCAAAACCTTTGTGCAAAGGAACATGTTTGAGTTCAAGCACATCAAAGCCTTCGAACGGTCGTATGCTGACAATCCGGGGCCAATGGTGAGTTTGCACCTCTGATATTCTGTTTAAGCATAGTTAAAATTGTTGTAATATTATGTGGCTAATTCAGCAGTTATTTGTTAGAAATTCTGCTTGGTACATACTAAGAAATACTGGATAATATTAAATGTATATTGTACGCGCTTTAAAGTCATAAGGGATGTTTGAACCTAGACAAAGTACTGCTGAGGTTTTAAGTAATGGTGGCCTGACCCCACCTCCCTCCTTCAGGTGGTTTTTGCCACCCCTGGGATGCTGCATGCTGGACAGTCCCTCCAGATATTCAAGAAGTGGGCTGGCAATGAGAAGAACATGGTAAATGTCTGAGTCTCTTATTGGCTTGGAGTGGAACGGTCCGCCTCCTACCAGCTTGTACATATCACACCTATTCTGTTCTCTTCTATTAGGTCTCTTGAATCTTTTGTCACAAGTTTTAAGTTACCAGTTTAAGTTACCAGTTTAAGTTACCAGTTTAAGTTATAGCGGTTTAGTTCTAAAAATCACGATTTCCTGAACAGAGACGTACCTTTTACTTGTGTTCCGCTGAACGCCACAGGAACTCTTTTCTCCCCAAACTCTATAGAGCCTCCTCTCGTCACCCAGACATAAGCTATCCTCCCTGTCCCCCGTCTTTCCATTTGCAATGACTTATAAGTATGTGCAATATATTATAAAACTATAATGGATAAAAGTACACATTATGTGCAGTAAAATATTGTTATGTGTAACAACATTTTACCAATGTGCAATATTACTTATGTACACATTATGGAGAATATAATATGGTTATGTGCAGTACATGGATACTCTTGGCTTGACTCATCTTCACTTGTATTTTTTTAAAAATCTATTTAAATCCATTTTATGTTGTTTATTATATTTTTGTATCCTTACTTTTGTACCTTTTCCTGTTCTAACAAGCATTTTCCAGCAGGATTAATAAAATATTTTATTTCCTTTTGCTCTGTTATGAGTGAGTTATAATTGTGCTCCTGTTTCAGTCCTTCCAGAATGACCAGAGTTCTTAATGTTTGACCCCATGTGAGCTGATATCCGCAAACCTTGCAAGCTTAAATATAGTTGTTAACCTGGCTTGTTCATGTATTTTTAAAGCACACTTTAGCTGGGAAGGAATCCACTTGATATGTACCCTGCAGTAATTCACTCCTTCTCATCAGGTGATCATGCCAGGCTACTGTGTGCAGGGAACAGTGGGACATAAGATCCTGAGTGGCCAAAAGAAGCTGGAGATGGAGGGACGAACGACGGTAAGGGGCGGGGGGCGTATTTGGGTTTGGCTCCCCGGCCTGCTAGTGTTCTCCCATGCTTTTGCACTTGGCTGTGCACATGTCTGTCATGTTTTCCACTTCCAAACCCTCGACTTTCCCTCCACCTTTATCATAATTTCCAGCAGCATGTACAGGGGTGGTGCCACAATAGCACTGGCCCCAGCTGAAAGCTGATTGGCTCCTGGAGTACCCCTCCCCTTGTCACTCTCCCCATTTAAAACATATCATTGGCTAATGATAAGCTTGCCTCCTCCAGCATTAATTATGGCCCCCATTAAAAAAAAAAAAAAAATCCTGCTAATTTCACTAATGATCATACCGAACTATGGGTATTGAAATGAGAATCAGCAATAGTAATAATTTCATATGCAGTTTGATTTTACACGTTGTGTGTAGATTTGCATTTTTTCAAAATTTAGAACCATTGATATTAAGTTTGAAATGTCTGGAAGTGTTCCTGATTGCATCAACACGATATTACAAAAACATGATTTGTTGAATGAGCTGTCACCTCCAACCAGAAGCTCCGATGGCCTTTAAGCTAAGTTTGACTTATCCGCTGTGTGTGTTCCCTGTCCGAGCCAGCTGGAGGTGAAGCTGCAGGTGGAGTACATGTCTTTCAGCGCCCACGCCGACGCCAAGGGCATCATGCAGCTGATTCGCATGGCTGAGCCCCGCAGCGTGCTGCTGGTGCACGGCGAGGCCAAGAAGATGGAGTTCCTCAAGGACAAGATTGAGCAGGAATTCAGTGAGTAGAGCTCAGGCCTGCTTTAACAGTCATGCTGATCATGAGTTGTAGCCCACTGACATGTGCTAACGACATGTAGAGAGTAGATCCAAAAATAACACATTTCTCTGGATTATAATGTTACTTATCAGTTATCATAAAAAACAGGCAGTTACCTGGTTCAGGGTGAAAATCACCTCTGTGTATTTTGGACAAACACCCTGATACTTCTGTGAGATGAATTATGTGTGTTTGCTTAAAACAGCCATTGCTGGGGTAAATTTGTGTCTCTGTTTTCTTTATGACACATCAGCATCTGTTAATCATTGTGTTCTATTATGGTTCTTTGTTTTTGCATGAATACCAAAATTGTTCTTTACCACAGGCGTAAGTTGTTTTATGCCAGCCAATGGGGAGACTGCTACTATAGCAACAAACCCCAGTGTGCCGGTGGACATTTCCCTCAACCTTCTCAAGAGGGAGGCTGCCCTTGGAGGTATGTTCTGCATCCAGCAGAGGGCAGTATAACGCTTGAAGAAATTTCACGTGTATTAGTATGTAAGATGACATTTGAACAACATGGGTAGATGTTTCTCACACACAAGTTTTTTCCATTATTGTTCATGATTAACTCCTGCCATGGGGGTTTTTTATATGAATAATTTAGTACCACAACACGCTTTTCTGTTTTTGGAACTTTTCTAACCAGAAAGTCTGTGTACTGTATCATTTCGTCTGCAGTTTTGTGACCACATGGCTATATATGTTCCATGACCCGTTTTATCTCAGGTCTTTGGCTGATTCTCTACTCTCAAGTTAAATGTATGTCATTGACATTTAATTATAAGGCTATGGAGCTATCGGCTGCTGTTTATGGTCTCTGTCCAATGACCCTGCGGTGCGTTCTTGGGCTCTTCCCTGTGTGGTTCATCACAGGTCCCCTGCCGGACTCCAAGAAGCCGCGGACCATGCACGGCACCCTCATCATGAAGGACAATGTGAGCACGCTAATTACCAAAGCTTTCATTTTTTTTGTCCCCTGCTTGTCTCTGTGTGGTACCAGCTGGTACGCACACTCAGTACCCAATTCTCTGCCACAAAGAGTATTTTTGGGGCCTAGTATGGTGTGGCATCAAGCTCTGTGCCTTCAGCTGCCCTGCCTTCCAATTTAACAGCTAGTGATTTAAGTGACTCATATGATCTCCCCCCAATTCTTTGTCTGTAACTCTTAACAGAACCATAATTTCTAAATTTACCACATTTATTTTATATAGACTGAATTGTTTTAATTTTACATCTAACATTACTTAGAATTTAAAAATCGTGAGCTCTGTCTGTTATTCCAATAGATTTAAATAAAAATGCTTGCTGTTCCCCTGTGGTAAAGACCTGATTGCTGGTCTGTCTGTCGGCTTACAGAGTCTCCGCCTGGTCTCGCCAGAGCAGGCCCTCAAAGAGCTGGGACTCAACGAGCACCAGCTCCGCTTCACCTGCCGCGTGCAGCTGCCGGACCCGCACAGCGAAGCCGACACTCTCAGCAGGGTCTACAGTCACCTCAAGAGGTGATGATTGCGGAGGTGGCAGTGTTTCCTGTCGTTACCATTTTGGTCTTTCCATGGTCACGTAACATGGAATCCGTAATGTTTAACTCTGAAGAATCTATAGCCCAAAACAGTCCGACTCCTTTGTTAATCCAGTTTTTTTGGTGCCATATGAGATTAAATTTGAGTTGACTGTGTCTTATTATCCTACGTTATTGAGCTAGAATAAAACACAGTCATGCTTCCCAGGCTGGTGGGTGACACTAATACTGTGGTACCTCTGTATATGTCCTTAATCCATTCCAGACCCTTGGACTTA
The DNA here is from genome assembly GCA_019775915.2 of Cyphomyrus plagiostoma. Taxonomy (NCBI): domain Eukaryota; kingdom Metazoa; phylum Chordata; class Actinopteri; order Osteoglossiformes; family Mormyridae; genus Cyphomyrus; species Cyphomyrus plagiostoma. Next base: position 21,959,522 of record JABFEA020000110.1, on the reverse strand, counting down.
TACCAAACAGAACATATACCAAACTCAATTTTTCCCATAAATAACGGGACAATAATTAATCCGTTCCAATGAAAAAAAAATCCTGTTGTTATTGCCATATTATACATTGATGGGGTTGTATAAAGTTATTTAAACACTGCTTAATACTAAAATATATGAATACAAACGCAATTAGATGAAATAAATGAAAAGAGTTATAGCGCGGGTTGTTCACTGAATGGTAGCAACTGGCTTTCTGACGCTTGTCGTGGCTTTGTCTCGAGAGGTAAACAAGGGCAGCGCATGGTGTCGTGACTCATTTTCACCCATACAAGTTCTAGCACGTGAGTCATATTCTAAAAAGTCGTATACCAAGCAAATTTTTTTACGTCCAAACAGGATGTATACCAAGTTGGACTTGTTCCAAAGCGGACGTATAACGAGGTACCACTGTATTTATACCATTTTTTCAGTGATGTACAAATATACCATATATTGGAGAAATCACAGAAGTTTCTTTGCAGCATTATAGTGGATCACAGATTTGCTGAGATCTTGCCTGAGTTTGAGTGGCGTAGTGGTCCAGTGGGTAGCACTGTTTTAGAGCTGTTGTATAGCACACTGGGTTAGGAATCTGTACTTGTGGCCACAAGGTTGTGAGTTTGAAACCCGTAGCCAACCATAAGTACCACCACTGGCAATTTGAGCAAGGCCCTTAATTCTAAATTCACAAAGGTCACTGCACTCCTTGCTAATATTGCTAATCGCAATATTTCTCCCGTGTCTCTGTATCTGTCATGGATACCAGCATGGGATACCTGGAATCCTTCCAGCTTCTCCACAAGGATGAATATAATGTCCCCTGTCTGCGCTCTCTTGTGGCAGCGTGCTGAAAGGGTACACCATCCAGCACCTTCCTGATGGCACAGTTATGGTGGAGTCCATTGTGCTCAAGGTTTCATCCTCTGCTGAAGACCCCAATACCAAGGTTGTTCTGCTTTCCTGGAGCTACCAGGTAAGACGCTAACAGCACCCCCCACAGTGGTGTCTAAGTCTCACAGGAAAGTGCCAAGCTCACTTTTGCATGGATGGAACAGTGGATCATTTCTGATCTATCTTGGAAAACAGAAATGCATATCCATCTCAGGCAACTGTTACAGTGAGAGCCATTTTCTTCACAAAATGTAGAAAAAAAAAGGTTTGAAGGTGGTGTATATAATCATACAAAGAATGCTTTGGATGCTGTCGTTCTGTGACTTCTACAGTTCTACAGAACACCTCAACAGCCAGTTTAGGCTTAAAGTGTGGTTGGAAATTCTTTTAAATAAATACATCGTAGGTGGTCTGGAACAGTACCCCCCAATACAGGTCACGTTGTTCCATCCCCCATGATAATGTGCTAGTTGCATGCACTCCTCCGCCGCTTTGTCATCTCAAGGTGAAACCTCAGCGTTGTCTAGTTTTTCTGGAAAATGTAAAATCACTGCAGTATGTAAGTATCACAGACATGTAAGTGTGGCATTAGCCATGAAAACAGAGACGACAGAACAATATGAACCGCCTTGCTTCTACCAGTTTATATAACGAGTGAGCAGGTAAACTGTTCACTTACAGGAAATAGAGACCACAAAGCTCACGGGTAGCTCTAAACTGTAAACCTCAGTCAACTGATAAGATTAATTTGCTTCAGTTATGTTTTTTTCTTGCATGGCTGTACCTGCAACACTGGATTGGAGTCAGCATTAAAATGACTACTCTGTCCATTCTGTGGATTTAAGGGTTTAAATGTGTAAAAAAAGTACGAAAAATGTCTAGCAATTGCAAGGCGCACAAGAAAAGCAATATTAAAATTAATAAGTAATAAGTAGCTAACGCAGCCTTGCTATTCAGTGTGGGGTCATTTGCATTATGGATATATAGGAAATTCTTTTTATCTGTGTGTGTGTGTGTGTGTGTGTGTGTGTGTGTGTGTGTGTGTGTGTGTGTGTGTGTGTGTGTGTGTGTG
>JABFEA020000110.1:21905571-21952992 GCA_019775915.2 Cyphomyrus plagiostoma | reverse complement strand
TTTAGTTTCTTTTCATACCCTTACAGTGCAATACCTTGGTTATATATATGTACATATACATATGGCTGCTACTTTTTATATATATAGATTCTCCTTTTGTTTATTACACTTATAATTTTTCTCTTATTTTATACTTATCCTCTGTTAGTACTTATTTCTTATCTCTCATTTTTCTTATCTCTCCACTTCTCAGCTAGAAAAAACATTTCACTGTATGTTGTACCAGCTATAACTACATGTGACGAATAAACAATCTTGAATCTTGAATCTCGAACTGTTAGAATTTTATATGCCTGAGTCATGTCCCCCCTTCGTCTCCTTTGCTTGAGGCTGAACAGATACAGCTCAACTAAAATCTCTTCATAGATATTCCTGTAAGACCAGGAATCATTCTTGCAACCCAACATTGAACTATTTCCAAGGCAGCAATGTCTTATCCAAGGCAAGGTGACCAAACCTGCACACAATATTCTAGGTGGGGTCTTACCAAGGAATTATATAATCATGGCATCACCTGCCTTGACTTAAACTCCACACATCTAGAGATGTAATGTCGTAGTAACCCAACATCCTATTGGCCTTTTTTATTGCTTCCCCACACTGGCGAGTGTAGGACATGGAAGCATCAACATACACACCAAGGTCTCTCTCATGATCAACTACCTTCATTTCAGTGGAACCCATAAAATATCTGTACTTTATATTTTTAACTAAGGTTAAAGTGGCTGGATAAGGGGCTAAGGCTGTCATGATTGGGATTAGGGTTTTTCCCCACAGAAATTAATTGAAGGTCCCCATTTAGATAGGTACATGTGTGTGTGTGTGTGTGTTAGTTAGTGAGGGCATGCATGTGCCCTGACATGGGTTTGGATCTCATCCATGGTGTACCCCATCTTCATTCCCTATCCAGGCTCCATCTTAGAGGAGTAGAAGATTTATGGATGGATGCCATCACATCAATTTACTCAATGGCTGTCAGCATAAGAATCAACATAAGTTTCAGCATAGCCATTACCATTTGTCTTGGTGTGTTTGAAGGTTGCTGTCATTATTCCAAAATAAAGTGTATTGATACCAAAAAGGAAGATGCATAAGGTCTGACATCAACACGAGTTTGTGGCTCAGCAGATGAGGATGCTTTGTCCATGACCCCAAGGTTGATGTTTGAATCACAGCGAATGATGCTGCTGTTTGGCTTTTGAACAAGGCCTTTAACCCCGCACTGCTGCATCCTGGGGTCCCAGCCATTGCTGTAACCCCCAGTCTCATTCACACCTATATGTGGGACTCATTAACAGCGAGATGTAGTAGGCAAAAAGAGAATTTCCCTGGTCATGGGCAAATGATTCTTTGTGAACCATTTGCTGCATTTTCTGACCCCGCTCTCTGTTCATAAAAGCGCTCAAAGCATGCCCCCAAGCCAACCAAGAGCACCATCTAGTGGTGTCAAATAATACAACAAATGTTTTATGAATCACTTTTCTATGTATATTTTGACTAAACTCTGCCCAAATATGACCTGAAATTTAGTCAAATGAATATATGAAAGAGTCTGATTGTGTTTGCTCCGTTATCAAAACATTTGCTGCTTCAAGTTTATGCCAGAAAAAGTTCTTTTTTAATTCAGTTTTAAGATGTAGTTTTTCTTATCCTACACTAGAGGGCACTGTCTTACAGGTTTTTTTCTATTGCTTTGATTTGGCGCACTAAGAGCAGTGCAAAGACTACTTCAGCAAATATGTATTTTTTTAAATAAGGGAAATAGGAAAACTAAAACAGCAATATATTTATGTATGTATTTATATGCACACACATAAAAACATTAAATATCTATATGTTAAATGAATAAGTCTGTTTACTAAGGGCTGCTGCATAATCCAGTCACAGGTTTTTCTATATGATCAGTGCTGCTTATTTGACTGCTGGCAGAAATTTAGAGACACAGGATTGGTGGGTATTACTCTTGCCAATATTCAGCTTTATTGGGTTTCAGTGATATTCTATCATTTTCACAGTGAGCAGATTTTCATTAGAATATAAGGTTCATATTTATTATCTAAGTGTATTGCACTATTGCAAAGACTTTACATTGAAGTAAAGCAAGTGTTCAGTATATAAATAATATTATGTATCATAATACGTATGAAGGGTGGCATGGTGGTGCAGTGGTTAGCATTGTTACCTGGAACCTGGGTTTGAGTCTCTGCCTGGGTCACATGTGTGTGGGGTTTGCATGTTGTCGTCGTCGGGTTTCCTCCCACAATCCAAAAACATGCTGAGTCTGATTGGAGTTCCTAAATTGCTCATAGGTGTGCATGTGTGTGAGTGTGTCCTGCGATGGGCTGGCCCCCCATCCAGGGTTGTTCCCTGCCTCATGCCCGTTGCTTCTGGGATAGGCTCCAGACCCCCCGTGACCCAGTAGGATAAGTGGGTTGGAAAATGGACAGCTGGATAATAAGTATGATTATTTTAATTCAAAGAGTACTACTTTTCTCATCAGGTTTTCAGGTAGAACTTTGGATCCCTGTCGTGGTAATATCAAATACATAATCTCCAGTAAAAACCCGCAAGTACAAATGCACAGATATTGAACATTATCTGATAAGCAAATATACATAAATCTGGATAACACAATTAACAGAGTAATGTCGGTTTTTGGTTACACTGTCAGGTTAAAATGTCAGCACTGCAAGGGGTAAAAGCTTATGTTGATATGGTTAGGGTGATCACGTTTCCACAAGCAGACCCAGTAGACATTTCTAGAGACCTGCCAAACATCATCTGCTTAAAGAAAGACTCACCCCACACAGTCTCTCAACATAGTCACTTTCTTCCATTCATGTCAAAAATTAAACCCATTAAGTCTGATCAAAATCTTGTTTTCCATTCCACTTTTTGAACCATTGTACAAAAGTTTTTTCTTTCCTTTTTCCATTGGTTTTTCCACACTAAAGTGAAAGTCCCAGATTTTTGCCCCTGCGAGGTTCCAACAACAGAGGTGTCCCAGGAACTGGGAAAGTCCTCTTACAGAGGCACTGCACAAAAGCTAGCTGAGGTACCACCAGCAGTTCCACTTATGTTCAAGTCATTTCTCACTTACTCATTTACATTTTATTTTAATCAGGAAGAGTCCGGGCGACACATTCTTTTGATCAGTTAAACCACTCAGATGGTCTTATTTTCCTGCGGGAGTCAATAATCACTTAATGAGTATGACTTTGGGACACCTGAGGGCGAGAAGATTTTCCATGGTTCTTGGTTTATGGGAACCACACATTTTTAACACCCTCACATGCCTGGCCCAATCTTGATAGCCATGGTGTGGCACACCACTGTCATGCTTTCTGCCAAGCAAGCTGCTTTTTATATGCATTGCTGGTCATATGAAGATTCGTGGGAGAGGTCTAATATTAACACCTGTCAAAGAAACACCTGTTTGTTTTTCTTGGCTCTTTATCAGTATCTAGAAATATTTATGTCTGTGGGACGTACCTTGGCTGACTGAAACCCTTCTCACCACGGTAGCATGATGCTGCCACTTAAATACTTATGTAGTTATTCAGACACCAGTCAACACAAAACCCACCTATGAATCTACATCATATAAAAGCCTAAAGGGCCAAGAGTTAAAAGCTAGTCATTAAGGTGATTGGAAGTATGCACTTTGCACATTTCGCATGAAGATCTAGAATGCTGGGATTCAGTCAGACACTAGACCTTAAAGGTATTACATTTTGATCTGGATTATAGATTAAAATTGTTAATTTTCATTTCCATATGGAGCATTATGCAAAATTTGAAAAATAATTACCATAGGAAAACAAACCATGTCAGTTGTTCCTGATTATATTACATCTACAGCAGCTTGTTGTAATTCAATGCAAGTCACTGTCGATCTACTGATGAATTTCTTTTTATTTTTTTCCAGCAGGCTTTTTGCCTGAAAGGCGATTAATCTCCCATGTGTATTACAGCCTCCTTTCTGTTTCAATCAAGTAACAAACGGGGATTAGTGTTACAATGCTTAACCCATTGTGATCTGCACAGCAATGAAAGACAAAAACATTGTTTCTCTTCATGACCAACAGATGACAAAAACTTCTTGCTATGTTACCTTGGAATATTATGCTTCTTGACCACAGCCCGTGGATAAATATATTAAACATTTACTAGTATTTACTAGTCATTGGTGACAATGAACTCCATAAACACAACTTGTGAACTGAACGTGCAGATTCATAGGGAATACGTTTCTGTATGCATGTGGTGATGTGTTGGAGCAACTCAATCATGAAATTATAATTTCATAAAATCATAAGAGTGCTGTGTGTTTTCTCTGTGTTTAAGTAGGTTATCCTTCACTCGCCCTTTAAATGCCAGACGCCACAACTGACTCAAAATGCATAAGAAAAGAATAAGCTTGTTCAATTACTGTGTGAAATCCATGATTGAGCTGGAGAAAGTGCAAACAGGATTGGCTTGCAAACGAAAGGTGGATTTGTGCTGTTTTTGGATTAACTCACAATTTCCGACATTTGCTGGATCCTCTGCCCGCTTGATCCCAGATGGGATCATCACAAGGGGTTTATTCTTTGTCTCTATATGCAGAAGCTTATCAGTAATTGCAGCACAATGAAAGGTGCAAATGGAGGCACAAGCATTATTGAAATTGTGGACAGATTAACCTCATGCGGTCGTCATAGTGCTATTTCCCGTGTCCTAAAAATTCCATAAAAAAAAAATTGATTTGAATACAAATAGCATTTGGTCCTGGGGTGCTGGATGGAGGAGCATAAGAGCAGCTAAGGTAGCTGGGTCATGCTACTTCAGAATCTATGAATTATTTATGTGAACCCCCTCTGGCTGCCTGAGCGACATTTCTTTTGCAAGCCATGTAACACTGAAAGAGCTCTTTTTCTCCATTTCTTACTGAATCTCAAGTTCCAAATAAAAAATTATTTGCAAAAAGGCACATGCTTTTGTATTTCGCTTTTTTGTATCTTGAGGGGCTTATCTTTTACGACGTAAAGAGTATTTGATCAATGGCCAGCCCACGATGCAGCAGTTCACGTGGATTAGTGCGCACGGCTGTGGGCGTGAGTCGTGTGCTGCAGTCACAGTAGGATCACTTTTCTAGATTATGTGCCATCTTCACCAAGCTGCATTCATCGCACCATTGCTGATGTGTTACACAATGCTTGACTTCTGAAATCAACGTGCTAATTTGGATTATGTTTCTTCCTTGCTGTCTCCCTGCCAGCGGGGATGGGGAAGATTCTTTGTGTGATTTTCTGTTTGCCTGTCCAAGTTTGCAGGACTCCATTTGTACTTAGCACTAGATTGTATAATGTTTCAAACAGGAAGTACCATGGCACACCCATGAAAAGTATTTCAAGTGTCGATATTACACATACACTATGTTACACATACTTCATATACCTATATTAAAGTATTTAGCTGCCTTATTATGTTAACTATTGATAGTTAATGAGTGGATTGTCTTCATTTAAAGAGGCATACACAGAATAAAAAATGCATTACAAAACAGAAGACCAGGAAACGAATGAGACACTTCCTAATAGTGATCGGTCTTGGATCTCCATGTTACTGTAATTTCTGGGAGTAGTGAGTAACCTTTGAGTGCAGGAGCCTCTCCAACATTACCCTTAACATTAATCATGTGGAACCTGTGCACCATACTACCTCACAGTCTCTCTCTCTGTACTGCATCCAGTAGGGCGGGGGGGGGTTCCAAAACCTTCCTATTGGACGGTTGATGTTTCCATTTTGCCTCCCCCCCAAAAACCCTGTCTCTCTGTCTTCCACATTGCATTGTCCATCATCTATTGTTCACTCTACAATCAAAAATCCATTAGCTCACCTCATTTCTCTGTTCCTCATATTTTAATTATAAGTAAACATAAAGGCAGTGCCTTCAATACAAGGTCGCATTATTGTGGTGCGCAACGTCTCACCCCATGAGATTCCTGCCTTGATAAGCCACAGACATTACTCACATAGTCAGAATGAGTATCTCTGGAGAGTTTGGGATTAATATAGTGCATGTAACATGATATTACATCATTAAAGCACATTAGCTTGTCCATGGATAGACATCTCATCACGTATGTACACTAGTGTGGCTTTTTGTTGATGGTGATTCTCGAGCTTCCGCTCTCCTTACAATAATGTCCTTCTTGTTTACAAACAACCTATAACCAACAACATCTCTTGAGAGTTAAAAGACCTGTCACAGTCAGTCCCCTTTAAACCTATGTTTTCTCATTAGCCACTTAGCCGAGACCATCTGTCGTGACTGCGATGCCATTGTGTGTACCAGTGAAAGGTGTTGCAGAGGTTAAGATCCTTAGCTGGACCTCCAGAGTGGCTCGCATCTGCTTCCCTGCTGTCCCTCTGAGAATAAATCAGCACCCCTATGCCCTGGCATTCAGTTCCAAGCCAAACTACAAATGCACCAGCGTGTTTCTCAGCTTTTAGTCAGTGCCGTCATAGTTCAAGTCAGCGTTCAACAGAGACATCAATAAAGATCTGCAAATACGTCATTTGACCATCTGGTCTCTGTGGAAGCAATGCACTGAAAGTTGACGTCCTGTGTTTTAACTAACTAGCTGAGTTGGGACAGAAGTGATATGGTCAAAAAAAATGTTTCACTTGGCTCTGTTGTTGTTCTTTTCTTTTGGCCATATAACAATTAACCAGTTTGTGCTTCATGCAATTTGAAAAGCAACCTCTGATGAAATGATGGTAGTAAGAATTTGAATTTATGTTTGTTTGTGTGTGTGAACTGTGTGTGTGTGTGTTTAAACCACATGTGGGGGCCAAATGTCCCCATAATGTGATAAAAACCTGTTACTTCCTAGCTTATGCGGACATTTTTCAGATCCCCACAATATAAACATCAATTTTATAAAAATTTGTGACTGCAATCAAAAAACTAAAAGTCTTGTATTTTGTTTGGTTACTTATGGTTACGGTAAGGGCAGGGTTAGTGTTAAGGGTTAGTGTCATGAGTGGGATAAGGGTTTGCCCATTAGAAATGAATGGAAGGTCCCTATTTAGATAGGTGCACCAATATGTGTGTGGTCTTTGTGTGTTTGTGTGTGTGTGTATGACAGAGAGAGCATATATTAACATAGGGACATGGCTGTTTTGTGTTTTACAGCAGCACAAGTCTGCAGCTCTTCTTGTCTTATTTTTCCTGATGTCAAAATGTGGGAAACATATTCGCCTTCATGCATGGTCTTGATCTTCTGGATTTAAATCATAGAAAAAAAAACATGTGTAGCCCTTTCGTGTCCCTCTGACTGACCAGTACGCCTTAATAAGCGTGCAATGGCCTGGGTGCAGCTCTAGCAGGAGCTGCTAAAGAATGACCATTTAATTAAACAACCATAGTGGCTCGATCTAGGGATTAACAGATTCACAGAGATATGCCCGGAGTTCCTGAAAGCTTGCTACTCCCCTACACCAGTGTACTCACCTTGTCCCCTACACTGTCCATAAAACAGGCACATATAGCACAGACGCAAAGCAAAACCACAGGCTCACAGCGTCCTGGTAAGTACCAGCCAGCAAAATCCGGGAAATGCACCAATAAACAACTTAGTATTCTTCTACTTTTACTACTAGACACGGCAAACTCACACATAAGGCCCAGCTCTCTGTCATCACATATGAATTTATTACACAAAGGGAAGATAAAATGAAAAGAAAAGAAAAAACAAAACTAAATGTTGAAGAAACCGGTTACTTCCAGATCGTATGTATTCAACTGATTAACAGCCTACAACTGCTGGCGCGTGCTGGAGCTCCTTCTGGCAGCACAGAACAATCCACTCACTCACAGTCCGCTGACCTGCTAGGAGTCTGCTTCCACCAATATCCAGCGCTCAACAGTACCCCCCCCACACCATCCGCTATAGAACAATTGACAGTCAATATAACCAACTACATTGTTGCCAACTTATTGCATATTATGACTTTTAAGTAAGAAATATATGAACAGATAGCATAAACCAAAGTGCATTAACAGTAATAATATATTTTAGCCATTCACCTCACACGTGTCACTGTTACACTAGTGACGCTGTGCATGAAGAAATAATCGCCCCAGGAATCTCAATGGTGTTCACTCACAAATGGTACGCAGAGTCAGACCAAAATCTGACATGTCTTAACTGCAGTATAAGCGATGAAAATTGTGTAGTAAAGTTACAGTGGATGTCATGTACTGAGTCGTCAGTAATTCAGGTTACCATAACAGGCTTATTACAGCCCAAACCCAAACTTAAATCTCTGCTCGGAGATTAACTAGTGCGTTCCTTATCCACCACACAACAAAATAACAATAAATTAAGAATGATAAATAAGTCTAACCTAAGAATAACGTGATAACAAAACATTTCAGAGAACACTCTGACATTGACAGAGAACAGGTTTACTTTAACTTAATAGCTTTAAGTTATCTTTAATTTAAAACACCAGTTTCGCTGAAAGCATTCATCCATTTTCCAGATCCACTTAACGAGTGTCTGAGCCTTTACCAGGAAGCAGACAGGATTCACTCTGGATGGGCTGTCAGGTTGTCACATGTACACACATGTACAGGGCAATTTAGAGATGACAGTTTGTCTAAATCATGTCTTTTGACTGTATGAGGAAACACACATAAACTACAAATATGCAAACTACACACACACACGCTAGACTTCAAAGGTCTGATGCACATAAAAGAGGCATCACACAGAACTGGGTCTTCCCACCCACAATCCATATCTCCCACCCAATGACTGCTGAATCTATCAGAAACTAAACAGGCAGCTAATGGAACTCCGGCCTGCAGGAGGCTCAGATGCCTGTGGAGCAAGATTTGAGTGGGAGGACTGGGAGAAGAACCAGTCTTGAGATGGGAACCAGGACACTGAAACCCACCTGAAGGCAAACTAGGGACTAGCAAACACAACTTTGGAATGGGACACTGGAAACTGACATGTGACTGGTAGGCAAAAAATGCGTGTGCACAGTCATCACTCCCTCAGCGATGAAGTTGGGAACTGAATCCTGTGATATAAAAGTGAAATTAGATTTCTCTTTTACCTAGGTTTCAACCTCAAACCAAAGACCCCAAATAAAAGTATACTAGAGCTAGTTTCATGTCACATTCTGATTAAATAGGAATCTAAGCACTATGGCATTGATACATATTTCTCTGGAGGAACCTTTTAATATTTTTGGCACATGGATGATAATATCAGAGTTTTGTAAATTAATGATGCGTCTCCGTGGACTACCTACAACTGTTCTGCGGATCTTTATCTGAAAACCCCTGATCTACAGGACTGAAACATGCTAGTGTGTTTTCAACAACTTCAAGAGAAATTTGAATTTGCCATCCCAAAACAGCACTTCTTCAATTACTGGCAAATGCAACATTTTATTCTGGCTAAGAGCTCCTTTTCTCTCAAGTGATTACTGCATTATTCTGTGTAGGGGCTAATAACTCAAGACACTTTTTCCTCCCCTTTCTCTTCAACATTTCACTTATTTCCTATGCATGGTACGGTTGGTATATCTGCATTAATAAATATATAGATGAGAGACTGTGGCGGTGGCCCACCAGTTAGGACAAGTTTGGACAAAAGTAATGAAGTGTCCAGGCGGTGTCTCTATTAGTAACAAAACTACAGTAATACAGTCATAGAACACATCATACCAGCATTGCTTCTGACCAGGAATATCTCAGCTTTGGCTGTATTCTTTAACTGTGGTTCTTCATTCTGGCAGTGACTCATGAAACTGACGATCACATCTTCTAATATCCTCTTGACCCACAAGTTATTATTAATCAGCCGAAAATGCATTTCATTCAAACAAACTAAAGGCCGTCCTCGTCAGTGCAGCTGCAGTGTGAGGTTTTTAAGGTTCTCCCAACACTGAACGAAGAAAACTTTAATTCCCTTTCTGTTCTACTTTACCTGATATAATTAAAGAAACTTTGGAGTAAGGGCAGAAATGTCTTAAGAAAAAGGTGTAACTGTTCTTTAAAGCAGGAAGCACTCATCTGTGCTTAATTGTGTGTGGCCAGTGTGTGTTTCCCCATTGCTATACTTCTCGTTGTTGATATTTTAGTGTATAATGTTCTTCACATTTTGGTCATATTTGCTTGAATTGTCTATGTATCTTTTTAATTTTATATGATGTATATGTGCCACAGTGTAGCTATATACTGAACAACAAAAAAATCTATTAAAAATTAGATGGAACAAAATGGATGACAGTGAGGGAACAATGAAACGTGGTGAGAAGTAAGGGCAGCAGAAGGTCATGTTGTGATATGATGCTAAGTGACAGTCTAAGGAACAGCTGCTGACGTGACACTGTAGCGAGAGAAAGTGCTGACTGCATGGAAATTTATATGGGCTTCAGCCATACGAGCGGCTGGTGACACACACAGCATTTCCCGAGGTCAAAGTCACACTGAGCCAATATGGTTTTGTGATATGTAGTGAGAGGCTGAGAGGGATGGATGCAGTCTGAATACTTACTTGATTGTCACAGCTGACTCTAGGAAAATCCTGCAGGCGAACTTTTAATTTTCGCACCATCATTTGCTGTTATGAAAACTTTGTAATTTAGCAAATATCTGAAAGTTCAGTTATAAAGTCCACCTTCTATTACTGAAAATCTTTATACAATGTGAAATTACCAGAAATTATAATTACCGGTAGTTTGCTTTTCCATTATAGAACACAACGCAACAGCTAAACTCCTTGAAATTATATTAATACATATTTTGAATGACATAATAGTAGTTAATCTTCATGATGAGACATATGTGTATGTTAGAAAATCATCTCTTTTGCTGTACATGCTTCCAGTTAATATATTTAGACAGTTTCCCATCTATAATGCGACTGGTATTTGATAAGAGGTTGTTAGACAGAATAAAGAAGTTATGGCAGTATGGCGTGGCACATGGACATCCCACATTGCAGCATTCCAAAAATTATTGACCTCAAAAAACAAGAAACAGAACGAACCATGAGGAGTCTAATGATGGCAGGTAGGTAGAACACAGGAACTAAAGCAGGGAGAAGCACGGGAACAAACAAAGCAAATCAAGGGGTAAAACATTAAGCAACTTATACATCTAAATAGTAGCAAGCAAACATGATGACTGACTGCAGACTGAAGCAAGGGCAGACACTTTGACATGACAAGGATCACTAAGAGACAGGTGTAGGCAGCAACAAGCACAGGGGATGGAAAACAACAGATAAAGGATCAAACACTAGGAGAGACTAGACAAAAAGGGTAACTGAACTTTACAAACTGGGAATAACAGGGACAAAAACAGGGAACTGCAGCAGAAATACATATTAAACCAAAAATAAATATAAATATCAACATTAGGGAAGCCTGGATAACACAGCCATCTGCTCAGCCCATTAAGTGACACTGTGGCCCGAGGAGCAGAAAGACATATTATGAGCAAAGGACATGGGATGGCCAGCGACACCTGCAGGCCAAACAGGGAACAGACATAGTACCAACAGACTTAGGACCAACAGACATAGGACCAGTCTTGACAGACTGTATCCTATAGCTAACCATGTGCTTAATTTCCTCCCAAGAACTGAAATAACATTAAAGTACAACAACCTTACAAGGTGTCTGTTTGTGCAGTGTTGTCTTTAATACTGGAAACACTGAAAATACAAAAATTACGAAGCTGTACCTTCTGTTTTTATGTGCTTTAGTCATACCTGAGATGTACTATAGTAACTAGATGCATTACTGATACTGGATAATGTGTCCGTGGTCTTCGTGTCAGCAGCTGGCCTCTATGTCAAGGCTTTGAATCAAATTATCGCAATAAAAACACCTGACAGGATAAGGTATAACTTGGAAAACAGGAGAAACAACTATATGATTCAATATAACAGTTTCTTCTGGACCAGGAAAGAAGAGTAACTGGAAATCCCAGTGTGTTTAATCAAAGCGGCCTGTGGCTAGACTGATTCTCTGGCTAGAGACAGCAAAGCCGTGGTTTGGGAATTATGTAGCTTAGGTGATCATTAACATCTCTCCTTCTTCTGCAGTTCCTTATAACCCTACGAGCAAATCTGTCCGGCTGAGGTGCAAGGATATCCTGATGGAAGTGTGCGTTCCCATTAAGGGAGCAGCTCTCTGAGTCACAGTGCAAGCAGTTTGGCTGAAAATATTTTACTAGCACTGCTAATCAGTGCTAACAGGCCAGGTGCATGAAATACTGTATCAGTGGCATAGGCAAGCATTCTAAGTGGCTTTGACAGATTTATTCCTAAGAGGCTCTCTGCCTTTGGGGCAAACATGCCTATATTTCAGAAATAAAAACCCTCTTTAGTGAAAACTTACCAGGCTATGACTTGTATTATCTATGAATAGTTATGCCGAATACTTAATGTATACATGTCAAAATCAAAGTAATATTTATTGTCAACTTCAGATATATGATGCATGAAGTCATACACGGAGGTGAAATATCGTTCTCTTTGATCAGTGTGCAAATGAGAAGTAATAAATATTGTATAAATACTGAGAGATAGAAATATGGACATTAAGGCAAAATACAATAGAGATGCAGTTCATGTGTATGTGGTGGACTGGTGTCCAATCCAGGGTGAATGGTTTCCTGCACCGTCTGCCTCGCTATGAACAAAATGTTACTTTAAACAATAATCCTTCAGTGTCTTTGTGGAATAGCCAGAGGTAAGCACTGACTTTACATTCTTAAAGGTGACATTCAGAATCAAGACACCAATTTGTGAGTACGAGCCCAACGTAAAAGTTACATCAGTAGAAATCTCTGAATCCCATTTGCCCGTCAGATTTCAAAGCAATACAACAGCTTTTATGGACATTGAGTAAGAGAGAATTAATGCATTTCTCCTCCACAGTTTTCTCATGAAGAGAGGATCTATTGTTTGGGCCATAACCGTACACCGGTCCTCACATCTGCTTCATGGGATCCCTTATTAAAGGTACTTCAGAGTCATCCCATCTTGACAGGGCACTTTGTTCTAAATGCCGACTTAGCTCATTGCGTGAAGGGTCTCCTGATTAAATTCCTTTGACCTTTTGTTTGGGTGCTTAAACAGTAGAATGTTCCTTGGGCCTTCAAAGCACTGCTGTACAGCAACAATGAAAGTCTAGTTGATTTGGTTTTGACCCTCATTATTATGTCTGGAGTGAGAGTTCTGAGGGTAGGGTTCACTTTTTAAAAACACCAGCCATATGAACCTCTGTCCTAGAATTTGCCTGTCAGGAATAACTTTGATATGCCCTCAAATGATCTTTTGACAGACCTTTGTTTCCATGTGTGTATGTGCCCTGTGTTGGTCTGGCATCCCATTCAGGGTGTATCATTGGCTGGTGCCAATGTTACTGGCAACGGGCTCCAGGCCCCTCCCCATGAAGCAGGACAATTGGCGGGAAGACGGATGGATGGGTTATGTGAAGATTTAACTTCACCAAGGAGGATTAAATGCACACATCAAGGATGGTCATTCAAAAATTCATGAGTCAGCAAGTTAGTTGTAGTAGGTCCTTCATCATACCCGTGGTGTGGAAGAGTAATGTTACAGGATACAGATCACAACAACACAACTGCTACAACAGACAAGACTGGAGTAAATCGTTGAAGGGGGTGGGCAGGGGGTGCAGAGGAGGAATAGAATGTAGGTCACTCTCTAAGAAACCAATATATCGCTGCTGGCATCTTGCTGTGGCAGAGCGGCTGTCTGCCATGAAGCGGGGCATCACGGAAGCTCAGAGCCGAGCTGACAGACGGAGCCTGCCCTCCCTTTGTCCAACCCAGTGACCGGAATTTTCCTCTACCTTAAAATCAGAGATGCTGCGTGGTTCCCAAATCCCGCTGTACGCACAAACATGCGGTACATGCATGTCGCAGGGAGTGACTCACCACTCACACATACATGTGTACGTCACATGATTCTCCCACTTTCCAAAGCCTTGTGCAGCTTCATTCGCGATGTCAGTGTTTCTGTATTTCCATGGCGATAGCATGACAACACTATAGGAAGATTACATGAACCTTGGGGTTAAGCACAATCATGAATACCATGGGTTATGTGTATCCCTCTGTATGATCCTTTACTGAGTAACTACAGAGCACAACATTTTCAGAAATGTACCAGTGCAAGAACTGTGGACAGGTTTACTCATTACATGCTCAATTGCCACTCAGATGAATGTATTCACTGTTACTTTACCAGCCAAAACATTGATGAGAAAGGGACCTGCCGGGTTGCATTGCAGGGCATTGTTTACAGCAGTGCCAAATAAGCAATTGCTTTTGCAGGTCAGCATTACTGTACCCATGGGAGAAGCATCTGCGGCTCATCCAGCCAACCTTAATCCCATTAGAAATGCTCGAACTTTATAACTGCGATAAATCCATGAGTTCATATTACAGTATAAATGGATCGAGCATACTGATGCAATGTACGACTCCTGCAGTATAACTAAGACCAAAAAATGTCCTCCTGGAAAATCTTAACATTGCAGCTATAATTTTCCAGTGCAATTCCTACTTTAGTAAATGGGCTGCAAATGAATGGGGAAGGGTCTTTTAACTGGGAGCACCAATGCAAATCTGGACTTTTAACTGAGAGCACCAATGCAAATCTAGACTTTTAACTGAGAGCACCAATGCAAATCTGGACTTTTAACTGAGAGCACCAATGCAAATCTGGACTTTTAACTGAGAGCACCAATGCAAATCTGGACACACTGAAGCTGTAGAATGCATTGATACAAATTAAGCACTATGTTCCACTTAAGCAGATCTGTGCAATCCGAAAGCTTCTGGGATTATATCTCACAGAGCCCTGAGCTACTTCTGAATCTCACCCCACGCTCATTACCCATTCAGTCAGCTGACGGCATTGCTTACCAAAAAAAGTGCCTCCAAACAGAATGATTATGGCTTTGATCTAAGAAAAAAAGAGAGAAAGAAAGTCAAGAGGGAGAGGAAGGAGAATAAGGAAATATGGTCCTGATTTGGGGTGACAGAACAGCTTTATGAAAGGGACATGATCCCTCACACAGGATATGTTTCTAGCAGGGACCTCTGGCCATTTTCCTTTTACTTAACAGAAGTGCCTGTTCAGCTTTTCCCTGGTTTTACAAATGACCTTTGACTTGTCCTTAAAATACCTCTGGAAAAGAAGCAGCTAGACTTTTCCTTACATTTCAAGGATTTTAACTAAAAACAGGAATTATGGTCTTTGGAACACAGATTTCATATTGCTTGCCAATGCAGTGATGCCTTGGTTTCATAATTCCAATCATTTTTGCCCCATGGGTTGTATTTGATGCAAGGCTCTTAAAACCACAGGGATGAGCACAAATTCACCAGCAAAGCCTGGTCAACGTTCTTTGTAGAAACACCAGCCAAGCAATTAATATGTAGGTCATAGTGTGGAAACTTCCAAAAGAAGTTTGATTTAGTTGGGCTTTGATTATTTGATTCCTTCACATAATAGATAGATAGATAGATTGAAACCATCTGCATAACTTGGCATCAGTTATTTGTCACGACTTGCGGGATGAAGGACTCAGGGGCAGGAGAACAAAAGGAGGTTTTATTGAACATAACAGGAAAAGAAATAGTCCGAGGGCTCAGAACGAGAAGAAAACGATGGGGAAGGACACGACCAACAAGAGGACTCACTTTAATGAGTGAACTGAGGCTGACGAAACACACAGGTACTTAAATACAAAGACTAATGAGGGGTAACAAACAACAGACGTGGCTCATTAGGGCCATGTCAGGGAGGAGACAAGCGGGTCAGACAGACATGGGCAGGGCATATCATGTCATTGGCTTTGGTGAAATCTGCTGCCTGAAGTTATGCAAACTTTCTTAGGAGCATTTATTCCGACCTCCCAGCATCTTTATCTCAGCAACACATCCCAAGGGGTACAAGAACTGGTGGCGAAGGGTGGCCAGCGATGTCCTCCCCATTCAGACATGCAGCTTTTCTAAACTGGATGACAGGGAACAATGGGCCACCATGAAGAAGCATCCACTCCAGCTTCCGTGTTTCCTTTGGGTTTATACTGTAAAAACATACAAGAATAATAAAGGAGGATATTGCTGCCTAGAAAAAAAATCAATGTGGGGCTTCTCAACTGAGTCAGGAAGGTGAAATGTCAAGTGGTCTGATTGGTTCCTATAGTATTATAGGTATTATAAGTACAGAGACATCACTATTTGTAAACAATTTGTTTACCTTATTACCGTTGTATTAGAACATTAAACAAAGTATGCTAATACTACTGAAACATCTGAAGATCTACTATATAAAAAAAAAATGTAAGAAATATGTAAAATAGTATAAGAAGTATTGTCATATAATATTTCATAGTGTTATTTATTCTGTGGTGTATGCCCTTCAGCTGGTTAGTTAATTATTCAGTTAACTTTATAAGGTATATTACTGAAGCAAGTCAGATTTGCTCAAAGGTGAAACAAATGTTGCTAAATTCTTGGTCGTTACATAATCAACCCATGGAGACTTTATTGAAACCAATAAGTTGATCAAATTACAATTATTCTTTTATATTTAACAATATTACATTTATCAGTTTCATAAACAATTAATTTTTATGTTGGACACATTTACTTAAGAAAGTCACGGTAAAAACATTTGTCCTTAATATTAAATGCTAACCCCTATTAGGGCTTACAGTCAAAACCCTTAACTGCATAAGCACTATCAGAAACTGTTTTCAGCACATCGTTTCTCAAAATTGCAGCTCAGAAAAAATGCTTGCTGGATCTGATTCAGCTTGGCAGGCAAGTTGTGAAGTAGTGGCATGCTGGCAATTAGCCTAGCGCCTTTACTGCTAAAACCTACCAGAGAAACATTCCCTCAATACCACAAAACTGGGTCCAGTTAAAAACGATAACAACAAAATTTCACTGGACTCCTATCACTGTGAGATCCTGCAGCTGAATGCCAGTTCTGACCCAGATATGACCATGTACTCAGCTCAGTATATAAAGCACTGGTGTGCTGAATAGATTGACACCATGATTCATGCCACAGCATGGTGTTTGTCTCATGTACTCATATATTTGCCATTACAAAAAAGATTCAACATTTGCTGCTTAGTAAAGGCCAATCATATTATAGTTCCCTAGATGGAAGCTTTTGGTTAAACAAGACTTGAACAAGCCATGAGTTACAGATGGTAAAATCGCACCTGACACTGCCCCGATGTGGTGTCTGATATAATGTGAAAAATACAGACTTAATTCTCACTGCCACCTGAGGAAAACACAGCATAGAACTCCCATAGTTACATCTAGCATGATGATAAAGGGTCATCTGATGTCGACTTGTACATGAGTTTAGTGTAAATCTGGGTGGACCTATTTTTGACTGAAAGATTAAAATCGTTAGTGTTCTTCCTCTTCCCTATGGATTTTTACAGGGGCTAGTTTGTTGTACACTTGGATTGAAGGGTCCCATAATGATCATTTCAGCAATGGAGCACGTCAAAGAGGTACTCGTTGGCTGTTACCTTTCATTCTGAATTGCATCAAACTCTGAAGTTGTTGGTTTTCCAATACAGCTATTAAATGACATACAGTTAGTCATACAGTTGAAATTATTCCACTAAAGGTACCAAATCCTTATTGATTACGAGATATTACAGTTCCACTTGTACTGTTTTAAGACAAATAAAAATGCGTTTAAAGTGCTGACTTTACAGTTTGAAAAGTACCCAGAGCAAAGTTTATGGAATAAGAAAAGAAAAGAAAAGAAAATAAAAGAAAAGAAAAGAAAAGAAAAGAACTCAGCATGAGGAGGATATTTCTGTGGGGAAAAAGCACAAAAAAGACTCCGGCTTGATTTTGAGCCATAGCAGATGTTTGCATCTTTGCAGCATCACTTATCACATCAGGACTCAAGAGCTGAAATCCGTTCTGATATCAGGTTTCTGCGTGAGAATCTGTGGATTTCTGGCCCCCCAATCTTGCATTTTAGCTGACACTTGGGAAAAGAATTAACTCTGCTGTAGCAAAGGCTGCCAGCCACATAAACACACCAAGATCCAACTCGATGAAATGGCAGGCAAAGGAACTTTACAAACTTACCACTGAATGGAGCTTGTTTCTAAGACAATGCATGGACAACTGTTTATTTTATCCATATGGAAACTGCATCATTTCACCAGACACTGGGATGCTAATTCTCAAGCAGCATTTTCACCATCTGTGAATAACAGTCGGAGCTGCCTCTCATAGCCAGACTCAAGCTAGCCATCCAAATAATTTATGCAATCTGTAATTCTTTATTTTTTGTTATTATTGTTATTATTCTGTATTTTTTATGCATGTGACACATTTTGTTAATTATGTCTGTCGGCAAAGAGTAGTCATAGTCGACTCAGTCGTTCGAAATTCTTTTTCTTTTTTGGAAGAAAGTAAACCAAGCAGTATTCTCTGTCGGGTGGCCAGAATCAACGCCAAATCAGCTTCCTGAAACCGTACGCAGAATGAGTGATCTATAGCATCTGGAGAGGAGATGCCCTGTGTGTCTTTTGGCTGAAACTTCATGCTCTGCAAAATTTTGTCTGGGTTATTTTTAATTTACAATTTTTGAGGCATTTCTCATCTTTTAAAAACTGGGACTTTTCTGCACTTTTTACCAATGCTGACATCTTTGTATTTTTATTATAGATCGAGCTTAAAACGCATTCACTGAGTCTGATGTTATGACAACTCCTTGCCTAAATTCATTCAAGTATCTGTAATGCTTTGATGCATTAATCGAATAGCTACTATTTCCTCTGTACATTGTGAACATTTTGCTACCATTCAATAAAAAAAATGTTGAAGATATAGCATAAACAGATAAATCACAGGAGGCCGGAATGGCTGCTTTCCTGTGTTTGCATTGGGGTTCTCTGGGAAACGCAACGCAGTGCAGAACTGATGTTAAGCATCTGCAAGCCAGACAAAGGGGGCCTGTCTGTTGGCAAAAGTGTTGCTCAGAAATGAAATAAGCTTACACCCCTGTGCTGTGGGTCCCTGTGTAAATCACATGGGCTCCAGGTTTCATTGATAAAACTGCTGAGGCAGCGTGTGACTCAATGCCTTAGTAATCTCTGCCTGCACTCAGAAGGTCACCAGTTCAAAGCCCATGGATATTGGAGTGATTTCACCATCAGGCTCTTGAGCAGGGCATCAGTCGCTCCAGGGACTAAGTGACTCCACTTTTTTCAATTGTACATCACTCCATCTTCTGAACAAATATACACTGATGAAATGCACACACCAGTGTGTACCAGTGTGTATTATGTGAGCACCTCAGACACACAGCTTGAACCAAACTACACAGTCCGTAGGTATTGTCATCCAATCCCAAAATTTCATTTTCATGAGGAATTTCATGTTCATAATCACCCAGAAAAAAACAATAGCATTCTTAAGGATTTGTTCAGTTTGTTAAAAAAAATCACACTGCAAATTCTTCCATCTGGTGCTTTTATTCAGTTATACCAGTAATCCTGTCTGAAACAATAGGTTCATATTGTCACATTAACTGATTACTTTTCAGTTGCAGGCAATTTACTGTATAAGAATTCCCCTGAAACTGGATATGCTTTGTTTGATGTAAAGGAATCATGCTGTCCCTATCATGTGAAATAATCAGTAGTGAGAACAACTACAAAAAAACATGAATGAAATATATATCTCTGGCAATGTTAAGAGAAATGTAACATATTACAAAGGGGAATTATATGCCATGATTTTTCATATTCATGATCATTTACTAAATTACTTAATCTTTAAATTAAGGTGATGTACACTGGTATCTCAGTTCTTATACTCACTAGAACTCGAATTTCTTGAAAGTCGAACAGACCAGTTTGACCTAGAACTCGATCTGAATATCAGAAGTCAAACCGTGAACGCTGACCCAATATGAATTGTACTTGCCAGGAAATGAGTCATACTACAATGCAATTCTAACTTGAATGCCTTCTTTACAGACTGGACAATTAACCAAATAAAGCAGCGCAACATTACAGTAACTAACAACTAACTTACATGTACTATTAGAGCATTTATGTCTAAATTACCAGGTAAATTAACTGAAAACCAGTTCTCACTGCTTTATGTGATATTCGGGAGAAATAGCAGAATATGCATCGGAACTGCCTGGGATACAAGCGTCATGTATGTAACTAAACTCTTCAGCTAATAAGGGCAAAGGTGTGTCTTCACGGTGCAGGTTCCAGTTTGTGCAGCTGGGTGAGAGGTCGCAATGCATCTAACCGTAATGCACTGCGTCAGGATCAGAATGCGTTGCTTTAAGTCAGCACTGTAAGCAAGTCAAACGTACCCAATGAGCAGACTGGGGAAACAAACTGAAACACGGACTTAATACAGAGGACTTATGACAAGAACCAGAAACAGCTGATCACATGGGGATCCCACACGAGGTTAATGAGGGGGCGTGGCACACGGAAGGAGCGGACGATCAGGGCAGGACAGGAGTAATGTTGGGATAAGATCTTTATTGTTTTGGAAGCCATTAAGAAAAAAATTATTTTCTTGTTTTATCCTGTTCATTTTGTGTTTAAATGCTAAAAAAAAACACATTTTGGTGTAACTTTGGGGGGCCGAGAACCAATTAATTGGTTTTCCATTATTTCTTATGGGAAAAATTTGATCAGAACTAAAACGTTTTAAGATTCGATCCGGAGTCCGGAATGGATTAAGTTTGAGAACCGAGGTACTACTGTATAAAACTGCAGGCTCTTTTCTAAGTCTACAGACTTTATTTTGCAAATTGTGTTTCGAGGGTCTGCCTTAGGTTACGGCGAGAAACAACATGCCCCAGGAATACCACATTATCTCGAAAGCCAAAAAACTAGATAGATGGTCCTTGAACGTGGGGCTGTCTATCAGCACATCATCTAGGAACAACATGCACACATGTGCTGAGTTACTGAGGCCTGAAGACATTGACCGCCTCTGGTAAAGACCCCCTGCCTGTCATGAAGGCCATTTTCTCCTGGTCCTCCTCAGCAACCTCAATTGACCAGTAACCGTTTGAGACTAAACCACAAGGAACCCACTAACGCATCTGAGGTATTGTCCACCCTGGGAAGGGGATGCGAGTCTTTCAAATTAAACTATAGAAGGAGGAATACATCAACCACCCACCGAACAGCATTCCACAGTGCTTCATTTTCATAGCAAATGGTAGCGATTTAGTTAACTGGCACAACTGCTATAAATAACCGCAATCATTTCCATTATGACCATTGTCTCACTACACATTTTGTCTGCCAAATGTTACAAATGAAAGCCTCTTTCATGTGATAGACTAACTGGCTTTGAAGGCACAAGAATGTTTTGTGGCAGGCAAGGAAATACCAAGGCTAAAAGTCTGCCCACAAGCTGCAGTGCTGACAGTGGCAATGGATCAATGGACAGATTTCAGCACTGACATTTCGTATCGTGACCACGAATTAAAAAATTTGTGAAATTTAGCATTACCAGACACTGAGCAGAAACTATGCAGGTGGATGGTTATTGTCTAAATGGAGCAGGTGCAGTGTGGGAAGAACAGGAAATGACTGTTTCCTCTTTTTTTAATTATAAAAAACATTGGTGGGCCCTCATGGCATCCACTGATAGGATTACAGTAACCAGACCTGGTACAATTAAAAAAATGAAGTGACATCCTGCAAATATGCTAGTGGGTATGTTAGGATATTGCATGTTTTCTGTGTAGCTGAACTGCGCTGAACATGCAGAAGTGTATTTTTGGACAGGGGGCACCATAAAGGAGGGAAGTTAGGATGATTCCAGGGGGCGCTGACTGACAAGGGCCCTAAAAATTTTCAAACGTAATTGGATTGATTTAGCTTGGGGGCCAAAAATGATATGCTTCCATGGGGCCGCAAATCTCTGATAGAGATTTTGAACTCCATAAAAGCATATCATGTTGGGCCCCCCATGGAATTATGTTCTCCAATATTAGGGCCTGTGTCACTCAAGAATGTCCTACCTCACCCGCTCCCACCACTCTTTATGGCAGCCTGGTTTCAATATAATTGCAAGTGGGCTTCAATTCATACAATTTCTCAAACCTCGGATTTGACAGAAATATGTTTTAGTGACTATTAATAACTGCAGACAACGACAAAGCTCTTAAAGGCATTTATAGCTAACATGTAATAAATCATGTTCTGATACATTATGTTATACCTTGGATTGTTGAGAAAACTAGATTAATACATCAGAGTCAGAGTTTTGAATATAGCTTATCAGTATTTTCTTGGGTAATGTGTGATATCGTGGTCACACAGCTCTGATAAAATGATATTCATTGATTAAATAGCCTAGTTTCCTTAAAAATGGCTAAACAATATTTTTTCGCCAGCATTATACAGCACTATGCAAAAGAAGGCTGCCAAAGAAAAGGTTTAATGAATCTTTGTAGAAAATTTGGTCAAACACGCACATGCGGACATAAAAACATTACAACACACGCAAATTAACGCAATAAAACGCAATAAAAAATAAACAAGAATTTTGTCTGTTCTCCAAAAAGCTACTGACGTCTTGCTGGATAGCTAGGTAACCTCCGCTTTGGTTCCCAAACCTCTCCTTAGGGTCACCTCCTCCGTTCTATGCATTTGTTAAAATTTTCCACCAGCTCAATGAATTTATTAACTTGATTTGTTGAATAGCTCAATGGGGTATTGACTAGCCAAACAACTGGGTGGTGGTTGACTCAAAAACTACATGGGTGTATTGGATTGCTGTTACAAACACTGGGGTGACTTTAGGAGATGTTTTGAAGCAGCTAAACTGACACACTTTGACAGACATACAGTAATATCATAGTTTCGCACCAACATACACATTTTTTGTGACTGCCTAAGACTTTCGAAAAGCACTGTACATCCATTAATCATTCAACTGACATGTTAGTGGAACAGGTTGCCAGTCCATTGCAGGGAACATGCTCTCACACGCATCATGGATCATTTTAGAAATTGCTGGAAGTTTTTGAACTGTAGAAGTCAACTGGAATACCCAGTATAAATGAACAGAAAACAGAGTAAACCTACAAACGTCACATACACATGGAACAAGGGTAGCAATTCAAACCCTCAACCCTGGAGGTGTGCTGGAACAGTACAAAAACCTGGGCCACTGTACTGTGCCATTCCATATATGAACAGAGTGTAATTTAAGATCTGACCTGAAATGAGCATGTATGAGAAGTAGGGTACTGGTGCGTGCTACCCCTCAGAAAAGGTAGCCTAGTTAATCAAAGCGTGCAGTGCATTGGATGATGATTATGATGATGATGATGCTTACGTCACGTACATAGGTGGATTATTTTATTCGCTTGGGGATGGTCTCCAAAGTTAAGGTAAACGATCTAGGGAGACTAGAATAGCGCATGTTAAGATTTACCGTCATCGATGCAAGCCGTTTTGTCATCGTCTCTTGATTAACCGTTGTCCCTTATTCTAGATAAAAATCGTCCTTGTATAATTAAGAAATATTTAAGACTGAATTCGTTTACAAATTTGTTATTGAAGAATTTCTTGTACTACCCAGGGATATATAATCTATTTTAACAAGTAATCGTAAAATGCGTTAGTTAGAGCCTATAAGGCTCAAAGGCAGGTCTTTGGCGTTAATCCTGACGTATATTTTTAGCGTCTTCGTCAGTGTAATACTGCGCTAAATTAATTGCTAGGTACAGAGATTAATCCACAGTGCTCCCCTGTAAACCTATACATATACCGTTATATACGTGGTGCCCTTGAGAATAATATATTTATTTTATTGCTCTTTCATCGCATCAGACCCGATTGTTCTCGTTAATTTAAATATAAACACACCTAATAATGATGTATGGCACGCAACATTAAATACCTAATTTATATTTTAGGCAATAATGCTTGTTCAGCCTGCCAGCATATACGAAATTATCAGAAACCAGGTCATAACGCAGTAATGCTACCTTAATTTTCTAAGTTACAGATAATATTAAACGTAATATTAAAACGTGCATTGGCTTTCTTTAATGAAACCACTGGTCGTACGCATGTATTTCGGTATGATTTATCAATGGAGTAGAAATTTGACGACGATCCCTTAGTCTTACGGTACGGGGCGAAAGCGAGTAATGTGCTCAGTGTGGTTAGTGTGGGAGACAAGCCCTGACACTGCTTCTCGGGACTAAGGCAGGACAGCGGACTACACTGTACCATTCCCTCCTTGATTGCGGGCAATGAAATTTACAGATTGAAAGTGGGGGAGGAATAATATATAAAATGACGGTGGACTTTGAAGAATGTATCAAAGATTCTCCCAGATTCAGGTAAGAACGGCACTTTGAAATAATATGGTAACTACAGCTGAGAATCTCTTGCTAAATTCTTTCATATTTCCAGCCATGCGGATTCACAGCAAATAAAGCAGATACATGTTTAGATTGTAGGTTGTACTATATAAATAATGTTCGTGTAGAGTGTATGTGTGTATCAAAATTTGATTTGCAAAATCATTACAAATCAGGGCACATAAACGGCTCCAATATTATTCATGACATCTACATATCCAGCCGGTATGATGCGTTTGCCTATATACAAACACGAACATAAGACAACGTGAACGATCAGGCTTGTTATACACTAATGCTTAAAAAAATTTGGAGCCAGGAGTGAATGAATGAACACAGAGAACGCATGCACATTTCACGGCCATTAAAAACTCAGTATAGATTCCGGCTAATTAGATACCACGTTGAATTACAACCAAGGGCTCCCGACGACCTTAATTAGTGTAAGTGAAGACAATTACATATAAATTTATGGTCCATTCCAGTGTCATTTGTCAGGCAAATGTTTCCAAAAACCAGTACTTCCACTGGTTTATACGCGGGATAATTACAAGTAATTTGATAAAATGTTCTTTATTACGGTTACTTGTAAAAGTAATCGCTGTTCAGAAAACACAAGGGTTAAAATGGTCACGTTTCCCATTTTCTGAAAGCACGCATGGAAAAGGACTTCAGATCGCATTCATTCTCAATAGTGAAAGGAGAAGGACATAATGGAAAAAGAAATCTAGCGTCTGATCTTAACATTTCGGCACGATCGTGTTCAAAACTCACTTTAAAACGGGAGATTGCGTTTGATAGGACCGGCTGCATTCGCATGGGTGAAACACCATTACAGTAATATATATACTTTCCACTGAAATACATTTTATTAGCCGGAGCCCAAGGAGGGGGCTGGCAAAGGGAGAAAAAATGTTACACCGCATAGTTTCATGCTGAAATGTCAGCCTTGTCGTGCAATAAGCGCTCTGGGTCCGATCATTCCCTGCTTAAAAATTTAAACACGGTGCATTTTATTTGCCGATGTGTGAGTGATATTTTGGTTTTCTTACCAGGGGCTAACTGATTAGCTCTAATTAATGAGATAACGCGGTACCAGCGCACATGCTGGTCGTATGAATGATCAGGGATGCCCCCTCATCTTCTGAGCCATATCAGCTGTTTGTCATTTAGAAAGAATTAATTAATCTAACGTTAATTTAACAATTAATCTAACGTTATAGCTAACTGACCTAGTGTTCTGAAAATCGTGCACATGATTGTAATGTACAGAGATTTCTTTTGCATTCAGAATTCCTCTCCGCGTTAGACAGAACAGTGCTGATTGCACCCAATGCGGAATGTGTATTTCTTGGAATATTTTGTGCCAATTTCTGGGAGGAAACTGGGTGTTATGCCAAAATTTGTATGTTTATGTAAATGCACACATTCTCAACCCTTTCTCCGACAGAAATTGAGGGTCCAGCATGTGTCATGAAGTTGATTTTTGGCAGGTCATGCCCTGGCAATGGACAGGTGACAGTTGTTGTGTGGATGATTTGCTACAGGGTAGATCAGTATGTTTCATTATCAGGATGGAGTTGAGGTCAAAGGCTTCTTAAAAGAAGCTTAATACAATAAAGGATGACTTCCCGCATCATGGGACCCTACTAGAAATAACTCAGCAAAGTGTGTTTCCTGGGGCTCGTACAATGAAATTAAAGTCTCAGACTGCATATGCTTCTTGATACCAGGCTGTTGACTCACTAGCATTAGACAGTTAGTGCTTTAGAAAAGTAAATTGTGAGACTGTGTTTGAGAAGGAACAGAACATGCATACCTTGAAGAGTGGTGTGCTCAATGCCCCCCTCCCAAAAAAAAAAAAAAAAAAAAACTTCTGACAAACAGAGCCTGGGAAAGATTTATTCAAAGAGCTTTTTTTGTGAGAAATTGTGAAGATGGAATGGAACATTTGTTGGGTACTTTAGGGAAGGTCAGAGGTCATAACCTTCCGGGGAATTCCAGGAAATTCTCCCTGGCAGGGAGCTTCAATAGATACTATACAATTCTTTTTTTCCCCACAATAGCAATGGTGAATTTTCATTTTCAGTTTTGTACACAAGGCTATTGTTGTTATACTATTGCCTGTACATTTTACAGGATGGTCTCCTGAAGCAAAGGCAGTGCTTTTACGGGTTGGTACGCTTTTGATTTACTGCAGTATTGACATTGGAGAAACATTCTTTCCATTTTGCATCTGTGCTTTATTAACAAGACACTTGGAATAGTGCTATGAAGCAGCACTACCTCATGACCCTTAACATGTGCGCTGTATCGGGGGTTAGGAAAACAAGGCAGGCATTTCCCGGACACATTTCCATTTTCCTCACATCGGCTCCCACACTCTCCACAGCCTCCCCAGACTCATCATCCACGTCCATTGTGTGTCCGCCACCGCCCCACAGAGGGGTGTTGCACATGCCGACTTGCCGTCAAATCAAAGACTTCCAGACTTGGCGGTGGTTCCATAATGACCACCATCTGGGCTCGTGAGTCAGATCACAGGAAGTGGCGAGTCAAGGGTTTTCTAAAGGAACTTTCTCTTGTGCTTATGTGGAAACAGCCAGACCTGGGATCCGAAGTGGAACTTGCTCGACCGTTAATGTATACAGTACCAACATCCTGGAATGTTTACATTCGATAATTTTCCACACATTTTTATTTCATAATGTGTATTTTTTATTTGGAGGATTGTATATCTCTTTATCATTGTTATTTTCAGTTTTTGAAATCTTGCCTTAAATAATATTAATATTACCTACTTGATTGCCAGATAAGCACCATGAAAAGAAAGCAATATTTGCACAGATCTATTTTATTTCTGTGTACGATTCTCATTAGTCTTCCTACAAACTGCTGACATACAGTACTGCTGACAAACTGCAAATAACTACAAAAGGAATAAGCAAATCCAAGACACCAGCTAATGGAGTAAATTAGGCATTTTGCTTTGATAACTGTGAGGTATATGTCCTTAAATAGGATCAAACACGTGTTTCAGATTCTGTTATGTTGTTTGGAAGCTGTCATTTCATAGCGATGAAACCAGAATCAATGAAACCAGAGTCTTCCTTGCCACTTCCTGCCAATTTCTGTTGGCACAGCTTGCTACTGTTGGAGACACAACAACAATAGACTACTAACTATTAGGATTTAATGCAGACAGGTAGTAAATACAAGATACCCAACAGAGAGGAGTAAATGCAAGGGATGTGATGCATGCAGTGGTTTGTGCAAATTCAAGTAGTGCAGTGCAGAAAGTTTCCGTAGATACTATAAAGACAACATGCATATATATGAATAGTCCAGCCCACAACAGGACAGCCGGTCTTTCAGGTTAATGAATATTAACAGACTTGAGGAACAGAGAAACAGTGCTGTTTTGCAGCTCAAATCACCTGTGTCCATTTGTTTTCTGCTCCGCCACTTACAGTTGCCTGTACCAGTAAATTTACCCAGACTTCCCTACCTCCTGGCAGGCAGCTTTGTCACCTTGTCAGGCTCTTCACGGTCACCGACACTCTCTGACAGACCACGATACCTTCCAACTCCCGCAAAGCCATTAGCTCAAGGCGCAGCAATCGGATGCTAGTTAAACCGTCGGTTCTTTCCTTAGTGGGAACGTTGCGTTCTTTCCCGTGCATAACAGCTTTGGCTTTCGTCCTGGGAATACCTCCAACTGTCAGGCGCATGGGCCCAGCTGAATGGCGTCAGCAGGCCGATGTTTGTGTTTGTTGAAAAGCAATCTGCGGCCTCCAGTCGGCGATCTGGTCGACGCCTGGCTTCAGAGCGACCACCCACCCCCACCCACTGCTTTCCAGCAGTCAGCTGTATTGTCGGAAACATTAAACGAGTGCCTTGATTGTGCCGAGCCAATGCCTCGGTGACTCTGTGTCGGACCTGCCTCTACCTTCAGCGGGAGGAGCTTGCTAGATATCAATTGCATGAATGAGATCCCCAAGATTATTGTTTATTCTGCAACCTTACTTCAGATGAAAGTTGTCAAAGATAGATGGGTGGATGAATTGGTAAATGGGTGAAGGGATGGCTGACTTTACCACTGGATTCTGAGTCTTCTGCGAAGTCAGTCTTCAGTGCTTTGCTAATTAATATTAATTAGTTGAACAAAGACTTGGAACTCAGCTTCAGTCTAATAAACCCTGAGTTGAAAACAAAATGTGCATATTAGTAATGATATCGTGTCTGCCGTGAGTCAAACTGAACACCCTCCCTCGTTGTTAGACGGGGAGGAAGCAGTCAGACTGGTTGGTGAGGTCCCTTAGGCAGCCTCTGCATGATGCACTCACAGGTCTGGCACGGTGTGCTTTTCTGTGTACTTTCCATGGTTACGGAAAAGCAGGCCCTCTTCCCCACTCTTGGAAGACGTGAGTTCGTGACCTGCGAGGCTCGACATCTGTATTTGAAGAATGGCCCTCCTTGATTGTCACACCGGAATTCCAGTGTTTATGCTACAGCTACGCTGGCCACATGTTTTATAAGGACCACATATTAAGTTTCTCCTGTTTTGCTCCCATGACATGCAGTTAAGGCCAAATGCTTGTGAAACACATGCTTTGCATTGTCTTGTTTGCATCTGTCAAGCAGAATGTACCATTTAATTTATGTGGGGTGCGCGAAAAGTACCTTATTTGCTGAAATTGTATGGTCCCTTCTCTTTTTCAATGAAATGATTATGTATCTTTACAATACCCTTTCACCTTTTTATCCTGCTGCAGCTGTGGGAAGTTTGGGGCTCTGCCCTTGGACTGTACCATCAGCACTATAAAACTCATGCACAGTACTCCCCTCTGCCTGACTCATAAACCCGCACTGAGCTGTCACTTAGGGCCATTAGTCATGCAGTAGTCGCAGCCTACTCTGCGAACATAGGTGTTTGATGGTCTTTGGGTCTTTTTCCCTGCAGATTTCTCAAGCAATGCATGCTGTGTGTTGCCAGCTAATGATGGATTCATATGGGCTTGTCATTGTTACAGTTTACGTAATGCCGTTGGAATGTTCCGGGTGAAAAGTCATTACGGCTTAAGAAACCTAAGCTTATGTATGGATGGAAACGAGAGCAAGCTGAATCACTGTAATTATGCATTGGCATAGCATAGAATGGCTTCCCTTAAGATGGGCAAATGAAACATTTCATATTATGATATTAAAATTAGAACACATGCACCAAGGAGACAGCCTTTAGCTTTTTTGGTGTTTGCGGAAAGCATTGTGGGGGAAATGGCTCGGCTGCGATTCTATTGTAATCAGGCTCAGTATTAGCCTCAAATGGATTTCCTCCCTGAAATTCCCATAAGGGTAATTCAGTAACTCATAGTACAGCCGCAGCAGCTTCAAGCCCACAATGGCCCTGTAATGACCTGTCTGTTGTGTCCTACTATTACAGGTGAATTACAAGCTGTAAATTCCTAGTGCTGGGCCATTGGTTCAGATGTATGAGCTGAACAGCTGATAGACGTCAAAAGGCCTCTAATTATAAAGTCCGTATGACAAGCAAAAGTGTAGCTTTTTTAAAATCATAATGAGGTTGTGCATCTCGGAAATGAATTTTGTTTTATTTATATTATAATAGCAGTACGCTTCAGCACAAGATTTTTAAAAGTACATTTTAAAAGTAAAACACGGAATTTGCATATTTTATTTAAATACCAGTGAATATAGATCTTTTGTGCTCAATGTTTTTTTTGTATTATTTGCATGCAGGCAGCTCTCGTTGATATGGTCACACAAAAACAGAGTATGTGAAACGAAGCATAAAAATATATAATGATACCTCTTCTAGGAAATAACTGGATGTGAACATCCCCATCTTGAAGTCTGGCCCTTGGTTCCAGGCCTTGTTTTCAGTTCTCCCAGGTAGTTATTTTAATAATTACTGATTCTGATTGGCTGGAGGCTTCACACCTGACTCACAGGTAAAGAAGGCTGGAATCAGCAATGCTCGGTCCTTAGGGACTATGATTTAGATAGCTTTGCCCTACAATATTCAAGCAGGGTTATTTTGGCATTTACTATAATTTAATAATCAAATGATTTGCTGTACAATATTCCCACACACAGCCCATTATTTTGACTTTAAGTAGCCTAGTGCTGGATCTCCATTAATGCTGAAAGTGGAAGTCTGGCAAAATATTTTCCATTCTCCATAAAAAATGACAGGCTATGGATTTCCACTGCCACTGGGTACTACAGGAAGCAAATATTTTATGTTCAGATTATGAATAAAGTTACATCTTCCTGCTAATGGTGATATATGTTTCCAAATTAATGTCCCTCCCTCTCTGTACAGTTCATTTACAGTGCCCAAGCAAACTGTTAAATGTAGGCGACACTGTGTTGAATTATGGCATGCCTGTGCCTACCACTGAGGACACTGAGGTCAAGTCCTCTGTATTTTTTTGTGCAGCTCAAATAACCAAAATCCATTACAGAGCACACCTAGGTAGGGCTATCACTTGACCTTGGTATTTTAAAAATCCTGGCTTGGGATTCTGGATTGCCATTTAGTGCACATTCTTCTTAACACTGGCGCTGATTTGTCCAGTCCAGAGTTGGGTTATTCAGGTCCAGAAAGTAAAAGCCCAGACCGGGATTTTGTTTCAGCTTGAGTTACCCAGTCTCACCTAGGCTTGTAATATTTCCCCATTTTTACCCTAATGTGAGTTTTGTACACTCAGTGCTTGTCCGAGTTACCCATCATCACTGTGTCTTAGACTGCACAATCGTGGTGAATGTATCCACACTTGGAAATGTAAATGTTTCTGATGCAATGCAGGCTAGGGGCAGTGTTTATTTTGCATACTCTGGCCATACATGCTAACTAGCATCCCTTCACCTTCAATGTCAGTGAGTCGTACCCCAGTACGACAAAGGACAGGACAATTTTCTATGGACTCCTAACCCTATTGTTATGTTGGAAGTAAATAGATCTGTATTTTTCTAATAAAGGAAGTGAATTTATAGTTACCTCATAGTATGTCTTTATGATTGCTGAGTTAAAAACACTGACCTTTCTCAGGGAATATGCATTTAGTGTGACTTACAATCAATTTGGAAGGACAGCAATAAAATATAAAAACTGCATGAAAGTTTTATTACTTGGATTAGACAGTTGTTCTTCACGTGTATCTCATCCTTGGTGGGCATCCAATTATATGAATGTTTACTTGACACTCAAGCAAGGCTGACTTAACAGGTTAACGGTGAATAGTAAAGAAGCATATTTGCATAAGCAGGATTTATGGCATGTCTGGTTCCCTCTGTGACTGAATGTTCTACTCTTGTGGTTCCAAGCGGAGTGCGAGTGATTTGTCGGCTTGTTGATCAGTGTGCCAATAGCGGTAATATGGGGCATGTTGATCCCACCCGTCTCGGACTTACTGACATGACCCCTGGCTCACGCCTCTCTGTGACTCTGCGTCTTCCTCAGTCTGCTTGCAGAATACACCCATTGTTAGTGGAAGCCTTGTGTTTGGCTGGGGCCAAGATACTGGGGCCTTTCATCCACGAGGGCTTAGCCTTGGGCAAGTTCAGTGCGTTTCCACGTACCTCATACTCAATAGGGCAGCTGCAGGGAGAAGCATGAGGACTTCTGAGGGAGTCATGATTGGAGGGAAGAATCAGGAAGTGACGGTGGGGACTTGTGCCTTGTCTTGTGCTCTAATGTTTGTGGCTGGTAAATGGCCTGTACTTATGTTTAGTCTGTTTTTGTGTGAATGATGATGAGGTCAGCGTCCCGTGACCCTGTTGAGCTGAACAAACATCCCATGTAAGGCACAGAGCACCTTCCATTTTCTGTGAGAATCTTCTAGAGACCCTGGACAGCAACTATTCATCCCAAAAGCAGTAGTTAGGGTCCTTTCCTCAAGAGCTCATTGCTTTCTCCTGCAGAAATTTGAGGTATTTTCAAAAATATAATTTTTCTTTGGTCTGTGGTATATCATTTAATAAAAGTCAATCAATGAGACCTGAACACTTGTCAACAATGAGAAGAATATATACTTTTTAATTCAACAATCTGTAGTATTCAGGCCTTAGATTTATACTGGGAAGGGGGCTTTTATTTTTGGCATTTATGGCGAGTGTGCAGGGATTATTCTTAATGTTTTGTATTGGACACAGCGCTAGTGCTGAAGAGGATCTTTGGAGCCCTAACAACCACTGCAAAATATTTTGTGCTACATGTGAACTATCTTAGGGCTATATAATTTACTGGCCAAAAGGATCCTATTTCAGATGGAAATGGAAACAAACATGATGATGGTATTTCTATGGACAATACGCCCAAGGGACCCTTTTATCGCCTGTGCTGGGTTGAGTGTAACAAAGCTCTCTGTGGATGTAGACATCTTCTATCCATCCATCATTTTGGGCTCCAAGATTACTTCTGCTCATTAAGATCTAACATACGTACATTTTGCATCGGTGGTTTTTTTGAATGAATAGCTTGACTATTACAATCAGTGAAAGTGTTGTTCGTTTCTTTGATTGAAATACTAGATTATATGTGATACAAAAGGCAGTCTGCTTCATCCCAGTTCTAACTTTAAAGATGTCATCTCAAAACTAGTTCCTCAAGTATATGTATACTATGTTCATGGAGGTTAAACTTAATTCTTGAGGAAATTGCTTGACTACTTCTGTCATCACTACTATTTCAAGAAGATTCTTTGCTTTGCCCAGTGTTTTTGTAAATTAATCACATAAAATGAGTTCAATTAGTTCACACTTAAAAAAATCCAAACACAAAAACATGTAATATCCCCAGGTATGTAGCATTTAATTAGCTTAATGTACATATTTTGTCTGTTAGCCAAATGTCAGTCATTGCGGTGATGGAGATCCAACAGTAAGTATGAAGAGGCACAGAGGAATGTATGCTTGCCTGCATGATGGAGATGATCCTCTTTTCAATTCATGTGTCGTGTATTGGGCACCTCATTTGTATCTCTTTGAGAACATCTAGCCCCATGTTATGTGGCCCAAACTGCATACTGTCAAACTGAACTTGAATTTTGCAATATTTTTGTTTTTATGTTCTGTTAGAACTTTCTTGTTTCCTAACTTCTGCCAGCACCTCAAGACTCATGCTGGACATCAAAGATGAATCGATGCACAAGTTTTCAACAGTGTCAGGAATGTTTTGATGGTATTTTTAAGAGGAAAACTTGATTTTCTTGGGCAAGACTTAGGATGATGCCAGATATTGCTCCCGACCACGGAAACTTGGTCGTGAGACAGACATTTGCACACCATCTGCCTGAGCAGGTCTTGTTGAGCACTATATTGACAGGTGCTAATGGTGATTATGTAGACAGGATACAGATAAAAAAAAAAAAAAAACTGCATTTTTCGACCATTTCTGACCAGGGATTAGTCTAGTTAAGCTTATCTGGTCTTAGATCACATTGTGTGTCATCATAAGACCAGTTGGCCTTCCATTCGCAAAATCTGCACTCAGTGCTGGCATCTTCCCTTCTGTAATTGCTTCAGGAAGGCTGCTATATTTTAAGCCTGCACGCAAAGCTATCTTTTTTTGTTTTAGTTGATGCGTCTGGATGGAGGCATGGTGCTTTTTGCCAGGAGTAACTGCGAAACATACAAAGGGCGGCCTTGCGATCTAGGCCAGTCTTCAGAGTGGTGCTTCCCCTCAAGTGCGTTACTTTTTGAAAATTTCCATGGACAAGCAAGGAAGAGA
Source organism: Cyphomyrus plagiostoma (assembly GCA_019775915.2). Taxonomy (NCBI): domain Eukaryota; kingdom Metazoa; phylum Chordata; class Actinopteri; order Osteoglossiformes; family Mormyridae; genus Cyphomyrus; species Cyphomyrus plagiostoma. The sequence continues at coordinate 21,918,756 of JABFEA020000110.1, read as the reverse complement.
GTGAATCGTGAGAAGGAATGCGTGACTGCAGGGGCTCAGTGAAGCTTCTCAGAGGGGATTCTCAGCATGTTCATGCTACATGTGCTGCTCACCCCCTCAAATTTGCTTTTGGATCCTAAATTTGCATCTAATATGCAGGACGCTGCTGAAAGACGATATAACCTAATGTATAGGGATTAATAATGATGAAATGGCTTGCTTTTGATGTGGATTGGCATGCATTTTTATCTTAAAATCAGACATCTGACATAAAAGGAATTTTTCCAATGTTCTTGTATAAAAATGATAAATGAGTAAATCTGATGATTGACTGTTTGAAGTAAAGAGTTTAATGGTAATTAATTGTTGTTTTATGATAACCTGGTCATTGTTTTTTCTTCTGTGTCAAATGCAATAATGTGGAATAGCTTACAGTTTCAGTTGTGTAATTCACTGACAACAATTAGATTATGACTCAGTACATCAGTGAAAACTGTAGACTGGCTTGACCTGCATTGCAGTTTGTCAGCTGATTCCGCTGTAATCCCTAGCCTGTATTTCCTTTATTATCTACCCCGCAGTTATGATCCATTTTAAAAAGGGAGTGTGTGGTGTGATACATGGACATGTTTAGCAGAACCTGGCTGCCTCAAACCCACATTTCATCCTCAAACGTTGGCGTACCTTGTGGGTCTGCAGTACATCACTGCAGTGATTGGGATGCATTCAGTGAATGGTGCATGGCATCCCAAAACAGGCGCAGGTACAGTTATGCGCAATTTTGCGTGACTAACAATAATAACAGGGTAACGGAGCAGAACGGAAGCGGCCAGCTTATGACGCAGGTCCCGGTCTTGTAGGACTGAGGATCAGTCAGCTGACAGTCACATTACAGCCCTTGTAACTTAATAAAGTGGTTCTTGTGCCACCATAGCGGATTTCTGCAGGATTTTATTAGAGTGACTCATTAAACATTCAGCGTCATCTAAGTTCTTTCCAATTTTTATTCTCATTCAATTTCATGTCAAATTAATATAGCAAGTCAATCTGTTAGCATATGGAGGTTTGCCTTTTTTATAGTCTGATTAGAATAAAGGAGTTCTGCTTATAATTCAGGGATATACTGATGGAAAAACATATAAGATTTTGAGTTATATATTAGTTGGATGTATAGTACCAGTTTACCGCATCCGTTTTTCTTTAGAACAGTGACGTGCGATATTCTACTCGAGACGTTCTTCCTTTAGCACTAATTGCATTGTCTGTCGCGCCAGGAGACTTGTGGCTAATTCATGAAGTTCAAAATAGGACGGCCATTGCAAACTGAGCTATAACAAACAACTGAAGAAGAGTATGAATCTGCTTCTTTAGAAAGAAGCTGAACGAAGCTTCCTTTTCTTGCCATATTGATTTATTTTGGTTTGACACATTTTTGCCTGCTCACATTTGTTTTTATTTTGGCTTGCAAAAGCCCAGTCATGATTTTCCCACTTTTCAGCTGCTGTGAATAAAGGAGAAACTGACTAAGGCTCCTTTAACCAGGTGACAGCTGCATTGAAAGATTCTCAGACTCCAGTATGGAGAAGAGAGTTTTTAAATTTAGTCTGTGGAATTGTGCTGTTCTCATTGGAATCTTTTGTTCTGGAGATTGTTTAAATGAATGCCTCGGAAATGTGGCAAGGCCAACCACACTGTTAGAGTGTCCCCAAATGAGGATTAGCGTTATCCGTGTTGTACAAGCCTGACCTGCAGAAGAGAGAGTTCACTGGATCGTGGAGGGTCTGAGCGTTCGTTATGGCTTTTCAAATCGCCTGTAATCCAATTGCTATAAATAGTTCAACTAATACCCTCAAGTGGAATCAGCCCACCAACCACAACTATATGATTTACTGTAGCTGGATTTAAAGAGTTTATCTCTGCTTTATCTCTGTCCTCTTTACTCTCCGGTGGACATCCTGGCTTGGTGCTGTCCTCCTCAACAAACCCCATGCCTCTATTCCACACCCAAGGACCTGGCAGATGATGACATTTCCTTTTTTCACTTGTCAAAGGCTTGGTCACGCGCTGTACTGAGATGTCTCACGCAAGTGCAGCAGAGCTTTCTCAGGTCATCTGACTCTGTGTGGAGAAAGTGGCTTTGAAAAAGCCTTTGCCGCTGTCAGAGATGTGGATGCGCATTCAAAGCCTGTGACTAAGATTCCATCTGGTGGTGATTTGTATGGTTAGGAGGAGTGAGCTCTCATCAGCGTTACTCACCGATACTAATATCTTTATGCTTGGGTCTCAGATTTCCCCTTGACAATCTGTCAAGGCAATTTACTAATACTACCTGAGTCTTTCTGAACACCTGTATATTCATTTTGCTGTTGTCTGCAATTCTTGCTTAAAAGCACCTTCAGCTGATATGTGATTACTGCATGTCTTAAATAGGCCCATTGTGTCTATGGATATTGTACTTCCATTTTGGAGTCAAATTTTAGCATTTTCAGGAATAAGCTGTTGGGTAATTATTGGTTGGATGAATTTCGGCATTTAAAATGGTTATAAAGTAATGCAGCAGTCATTTTTGTAGTTATTTATTACATGGTTGGGTTCATAATCTCTGTTGGTTGATTAATGCACTTGTACTGACTGAGCTGTAAATTGCTATAGAGAGATGTATCTGCTAAATAAAGGGAGTGCCCTAAAGAAGGCATGAATATTTTTCCTTGAAAGGATGTTGCAAAAAAATGGAAGCAGTGCTTGAACTGTGCCTGGGGAAGGTATTCCAGTTCCTGTATTTCTTAACATAAGCATGGAATATATTTATTACAACAGGTCGTTGCGTGATTGGTGAGTTTAACTTAACAGTCGACTTCCTTTTCTTAATGTTCTGCAGCAGGACATAACTGGAAAGTCTTGGTGTGGGAGCTTGCATAGCCCTACAGTGGATATCGTTGCTGGAACAGATATTCAGCTCAGATGACTTATAAGTTATGAGTAACAGATTGAGATGTTGGTGCTCTTAGAACTGCAGAGGAACGTGCTGTACATATCAAAACCGTGAGCCTGAGTGTGTCCCTGAGTAATTAGGTCCAAGCTCTTAAGAATATTGATGCTGGCCTCGTGGAGCTTTTGCAGGTATTAGGTAACTGGCCAAACCACTGGCGCTTTAGAGACTACAGTCCATAACATGTCACTCCTGGGCTTCTGTGAAAGAGGAATTGACAGGCTTTAGAGCAGGACCATTGACAGCTGTTCAGATTGCATTCATGGACTGTATGTCTTCCTTTGTTAAAGGATGTCATTCTCCCTGGGGAAAGTGCTGTGTCTTTGTGCAGGGCAATCTGAGAGCTGCGGTCATCCGGTCCAATTTTCCATTGTTGTATCTCACAAAGGGGTTTGTAGTTATAGTCAAAAACCTTCTACCTCCCATTCCACTTCTCTGGACCCCAGGCGTGTCATGCTTGTCTACCTAGGGGTCATGGCGGGTGTAGATATGACTGGAGCCACTTCTCCCAGAATGTGTATGCATACTGGTGTCTTATGCCGGATCACATGTGCAGCCCAGTCACGGCATCTGGTTCTGATTTGGCCCACCCCCCACGCTTCCCACTCCCACCCCGCTCACCCCCCCCCCTCCAAGCTTTCCTGTGATCGTGGCCTCCTGTCCGGTTTGAGCTATTGCGTATGAAGAGGTGGTTCGGGTTTGAAATGGACTCACGCCTTTATAATATTAATGAGGACTGAAGGCAAAGAGCCTTCAGTATAATGGGATTGTGAGTTCATAGCCTGCTATGAAAAGGTATGCATAGAGAGAAGCAGATGGTCACTGACAAAAGTTTCTACATGGTGAAGATGACCCTGAGATCCTACTCAGTATATCCATCTCTGGAATTCTTCAGATTAGACATAGAAATACAATATTCACATAAAACAATGGTGCAGTGTGCAAATAACAATAGAAAATTGAAAGACAGTCACAAGTGTGGTGATGAAGCAGTTAATAAAAGGTTGCAACTACTGCTGATCTGGTGATAAGTACATAAGCTCTGTTATATGTCTTAATGTATGTTTGTTGGATCCTTGACTGTTCCAGCTGCAACCACATTGCTGGCAGGTCTTGATGATGTCTTTTGCTGTCAGCTGCCCCTCTGGTTTACAGAGTCCAATGAGGCATGACTGACATTATACCACCCCAGCAAAGTTTCAGCCTGCCCTTCTTTGCATGCAGCTTCTCCATTCTCACTTTCCCTGCGCCCGTAGGGATCTGGTGCACCGCCAGCCGGAAACGCCCTCCAGGCTGTGGGCCAGTTGAAGAGGAAAACCACTTGGACGTATCATTTATCTAGGAAGCAAAAAGTGTCCTGTCTACACTTTCAGCCCTAACCCTCAGTTTCCTTTTACGTTATATGCTGAGATACTTAGTGGATTCTGCACAGGAACTGAACGTCTCAGCTAGGTTTCGTTGTCGTAATAGATAATCCCCACAAGGTAACCATGGACAGGTAGGGAGACGTTATTGTGTGTGGCTCTCTCCTTTTTTCCAGTCTCTACTAACCTCCTGCGCAATCACTGACAAGAACTGCCAAGCTCAGTTTCCCCGTAACGGGAAGGAGCAAAGAAAAGTCACATGACATCAGGAATGCTGTACTGGGTCAGCGGGACACAGGAAGCACCTGGGAGTCACAAAAGTCTCTTTCTGGCTTCTGCTTGTTATCTCTTGCTGAGTTTTGCTGAAGTCCGCATTACACTGTTCACATCGCAGGCAAAGAGGAATGCCTAGTTTGAAAAAGAACTGGGCTTAAATCTCATTGGAAATAGTGTCTATGTCCTCCTGAATAAGTTACAGTGTATCCATTCCCATAATATCATAGATTTGCACTAATACTAGAATGGCTGGTGGTTTTCTCTTAGGGCGTGCACCCAAATCCCAGTTCCTGAACCTCTACCCCCTTGCAGCCTCTCCTCTGACCTGATCCTTGCTCTGTGTCCTGCGTATTTTGTCAAACAGCTGACACATTAGTTTTTCTACTTCTTTACAGATTCTGTGAAAGTAATTCCCACTATCGTGGAAAAATAACTTCTGCTTTCCTCCATTAGTGTGCCATGTTGTGTGGTTCTCTTTGCACGGTTTTTAGGCTGATTTAAGGTTTGGGTTTAATGGTGGGAAACAAAGGACAGGACAACAAGGGCTGTAATGATTAAGTCACCAACAAGTTACCAAATAGTCTTAGGATGAGTATAGGGTGTAACCGGTTGCTGCAACACATGTTTCATATAAATGACTTTACAAACATCAGTGTTTCTTCCTGCACAATTAGAAATATATGAGAAAAATGAATCCCTTAAAGTAATTCTTAGTGATGATGAAAATGCTCTTATTTCCAACTACATCATTGGAGACAGGATGAATTATAGGATTTAAAGGTGGGAGGCATTAGAGGGACCAATGAGCTTTCAGCTGGGGACACCCCAAACACCCCCCCCCCCTTGTGTATGCCACTGATTGGAGAACTAAGAACAAAATACATGACATACGTTTGATATACCCATGTGATCCTTGTCAGATAAGGGGGACCTCGGGGCAGTGTAGAATTATCACAGCTAGCTTAAGGAAATAGATACACGTGTCTTTTGTTACTTTTCATCAGCCGTTTACTAAACCTGTAAGGCCCCCACATCCTCTCTGATCGGGGTAGCAGAGTCAGGCGTCCTACCATGACGAGAGCTGGGCACTGGGCCAGGGTCTATCCATGCCTTCCTGCTCGGCTGCAGGGCGCTCAACAACGGCGCATTGTCTTCCCTGAGTTTGGAAACCAAGCCTCGTGGTTTTCCTCATTCTCCAGGTTCCCTCTTTATGTAATGAGCTCACTTTGCTCTCTCTCTCCTTCTGCCTCTTCTCTTTGTATCTTCCTTGACATTTTTGCACATTTGAGTCACGCCGGACCACCCCGTGTTAATATAAACCTACCGCACCATCGGAGACAGTTCATATCCTGACCCCTAGCTCTCGTTTTGCTTTTTGTATTCCCTCCCAGTGCCTCCATCCAGAAAAACAGATCCCCGCCACACCACTCAGAAATTCCTTACAAGAAAGATTCCAATCTATCCCGTGAATTTCGTCCGTTTTGCGGAAAATAAAACAGTAACCGTCACCTTTTGTCGTGAATAAAAAAAATGTCTCTGATACAATGAATCTCTTTCTTAAGCCTGTAAATAAGCAAAAATAAATTTAACATTACATGTGACACTATCAATGTATCTGTTTTTGCTTAGGCCGAAAGTTTGTACCAAACAGGTTTTTTTGTTGCCTTAATATCTCAATCAAACCACTCTATGATGTAGTATTTCATTAAATCACTCAGTCCCATGAAGTCTCAGCACTCTCTGCCACTTTTCCCATGTCACTTCTGATGTGTTTCTGTTGTCAGGTAAAAAGCACGAGGTAACCAAAAATGGCTCAGTCTTCCTCGCTTTTTGTCCAGAGGTAATGGAGAAGGGAACCGAAAAGTTTGGTCTGAAACAGTCAAATCATGCCGAGTGTCATCGCTTCCCGTCCCATTCCGGCTTTTGTTGTGGTGAATAATGTGTGGCCAGTAGGTCCATTTCCTAATGGTCACGTCCCAGCAGGTACTGGGGCCATGTGCACTCATCTGGCTTGTTGTTTAACAAAGACACGTACTGCCTTAGGAAGTGGACTACATAAAGTCCATGGGAATTAGTCTCTATCATCCATACATCTTTGAACAAAACGACCAAAACAGGGATTAACTGACTTCTGTAGATTGCCTAATTAGAAAAAAATAATACAAATTGTAGTGAAATTGTTTCTATAGTGTTTTTTTCTGCTATCTGAAGACAAATTATATATCCTTGATCAAGCAATCATTGACTCAGACAAGCCCTGGCAAATGAGACCATGATTTAGTTCTAATTGGGCATCTGTTGTTGCAAGTGATCCTCCCATTAACTAAACTGAACAAACAGAAGATTAGGATGCATGTGTAAAATCTGAGCATTGCTTTTGCATTTTACTGAGCAATGCATCGAGTGAAATATTTTTTGTTTGAACATTCCCGTCCTACACCTTCATAGTGATCTTTGGCTTTCAACCTGCTGTAGGACACATTAAAGTCTCCAGCAAAAACTCTATTAGCCTCTGGTCCTACCTCTACCTTTGTGTGACCTAGCAAGCTACGGTCCAGGTTTAATTTCCCTGACTTTATTGTTGTACTTTCCAAAGAAAACCCACAATTAGTTGAGACAGCAGGTAATATTGACTAATGCAAGGTTTCCCTTGGTCTATCTCCACTGTGGAGGAACAGCAGAGAGTCTGCCATGTCCAAGCATAGAGCCGTGTTGTTTCCAAGCTGCTCTGAAACCGAGAATCAAAAGACCTTTTGCTTATGAGTGTATCAAGGAAACTTGAATGACTTGCTTATTGAAGGTATAGATTGTTTTTGTTTTGTTTGTAATAGTGACATTGGTGAATGGCAACTGATCCATCCACACATATTCAAACGTGGCGTTGGGATGCCAGTCCTGTTTACAGTATGTGGCAGAGTTATGTCAATCCCACCTGATTTGGTGTGGTTGTGAAGTTGCTTAAATATGAAATCTACCTTGAGCTCAGTTGGTAGAACCATTTTTTGTAGCCTCCATTCTGTTTATATTAGATAGGCTATACACTTGACTAGTTTTTGCTTTCCTGAAGTTTTTCTTTCATGCGATTAAAGTTTACTTCAAATTGTTAGCTTGGATGAGCAGGAATTTGAATTTTTAGAGTCCAGGTTGTCTTTTGGACTGCTTTGTCATCGCAGGCAGGCCAGTAAGTTAGGGCTTTTGGCACCTTTGTGTTGAGGAAATAAATCTAAGTGACACTCACAATGCTTTCCTGCACCGGATTCATTCTTGGCTTTTGTTAGTCAGCCCTAGTTTTGTAGGAGTGACGTGTCTAGACTATGAACACTTTGTTTATGGTTTTATAAAAGAGAATTAATTCCCTGGAATTACAATAGTCACGCATTTGAGCCACTGAAAACAGAAGAGTGACAGCAAAGGACATTATATCGCTTGAACAACATTTGCAATCAAATATAATTTACAGTTTAAAAGTAGGAAAGTGAATCAAGCGACTACCAATCGTGTCTCTCTGCTGTGATCAGGGTGAACTCATGGTTACTGGGAGTGATATGGTGGTCAGCAGATGCCAACGGTGACATGATACTGACTTGGATTTGGACTGCTCTTTCAGGGACTTTGAATGTTTGTCCATTATGGGTCTGCAGGTGACTTCTTAGGGTCTGGACTACTCCTGACAATGAAACAATGTTACCCAGCCACACATACTCCATTCCTAATACATTGCATTTGCTGTGTTTAGCAGGTGCCGTTACTCAAATTGACATATATTTGAGTAAGGAGGGTCAGATGGTCCCCAGAGCAATTGGGGTTAAGGGTCTTACTGCAGGGCCTGATGGTGACATCACACTGGTGACCACGGGATTTGACCTGATGACCTTTTGAGCACAAGCACAGCATGTGAGCCTGCTACACTGCACACCAATTTGGAAGATAAGTTCCAAATGTCAGTCATTAGATTTAGAGCGCTCAGCCTCGCCAGTGTTACACTAATGTCAATGTTAATAAACAGCCCTCTCCATATTTTCCAAAGTATCCAAATATGGATACTTTCCCTGTGACTTTGACCAGGATGAGCAGTTACACAATGGAAGGAGAGACAGTAGTGACACTGAATGGGATAAGCAGTTACAGAAGATGGATGGATGGATGGATGGAATTACAATTTTAGACATTTGAGGAAAAAAGATGGTGGGAGAATACATCTCAATGTATAAATACCTTAAATACCTTAAAAAATATACACCTTTGTGAAAGGATAACATTTGCCCAAGCGAACATCAGTGTGAAAGATGTCCCTGTAGAAAGTCTTGGTATATATCTGAAAGATGTCCCAGCCTTGCACGTTTAGATGAATAGGGGGCACTTTCATGTGAGTTCTGCAAGGGAGCCCTCTTCAAGACTCAAAACAAGTGTTTATTGTGCTTCAGCTGTTTGCTGCCTTCCTGCCTCTAACCCTTCACTTGGAGCTTTTTGTACCATCCATTTTTAAGCAGCACACATCAGTGGCCGACGCAAGACCACTTAAACATGTAGAAATGATTCCCATAAATCAGTAATGTCAGCTGTTTGCTAAACTTGGAGCCCACAGATGCTGGTTTATCATATGGTTTGCATTCTTTTCAGGGCGGGTAAAGGGTTAGTGGCCATGTTAATGTCATTACTTGGGTAACACAAAATCAGAGGACGTGGCTGACTGGAAGAACCAAAAATATGTAGGCAGAGCCTCTCATCCAAAGTCAGAGAACTGCATTTGATAGGGCCAGTGCATATGCTGCAGTTTTTTTATGCGCAACAAATGATTTTAATGCTGTTTAATACTCTTATGGTGGGTTTGCGCAGCGGGTTCAGCCCCTGTGTCTGTGATTGAAAGGACAGCAGAATAGTCACATGTCTGTTGGGTCTTCAGCCCCACAGAATCAAAAATAAAGCATCGTCTCAATATCTATTTTTTCATATCAGCTTGTTTTACCCAGGACCTAGTGGGCGAGTATGAGTTATATAACTGCAGCTCAGGTTTGTCTTACATAAGGAGACTAGAGGTAGTTTGTGAGTCCTGGATAGATGCATCGGTCCTCCAATAGCAAATCCCTGGCTCTGCTTGGCTGTTTCTGCATGAACCCTCATCCCGCCAGACCCCCTTGGGATGGGTCCTGCTAGTCTGTGGACGTGCAATATCGTGTCAGTGTCCCTCGCCTGTTCGTTCACTTGTGGGGGAAGTTTAGCCTGCTGAGGATATATGATGCTCTTCCTTCTGCAGGGGTCCAGTCATTTCCAGGGGTAACTCTGGGGTTAGGTGAAGTCAGCCCTGTCCCTGAAGTGGCCAGTTGCTTTTGTTTCTTAGAGCCCCAGTTGAGAATAGTGTATCTACACCTCTGATATCTCTACACCTCTGATATCTCTACACCTCTGATATCTCTACACCTCTGATATCTCTACACCTCTGATATCCCCGCAGTGCTGCTGCTCTGCTTCTCCTCATCTGTCTCTTGTTAGCGTGCTCTGCACAGTTAACATGAGGTGCATTGTGGAGTCTGCCATCTTACTTTGCCTCATTTCTCTGTTTTCCTTCATGTTGCGGCCACTCGTCCAGCTTTTCAGGCCCCCTGAGTGAGTCTGTACAGTTGCTGCAGTGCAGGGCTCATTTTTGGCCGAGTTGGACGTCGACTCCTGCAGAGATACCCTGGCTTTTTTAACAGATTATGTAGCACGAGCAAAGCCAAAGTAAACCGAAGCAAACCAGGGCTGTTCTCAGAGAAAGAATTCTAGATAACTGAGCAGTGAATTTCCCTTTTTAAAGCCTGTAAACACTGTGTCCTTGTGAGAAGCATCCGTTTGCTCTTCTGTTGCTGCTGCAGTCACTTCCTCCCTTGAGCTTCACACTCTGGGGCAGGACAGGCAGTTTCCCGCTGTGATTCGTAGGCACATGTTGCTTGACCCCCAAGGATGCTTAGCCTGCCTGCTAGTGGCCAGAATGAGGAAGGATGTCATCACCGTGGCTACATAGACCTGGCTAGCATCCTTCCTATAGGCTTCCTGCTAAAATTCCATGCGGACGCAATGAGAGAAGGAGTGCTGATAGTGTAATGCAAGGATACTCCATTTGAGCTTGGCTCTGCTAGTCTCCACCAAGCTGTTTGGGCTGCTGGAGAATCTCATCAGTACATGGGTGTGGCTTCTAGAACATTAACTTTACTGCCCAGGCATTTCGGCATGTTAAAAGGTCACGCCAACACTATCTGCGACCGTGTTTTGGATGTAGTTAAGAGCATCACCCCCACCACAATCTATAACGAGTTGTTTTGTCTGTGTCTGGTCAAATTTAGGCACGTCTCATAACATCTCGACCAACATGGAAGACTCCGCCCACACCATGCAGTGCAGTGTCCTCAGTGGTGGTGGTACCGTCATCTAAAAAAATCTGCCCTCAGTTGTAGTTTAGTGGCCCACGGGGTAGTTTGCTAAAGAAAACCACGTCTCGGGTTAGAAATAGCATGCTTATTTTGTCCTTACACTTTACAAATTCAATGCGACTGTTGTTATGTGTAGAATATAAAACAAAGGTACATATTCAAGAAGCTTTGTACCATTTGTGTTGGGTGCAGTGCCTCGGAGGCACTGGGACCAGGCTCTATGCTGGCACCGTGTTAAAAAATAAAAGGATGGTTTATTAGGTTTGAAAGCTATGGCTGAAAAAAGCTCTCTGTTCCCATCACTGTAGATAGGATACATGTGGCCTGACTAATGAAAGTGTTCTTTTTCAGTCCGTGGGGTTTAAGTGGCTGATCGCAGGACTTGGAAGCAATGCTTTGAAACAGGCAACTCTGAGAGCTTTGTCTCTGGGCCATTCTTAGGAAAATGCTCAATCCGAGCTGGTGGAGGCCCAAAAGAACAGCCCAGTGTACCATGGCTCCAGGATCCAGCTGTTAGTGAGGTAATCTGTTTTGATTTAAAAAAAGGAGAAGCAGTTTGTCGTGGAAGAATAGTGCGTTAAGCGTAGTTCCTTGTGTTACAAAGCTTTTTTTTTTTTAAAAGAGGTTCCTATATCTTAAAGAATTTGCTCATAGCTGTACTTCCATATCCTCTGATCTGATGGCAGTCAGCTATGGCTGGTTAGGATTTAGACACGTAGAATTTGAACATCATAAACCTCCCCTTGGGCCATTGCTGTTTTTCTTCCGCTCGTTTAGGTCCATTTTCAGTTTCAGCGAGTGCGTTCTGACGATGAGCTTTCTCTGGATATCTCAGCACTAAAGCGCTCTGATTCCAAGCGGCTTGGGTCTGTTAATTTTTATTTTATTTTTTTTTTCTTTTGTGAGGCAGGACCCAGAGGAAATGCCACAGATACAGGGTAATAGGCCAGTCAGAGCCGGGCATCAAAACAGCAGTCGCGCACCTTCTGGAGTCAGACAGGCAGGGGAAGAGACAGTGTTGATGCAGGCACGCGCTCCAGGCTGTGATGTCCAGGAGAGGGGCAGCGCCAGATACCTCCAGAGATGTATTGATTTTGGAAAGACATCAGCAAGCAGTCTGGGTGGATGAGAATGTCACGCCAAGCCAGACAAGAACCCCCCCCCCCCATCTGTTTTTATTTAAGCCTCCACCTCCAGAGATGTGGTCACATGTCCATGTCTGGAGACACTTTGCAACAGATATAAGTCAACTGTATCCTGCAGGCCTCGTAAACAAGTACCAGGCCGAACCGTAGCAAGGGAACATTGGGCAGGCTATTTGAGAACTTGTTGGTTGGTGCCCAAGGTTCCTATCCGCCTGAGGTTAAAGGTAGGTACATGCCTTACAGACCCTGGAAAAGTATGCAGAAGAATAAGGGGAGAAGCCTCAGCTGGTTCTGTGTCAGTAATGTCAAGTTTGACAAGGCTCTCCGGCTGAATCACTTGCACTCTCTGGAAGGTGCCAGCTCTGGTTTCCCTCTTTGAATTTGTGGCACACTTCTTCTGGGCCATTATGGAGAATTAGAAAGGAAGGACTTCAGAATTTGATTCATCACAGGTTGTGTGTGTGAGTGCGTGCTATTTAGCCTTTTCAGCTGGTCTTGGAAACAGTGATCTATTTGTAAGGCGCAGCTGAGGGAATGAGGTGAATGGAGACCGTTGTCGTAGAAGCGCAGGTGTCCCAGTAATGTCAAGCCCCTATGAAAGGCAGAGACTCTTCAACTCCGCCATGAGCTGGAGCTGGCACGATGTTCAAATCGGTGTCTAACTTTAACGACACGGATGATATTTAGGAAAACAAACTGAATGTCACTGTGGTATACAAGAAGATAATACGTAGCAGTCGTCAGGAACATCCAGACAGTCTACATTTTTCCATCCTCCCAGCTTCCAGCACACCTGAGCCAAACCAGCAATCAGACATGAGCACCAAATACCTGGTACCAGTGTGTTGGGAGAAAAAATGTAGTCTGAAGATCCCCAGGAGTTGATAAGCAGTATAGTAATTAATTGTCTGTATAGTAATAACTTGATTAATACGTTTATGTTTAAATGAAGATCAATCGATCTATCGATCCATCCATCCATCTGCCAGGACAAGGTAATGGGGTGGGGTGGGGGGGGGGGGGGG
>JABFEA020000110.1:21885116-21905471 GCA_019775915.2 Cyphomyrus plagiostoma | reverse complement strand
CCCCCCCCCCCCCCCCCCCCCCCCCCCCCCCCCCCCCCCCCCCCCCCCCCCCCCCCCCCCCCCCCCCCCCCAGGAATGCAACCCGGACAGCATAGGACACAAGGTAGGGGTACACTCTGGACAGGATGCCAGCCCTTCACAGGACACATGCACCATGAGAAATATAGAAACACCCGGTCAACCAAGTGTGACTTTTGGGTCTGCAGGAAGAAGCTTAATCTCCTGTAGAAGAACCACGTAACACAGGTTGAATATGCTAACTACACACACAGAGGTGGAATTAGAACGCCGAGTCCTGGAAGAGTGAGCTGGCTCTACCACCCCCTGAACCACTATTTATTCAGAGCCACTGCAGTTTTGCCTGTATTTAAGTGTTCGTTTCTCCATATAATCAATGCATCTTCATGGACTAATGGATGGGCATGGCTAAGTCTAAATAGCCTGCTGTGATGGTTCACACCTCAGTGCAACTCTTGGAGTCTCTGACCAGCCGAACAGCATGTGGAAAGGTCTCCTGTGTTTTTGGGAATTTGAATATAAGCATTCTGGTCAGCAGTGCCTAGTCAGACGGTGGAATAGGATGGGCTTGACAACTGGTGAGCGCTTGTGCCAGTTGCCAGGGAAACAGAGGTCAGTGAATCGTTTCCATGGAGTTGCCTACTTGGGATTCAGTGAACGGAGAACCATTTTGTGTGCGTAGCAATGGGGGCGGGGAACAGGAGAGATAACTGCAGTATCCGGGCAGCCAGGAAACGGAGTTGTGTATTCATTTGGCTGCTAAGATAGATACCTGTGCTTATGGGTGTGGACGAAAATGCCTCGTAGGTGATGTACAGATATATGGCTGTATGATACTATATGTGAGCGTCTAGGGCAGGGATACTGAATTATGGTTGAAATTCTCCGACTAGAGGGTAGCCCCTCTAAGTAGATTTCACCATTCGGGGGGGGTTCTCCTCCGCAGATTTTGCCGATTGGGAGAGGATATGATTGATTGCACAGTCCAAATTTAATCGTGTTCCATTCTCGATGTGCTCGTTCAATACTCCTGATCTAGGGCATGAAGGTTTGAAAAGCCATTTGCGTAAATCTGGCTAAAGCACACTCGTGCAGTAAACACTGAACTCTGCTGTGAACCAGCTTTGTACATCTATACAAAACAAGCAAATATTTCAGGATGGTTTTATTGCATGTGCAATAGGATTGCCATCACCCGGAAGGGAAAACATCTAATAGTCATGGGAGATTGTTCGCTGTTAGCTAATTACCCTTCTGGCTTCTGACGGGATTCACCAAGAATATCCTTCTACTTCAAAGTGACTCTACTGACACTTTCTGTTCCATAGCCCAGAGAGCCATGTGAGAGTCTTTTTTTCAGTCTGTTTTCAAAAAGCTTGCCTTAATGAGTGATGGCCTTACACTGAGTGCATTGTGCTCTTATTTATCTGTGATGTGGTGGAACATGCGAAGGCACAGCTATCACCACAATGGCATCTCTTTATCATTTTCTGAGAATTTAAGGCATGACGTTAATCTTGATTACACTTATCTTAAGGATTGATAGTCTATTAACGACGCAGTCAGGGGTGGTCGCACAATACTTTTCTGTCCGCTGTATAAGCGCAAAGGGTTATAGTGTTGTATAAATATATCCAGGCCCTAGTGCTTAGTGTTTCCAGTACATTTCTTTGGTGGAAGCTATTGTCCAAAGCGAAATACACATGGAGCAGAGGCGGACATTTCAGGTCCATAAAGTAAAAATACAAATCAGGATTTTGTTTCAACCAACCAGTTGAGTACTCTGTGACTGTGACTCTTTATACCTGAAATGTCCGCCTCTGCCCTGGAGCATTTGGGATTAAGGGTCCTGTTGAAAAGACCAACAGTTTCATCACTTTGCAAGCTATGGGATTTAAACCTTCAATCTTGGGCACAGAGTCCTAACCCGCAAAGCCACATACAAACCTAAATGCTGTAATATATTTGCTGGTCGTATGCCCTTTGAGTTACATGTCATCTGCTACACACTGTGCTATTTTGTACATGCCATCCTGTCCTGGCATTCACTGGCATTTGTGGTGAAGGGCGTGGTCCCCTCTTCCCCGAGTTCAAAAGGCCTCAGCTCCCAGTACGGGGATTAGTTTGGCAAGGGGTGGTGTTGCACCGTGCCCTAAGCCAAATTAAGCTGCATGTGGGCTAGCAACATACCTTTGTACGTCACCTCCATACCAAAATATTCATAGGGGGAGGGAAGGTTATGGCTAGGCAATGGCTATAATTTGATGTTTGTATGAGACACACCTGTGCCATTTTTATAGCTTCCAACGTGGCGTACGTTGTACATTGTCATAATTTCCCAGAAGCAACGTATTTGGACTTCTGGCAATGATGTCTGGAGCTGATATCAAAGATTGGAATCAGGCTGATCCAGGCATTTTGTAATTGATCTGTATTGGCTACCAAAGCCCAATATATTTCATTTCCTGTGTCCACATTCCAGAAACATCATAAGGAAAATAGTGCAAAATCGCCAAATGAAGAATACACCAATGCCTACTGTATATGTATGCATATTTAAATATATATTAAACGATCGGATTGGGACTCAGCAGATATAGCCTAAATATTGAATGGATTAGATCAAGGTGCCAAAAAAGTGAATCAGGATGCCAAACCATCCAAGTACATAGTGTGTAAATAAAATTGTTTTACATATAAAGATATATTACAGCTATTTTTCAAATATTTAAATCTAAGTAGTCAAAGGAGAAGTGTTCCTCTGAATCTGTCTCAAATTTGATACTTTATACAATCTATATTTGAATTTTAAAAACTGAATGTGCAGTACAATGGAAACAGTCTGGAAATATGAAACACAGTGGAAACTCAACATTAGCAGTGGAAACCTAGCACACAGGACAGGGGATAGTATCCTTCAAATACGAGTTTGAAGAAATAAGTAGAAATAATCCAGGCATTTAATGGTAAATGGTATGACAGCTCTTGACAGAGTTCAGGCAAGGTAGCATGCTCCTAAAGGCACTGGTTTGCTTCCTGCAGCAAGCAAGAGAAGTAGAAAGTGGGGGTTTGACTCCCCCAGGGTGAAACATTATAAAAAATCTCCACTTCCACTTAGTGGGAATAGAGCTAGGAATGACTGGTTCTGAGAGGCTGGAGAAATCCCAGTATGGAAGGAAAATTTAATCAACGACCAACTGGCCTGGTAAATGGTGAAACTGGAGCAGCTCTGTAGCAGCTCTTTGCGGGTATAAGCATGTTTGAGCATGTTGCTGTTGCCTGGCAGCGGGACACGCTGTCTCTCGGTGGCTCATGAACTGCACTGACAGGTTCTGGGGGCAGCAAAACCCCATTGCGACACCATGACGCATCTCCACTGGGAAACTTCCGGGCTTCCTTCTTTCCAAACACTCCCCGAGCACTGCGTGGGCAGACACAAGGGCCCTCGGCGCCACAGTGAGACGTTGGCCCCATGACAGCACCTGTGGTAGACATAGCTCAAAACGGGAGGTTTTCACAAGTGCTGGTCAGCTGACCTGGAGCTGTTTTCCGGTTCCACAAGCACCCCCCCCCCCCCAATACTCATCCAAGAATAACTTCAAACAAGGAAGCTGAGTCAGGGAGAGGGCAAGCCTCCAGAACCAGTTGGCCGCCACTGGCTGGAGATCACTGATCCCTCAGCCACCCATACAAGGACGCTCGGTTAGGAGGCCATAGCAATCAATATTCAGAGGAAATGTCCTCTTCTGCCCCTCCTCCCTACACACCACTGCAGCTCAGAATATACAACTGATTTGGCTTAGCAGCAGCAGATGGTTGCTTGTAGCTATTATGTTTATTGAGTATGTGGAACGCAAGAGCTGGATGCTTCAGGGAAGGGAAAGGTTTGGGTTACCAGCCCCAATACTGAAGATGAACTGATTTCATAAAGAATATAAAGCATGTTTGCTTGTTTATTAGGGGAGAGATGGGAGGCAAAGCTGCATGTAGCCTATATACTCAACAGACTGTCATTCAACCATGTTTCAACCATGTTTACATTGTGCGTAACGCTAACTGAAAGCCACTGAGGAGTAGTTAAGTTTTATAAACGTATTGCAGAAGTTCCATAACTATTCGGTTACTTTCTGTACACCTTCCGATGCTGGCAATTATTTCACAACTAAATATACTTTCTATCCCCCAGCCCTGCCCACTGATTTATTATGGTTCTGAGAGTGCCAGTAAAATCTCTTTGATTCATTTCTCAGTCTCTGTGCTGTGGTTCTGTGTTGTGTCATGAGGAACTACGTTTTTCCCACGGTAGAATGTGGTATATGGTCCCCCCTGCAGCTATTTGAACATTACTGTGCAGCCCTCGGTCTCATCAATCTCAAACTATCTCTCATATAACAGTGCCTGGTTGGAACCCTGATAAGGGCTGTCATTATGTATGTATGTCATTACATAGCCAATAGCAGTCACAGATCCTTGGGTTATTTTGCTTGAGGTATGTTTGAGATAGCAAAGCCATGAAGCATTTCGGTAATTCTTCTGCGCCCTTATTGTCTGCCACTTGTGTTTTGAGAAACCTCAGTTAAATGCTCAGCCGGATGTTTTGCAGCTGAACCCAATGTCATGTGGTCGCTCCGTGTTGACAGTTGACACAAGCCTCAGCTGCTTGTGTTGTTCTCGTTCTTTAGAGGTCAATATGGAACCAGGCTTAGCCACACCTGCTCTTTGTCCATGTGCACCACCCAGCCCTGCAAAGGGGACGGAGCAGGATGGGGTTTAAGTAAACGCATATCTGCCTTTGAGCTCAGCTGTCTGCCATTCACTCAGGGTGTGGTACCAGCATCTCCTGGGCGACTATGCATTTCACAAGGGTAGCGTGTAATTATTCCCTGTCCTTAGCCAGGAACTCAAGTGTTTGATCTCACAGCCTCTCAGCCCTTCCATTAACACGAACATAAAAGGTAGCACTCTTCACCTTAAGCTTTGATGACAAAACACGGAAGATACATCACGTGTCAGTGATTTGTTCTTGTAATCAGCAGACAGTGTTTATCAGTAGACTGGAATCCTCCACTGACACAGTCAGCTGGAATGAAGGAGAATGGGTTGTACCTTCTATAGCTTAAGAAGTATCCAGTGGCTGTTTTGTATGCGGAGCACTTGGTGTGCTGGGGTAGGCGGCAGTAAACGCCGCGCGCATTGTCAGGCGGGCTGCACGCTAAACCTTGTGTTTCCCATTAAAAAGACCCGGAGAGTTCCAGATCCCGAGGAGCTGGCACAGTAACCCCCCCCTCGCCCTTCCCCTGGAGACACTGTGTCAGCAGTTAGCCGGGCCAAGCAGCCCACACACTCCAGTCACTCCCCACCATGGGATTTTTTTAAAAAATTTTTTGCTCAGCTGCATGCTTTAGAGGTCGTTGATGAATCCGTTAATGAACGTATATCATTTGTGTAAGATGAAAAGTTGGACAGGTGGAGTGAATTCTAGTCATTGTAGAGGTTAGATAGGCACTCATGAATGTACAGTTATATATGTTTATCTACCTATCTATCTACCCATCTATCTATCTGTAATATATATCTTTACACACACAGACACGAGTACAATGACAGCAACACTGAATTAAAGGGGCTTTAACTAAATCACAATTGTAAACCTATCTATAGAGGTGAGTCAGTTGAATCTTAGCTTTCAGTATGTGCTGGCGGTGACACAGGTCTGACCAGGAGCACTTTCAGTTTTCAGGAGTTGAAAAGGCCAATGACAGAGTTCCTGAATTGCAGGTGCACCAGACACAAGACAGCACAGTGTCTTCATGTGTTGATTTACATATGCCGTAAATGAACCAAGTGCCTTGAAAGGGTGACGGTGGCTGCAAGCTCAAGCCAAAAGGGAGAAATATTTAACCATGGACAAACTAAACAGCTTTAAAAATGACCATAATCAGCAACTGTGATCCAATCTCAATAGAAACTGAGAGCTTCACAAAGCTGACAAATATGGCAGGGCTGCCGGTTGGTAACCACTTAAGAAAATTGACAGAAACATCTAACGGGGATCTGTAATGGTGTAAGTAGTCATCTCATGGGAGATTGGTGATTGTGTGGTCATGTAACAGGCAAGGCCATTTCACAGAACTCTGTGCACCCAATGCTACATACACTGTTCCCTCATCTGATAACATCTACGTGAAATTCAAGAGCAGTTTTCTAAACCCCAGGATGAAGTCAAACACCTTCCACAGCCTCCTCAACTACCAGATCTACACATCATTTATATTTTATGGGAATTTCTGGAGTACAGCACGTGACATAGATTTGTACCCCCTTGTCTCATAGGGAAATGAAGGCTTTTCTCCCCAATGGATGGTCCAACACTTCTCTGCAGTCAGTTCAGAAATTGTCTGCTGGAATGATAAGGATTGAAAGCAAAGTTGGCCCGGCTCACTATAATGTACTTGATATTTTATCCACCTTATTTACATTTCAGTTAAAATTAGAAAATAAATTATGGGCTGTTTGTAGTCAAGGCTGATCAGGATGCGTTAGGTGGCTTATACCAATGTTCATAGCAAGGGGGTGTCGATTTCCCACTCTGGTCGCTGGAGCTTGAAGTGGGAGGTTGTCATGGTAATGTACCCGCAGGCGGACGTGTGCCTTATTGAAAAGCAATGGGTGGTGAGTGAACGACAGGAAAGGTGGGGGGGGGGGACCCAAGGGCCGTGGGGAGCGGCTGTCCCCTGAGCCAGCCAGCCCCCCCCCCTCCCCACGCTGCAGCTGTTGGACAGCTGGCAGTCTGAGGAAGGTTGGAATGGGACTGACTCCAGCAGGAATGCCTCACTGCTTTCTGTCTCTTGTGGAGGTCACCCATGTGAGGCCGGCCCCCGAGTCCCGTCCCGCGGCCAAAGCCGGCACGCAAACACGGAGGCAGCTTTGTTCCTCGTGGCGGTAGAATGTCCTGGTTTATCCTTGCAAATCTTTTGCCATTCCTGGCCGTCTGCTGGAAGAAGCATGTTTACTGTTTCTCCTTTTCTTCTTTCCCCCTGTAAGGGGGGGTGTATGGGTATAACCATGGGATGCGAAGCATGTGTGACTTCAATATGTTGCAGGCGCATGGCTAAATATAAGAAGGTGACATTTAAGTCTCTCCTGGAGGAAACAGGACAAGCGCATCACTGTGGGTAGAATGGAGAAGTCGAAGGCTGTAAGATGGCAGCTTTGTGAATCATGTGTTTGGATTTGCCTTTTAAACAGAGGAGGATATGTGGGCTTGCCGTTCATTTTTCGGAGGTGATTGCGACAGGACTGACTTCCTGTAATCCGTTCGGGCTCAGAATAACCGTGGGCCGTGGCTAGGATGAGCAAGCAAGGATCTCACAGGTCTGCACCGCATCTGCCATTATTAGACTCAGTTATTGTTCTTAAATTTGCATTTTTTCAGCTAATCTAGTCTTTTAGGTCCTTTCATGGGTGCACCGGAACACATTTCACGCTTCACTCGGTCATGATGGAACTGACGTGTGTGTGCAGGAGACAAGGGTGGAGAGAAAGCCCCCCCCACACGCCTCCCACCACACTCCTCTATCTGCAGGAAGACAGCCAGACTTACTGGGGCAGGAGCATAAGACCAGCGGTCTACCTCTGTATGCACAAGTAACAAGGAATCATATGCTGGCTGCCACGGTATGGCAAAGGATCTCCTTTACGTCCCGACCACATGAAAACTGCCAGTTCTGTTCACTACTGACTTTGAAATGTCCAAAGCCAAAGTATCTTTTATTATCAGTTTCAGAGGTGTGTATGGAGTCGTGCAATATGTGAAATATTGTTCTCATTGGCCATAGTGAGAATGAGAAATAAACAATAGAATATAAATACTGAGATATATAAACATAATATAAACAACTTTTAAGGTATGAACGTTAAGACAGACAAAGAGATACTTAATTGCCGGATTGGTGGGAAAAGATTGTGGAAATTCACTGCGGAAGTATTTGCATGGAATGCGTCCTGATGAGTGATTATCTATCAAAACCACATATTCTGCTCACACGGAAGGGCACGAGCCACCGGAAAGACAAGGCTTAGGAACTGAAAGATCCCCATCTTATTAAACCCCGGACGAGCTGTTTAATATCACATGCGTAGGCTGTATGGTAGATGTCCCTCAGCTGAGATTCCAGAGCTATATGCCAAAGCTCACAGCGGTCACAGCGAATATGTGCCGGGATCCCATAGGGAGATGGGGGTCAGGGCGTCGGCCACTGTCCGACCAGGCCGGGCAGCAGAGCTCTTGATTTGTCTAGACTGAGGCGTCCCGCCCACGCCTTGCGGAGACGGCCCGGGAGGGGGTGCCCGAGCATCTGCGCGGAATGTGGCCCCATAAATATGATCTGTTGCCTGACTGAGCTGCGGAGTGTCTGCTTCTGCATCCAAGCCCCACGCTTCACCCCCAGGGTGTCACTGTCATCCCCTCTCTCCAAGGACACAGGAAATGATATCCACTGACTTTAAATTACAACCTAAATGTTAATATTTAAAATGGGAATTTTAGACCGGGTATCTAAAATTGCCGGTATCCAGCAGGTTTTCGGTCCTACCTGGTGGCTGACAATCTTACTTCCAAAACAAAAAAGTCAAGCCCCAGGTAAACTTGGCTTACCCTCTGATCTTTTCAGTAGCTAGAAACTCCCCTGATAGGGATTATATTGTTCGCTCTTGTGCATCTCTTTTTATTCCATAAAACATACATTTTGTCAGTGTGTTTGTATGTTTTACTAATCTGTGTAAATCTTTGTGTCGTTACAGGGCAAATATCGACGAGGTGGAGACGGAGGTGGTGGATATTGAAGCGAAGCTAGATAAGGTGCGTTTTCACCGTGAGGATTCCCTACTGCTCTCATCATAGCTCTTATCAATATAAAGCATCATTTCTCAACTGCTGGGTTGCAAGATCATTTTCATTCTACAGCAGAACACTCCCCTGTCTTCCTACCCCACCAACGCTCCTGGCCCCCGCAAGGGCAAATGTCCACTAGCGAATTGCCCCTCTCCCCACCCGATTCATTGATTTTATGGGGGGAGTTCCTCCCTTACCCACCTTCCTGAAATCAGCATGCCTAAGGTGGAATGCCTGATATTCTACTTAGTATTAATGCACTATTTTGATAGTTGGGTTGTGACTTAACCCAGCAAAAATGTACTTCCTGAGAATAAACTAGTGGAAACCCACTCTTTTAAATAAACATGTTAAGGCTTACTTTTAGGTCTCAGTTTGAGACTGTAAGATGTTCCCTAGAAAGATATCCACTTATCTGGCTGGATAACGCTTGTGCTGTTATTGTTTTGATTAATTGTATAAATGGTAAATTATGCCTTGGTGACTTCGGAGGGGCAGGTGGTGATGTTACCTCACGCCTCCAGGATTAAGGCTTTGCATCCTACTTCTGCTCCGTGCATAGGCCGTCTTCAGGTTCTCCCCTTGCAAAACAGATGTAGGATCCCTCTGGCTACTCTGTTTTCCTGGTGCCATCCAAAGAAATGCATTTAGGCTAAGTGGTGTATTTAATTTGCCCATAGTGTGTCTGCATATGCCCAGTGATGGACTGGCATCCTGTCTGGGGTTTAGCTCTATGTATCTTGGTATAAGCTCCAGTCCCCCATGACCCTGACCAGGAGAAGTGGTTGTAAGATGGATGGAATGGTGACCCCACCCCCAGAGAGGTTTTTGAACAGTTGGCATGACACATATTAATGAGCACCTCCCACCATCGCACACATGTTCTCCCTGCGTTAGTGTGAAGAAACGCGGCACCACAGAGTTACACCTCTGGTAGCACCCAGCACGCTAAATTACTCAGAATTAGATTGAGCAATTACTTTACAGGATTAATTACCGATATCAGAACCATTGTAATTGTGTTGGGGTTGGGAGGGTACATAGCAGTTAAGAATTTAGTCCTTTTCCTAAACTGAAATTCCCCACAATTCAGATGTCTGGGCTGGGTAATTAGAAGCAGCAATGAGCTGCTGTGTGGAGACTTTCTGTCAAAGCCACCCACCCTCACCCCCCCCCCACTCCAGAACGCTGAGGAATTCTCAACCACCAATGGCAGAAAGCCAGTCAAGGGACATCAATATAGTGAAATCCATTTAGATGGTTGTTCCATTCATTCATCTTTTTCCCACGCCAATTTCCATTTATCATTCCTCAAGCTGATTCTCTTTTACTTCTTTCAACCCAATTTGTGAATCTTGAACCTTTTACTCTGGTTTGAAATAAGCCTTGATCTTGTGGTAGCTGATGGTGAGGAAGAGCAGAATGTCGAATGGGCTGACAAGCCCGATCATGGCTACTGGTACAAACTTATAGGATATTATCTGCGTGCATGTAAAAAAGAGAGGGATATTCTCGTTACAGTTACTGTTCTTTGTTCCTTTGCTCCTCAGTGGAATGGACAGCCATTTGATTGTCAAAAGCATTATGCAGCAGGAGAATAATTGAGTGAAACAAGCTTGTTTAGAACCTTTCTGGTGCAGCTGTAGATAGCTCCCTTGCTCAGAGCAGGAGCTGTAGCTAAAGTGAAGATGGCTCACAAATGGCAGTTATTGCAAACAAGCTGCTTCTTAAACTTCTTAATATGCAACCCCATAAAGCCTCCCATCGTCCTGTGCCTTACAAGGCATATGGGCAGAACGGCACCCATCTCCATGCGGTGGGGGAGGGGAATAGTAGTTCCAGGGATGTTATGGAATTAGTTACTGAAAACTGGGCCAACAGAACAGCTGTGTAAGAACAAGAGTCAGATCTGGTTTTACCCACCCAGAAAAAAAGTAGTTGAAAAGACATTGCAAAGACACTGAAAAGACAACTTGGCCGGATGTCACAACATTGAGATTTGGTTGACAAGTGAAAGGCCGTCTTTTTCATGTCGCTGAAAAGCCGTCACTCTAAATGCAACAGAGCTTACAGGATGCATGATATTAACATTGCTGCTATTGTCATTTTATCATTGTTATTTCTTATGGGCGGCAGTCGCTGTTGCGTGTAGCAGATGTCAAAAGAAGACAAAAAGGCAAAAAGGACAAGCGATAGCATGGCTGATGGGGCCTGGAAAAGGAGACTATCTGTCCAAAATCCTGATGTATGGTCACAACAGAAGTGTATACAACACAACTCATGTTTACACTGAAATGTTCCTCACTTGCTGCAATGTGAGCTTATTTTCATGACTGTATTAGGGCTAGTTTCATTGCTGTATTATATGTGGTCCGAAGTAGACGTCCATCTTGGACTAAATTTGGACCAAATCAGACGGACTAAACACAGCACAATTTTCATTGACTATTTTTGTTCTAAATAAAAGCCATGACAGCTGACCGGATTTAGCCAAAAACACAGTGTCCCATGGATGTCGATGCTGGGGGCGTAGGAGGGACGCATAGGAGACATGGCCACAGCGCAGGCAGTTTTTGGCTAACCCTCTGAATTATAAAAGTGGTTTTACATTTTAAAAGTAGTTGCTTAACACCAACATGAATGGAAAGTAGGTTTCTTGTGTTCTAGGTTTGTGCCTTTAAGCTAGGGGTCTCCAACTCCAGTCCTGGAGAGCTACTATCCAGTAAGTTTTCTATCCTACCTGGCTTCTGATGAGCCACACCTGCTCCTGGCATTTACCTGAGAACAGGTGTGGCTCATCCGAAGCCGGGTAGGATAGAAAACTTACTGGATAGTAGCTTTCCAAGACCGAATTTGTAGACCCCTGCTTAAAGCTGTATACATTCAGTTGATGGCTTGAGACTATGTGATGTTTATACTATAAATCACGTTGGGAGGGGGGCGGCAATTAGCACTCTTAAGACCAGTATCATTACCTTGATGTGGAACACTAAACTGTCGGACAGATTTCAACCACTACCAGGTCACAGTGTAACTGAGCTATACTGTCTAGCCTTATCTGTGTCTACAGAATTATGCACATTTTATTCATAAAATGTATTTACAATGGGTTTCTGATGAATAATTTATATTGCAACACACTGTTTTTCCATCCATTTTACATCCTACTTCATCCTATAGAGCCATATCTGATGCTGCATGTATGATGTATGGTGTTTGCTCTTGGTTTAATAAACATATTATAGAATGTATGCTTGTATGAGATAGAGAAATTGATTCCATGATACAAATAAGAGCTGTAGAGGCAGGAACACTTCATGGGAGAGTGTTTTTGGTCATCAAAACACATATTTTGCTCTTACTTCCCATGCTTTTCACGATAGTTGCAAAGGTTTATCAGTGTTCCAAAAGCATGCTTCATAACATTCCAAAACGCTTGCATCTAACAACCAAGTAAAATGAAACATTTTCCCTTGTCTCTGTACTAAAGCCAGTTCACATTGGCCAGCTTTTCCATGCCAGATCCCTCAAGCACTTTCTAGGTTGAACATGTGTATCTCGTTGAGCAGTGATGTCATCAGTGAATGCTCAGAACCTGTTTGGTTTCTTACACGCACAAGTGCTAAGAACGATAGCTGCCTGTACCAGAGATCCTACATTGGCAAAGTGTTGCAATATGATCTTTAAACATCTGTTAAACGTGGGAAAAGTTCTTTCTATTGCACGCATAACTTAACTAGTATACTGAAGGACTCTTTATTGGCACCAATGTACAACTGTCTTGCCATCAGTGGTGTGCAGGACTGTTTCCACAACATGAAGTGAATGTTACAAGAAAGAACTCTGTTTTATTTTTGTGGCAATACTGATAGCAAAGGCATGACATGTGGTCACGTTCACATTCAACAACAGTAATCCAGTCCCTGGTTTCCAAAGTACCAGTCAATTAATTCCACCTGTTCACCAGCACCATGTATCTTAAATGCCATCATGCCTGTTACCAAGTTCTGAGGTATTGTGAGTTTCTCCTTTCCGGGGAAACTTTCACAGTGTTATTCCTACTTCTACCGTGTCCCTGCCTTATTGCTTTCAAGTACATCTAGCAATTTGGTGTTAGAAATGTTCCTGGTTCAGATTTTTTGATCGTTTGGTGCCTCAACCAACAGATATGGAATCAGCACATGGACCTAGCCCCAGTTTATCACACACATGTGACATGTTTCTCAGCTGAAATGTCTTGGCAATGTTGCACCGATTACATGTTTAGTAGATTTCTTTTTAATTATTTACATCCATCCATCTTCTGACAGCTTATCCTGGGGCCTGTACTACGAAGCGAGGTTACTGGCTTATCGGGGCAACTTGTGGAATGTAAGGTAGTCTGGGCAAAATGTAAGTGAACGAATATGAGGTCCATTTAAACTGTGGTACCTTAAATCTGCCAAATTACCCCAATAAACCAGTAACCCTACTTTGTAGTACTGGCCACTGGTCAGGATGGAGGAGGGGGTGGAGCCTATGCCAAGGCTCAAGGATGGGATTCTAGTCCAACACCGGCCACATATACACACACAATCACTTTCTAGGTTATTTAGAGACACCAAATAGCCTAACAGCGTGTCTTTGAACTGCTGGAGGAAGATGGAGTACCTGTATAGGACATGCAAAGCCCATGCAAACATGGGCCAGTGGTGGGATTTGTACCACCATCACTGGAGGTGTGAAGCAACATTTATACCCACTGAACCATCAAAAATACAGAAGCCTAAGAAATAATATTTTGCCTTTGACATTAGATTTTGTGTTTTGTCATGTATCCTGGAGTGTTTCTCATAAAAGTTGCAAAACACATTATTCAGGTCAACTTGCGTGATTACAAATCAAGTACAGTATTTCCCGTCTATGAAAATGAAATTCTCTAATGCATAAAAAAATTGACATTTACATGCAATGCTACATACCAGCGAGGCAGATTCTAGGTTGCCAAGTTGACAGAACCTTAATTGGAAGTTGGTTCTGTGACAAAATTCTTTTAATGAAAACGTGTTTCTCTCCTTTTTTCTCTTCCTTTCTTGCTCTTCTTGTTGCCTCCCTGCAGCTAGTGAAGCTATGCAGCGGTATGATCGAGGCGGGGAAGGCCTATGTCAGCGCCAACAAGCTGTTTGTCAGCGGGATCCGGGACCTCTCCCAGCAGTGCAAAAAAGACGAGATGATCTCAGTGAGTGTTTCAGCAACCTCAGTCTTAAAATCGAATTATGGATGTAGGTGTACAGGTCTTTGTCCTGATCAACTTTACCAGTGCTGTACAACCGGAGTTGAGTATTTCAGATCCAGAGAGTGAAAATCCAGACCAGGATTTTGTTTCAACAAACCAGTTGAGTACTCCGTGATTGTGACCCTTTATGTTCAACTGGTTGGTCTGGACATTTACTCTCTGGGCCTGAATTACCCAAATCTGTGTACAACCAGCTGTTTTATGCAGAGAGTCCAGAGATGTGCAGTCGACTGATGATCAGGTAACCCTTGAGCCCATCAAACTCAGTTACATCACAGAATAATCTTCACACGTTAAAATTACACTACTTGATTGCTTCGGTATGTGGACCATAAGCAATATTAAAATCATACAAACACTAAATTTTATAATATTTTACTATACTTGGGGACTGATTATCTTCTTATTAGAATTTGTCTGTTGTATCTACTGGCTTAGGATATCAGATCATTGTCATACCTCATGAATCAATTAAGGGACCGCTGAGCTGAGATGAACATGAAATAAGTTTAGCTTGCAGTGAAGGTTTCCTGTTTTCAAAATCTTTCAACCTGAGTCAGTGCAAAATCCCAATTACAAATGGATTAGTCAACAATAATCCGGCCTGAAGACGCACCGTATCTTGGCGCTGCAGCCCAGCCCTGTGGCTCCATATGCAAGAAACCACATGCAAGAATATTCCATGCAAGTGGAATGCAGGGCTGGGCTTCCTCTTAGGTTCACCAGTTGTCTGAAGGAAAACATTCTTTTGAGATCCTGTGGATCTCAAATAATAATGTATGGATTCTGTTCTCAAGTTGCAAGTTGTATTGTTTTGTGTTTTGATGAACACAGTATTATTCTTATGCTACACCTACAGGGAAGGGAGTTAAAGGGATGGACAGCAGTGCAATGCAAGACAAGACAGTGCAGGACAAACAGCAGTGCGATACAAGAGAAGACACTGCAGGACAAACAGTCGTGAAATAAAAGACAATAGAGTGCAGGACAAGCAGTAATTCAATGCAAGATAAAACAGTGCAGGTCAAATAGTCGTGAAATACAAGACAATAGAGTGCAGGACAAACAGCAGTGTAGTACAAGACAATAGAATGCAGGACAAAAATGAGTATACAGATAAATCATAAATTGATCTATGTGCAATGGCACCATGCTTTCGCATCTACCCCTTCTGTGAAGTTAAGTGGCAATGAAAACTAAACATGTGTATCCATGTTTTGTAACTTAAAAAGCTGTTGATTGATTGGTGAGAGTGCAGTATGCTTATGGTACCATGCTGTCTGCGTTGCAGGAGTGTTTGGAGAAATTTGGAGAGAGTCTTCAGGAAATAGTCAACTACCACATGGTAAGGTCCTCCACGCCCATAGTCCTGCCAGATGCCCTCAAACAGTAGGCTGAGTAACATGGTCAGGCTTTGTTTTTCATCAGAGTCCTTTGTTATGTCAGCATGGTGGTCTAGCAGACATGACATGGATATCCTTTCTCGTGTACTGCTGCCGTAGTGCATGCTTGTTTTTCAATCAGGTCTCAGTGTAGAGCTACACGTGGGCTTTGACAGAGAGCTCCATTGTTGGGTTTTTGGAAGTCAGGATGCATTCGGCTAGGCAGGAAGGACAATGGAAGTGAGAGCGGGATAGCGTTGAGCACGTAGAGCTCTCACCCCAGGTTTCTAGCACCTTGTGTGCACGGCCCTTTGTCCTCTTTAGCAGAGCTCATTAATGGGGGAGCCAGCAGCAGAGGTGGTTCCGGGGCTGGCAGCTCAGTGAGGTTCCTGTACCATCAGTGTGAGGTTCCTGTACCATCAGTGACCAGCTCAGCATCACCGTCACTAGGCTGCGTCTGAAATGGCCGCCTCGCACACTTCTCATCCACTTCCTGCTCGAGGGGGAGCAGTGATGGAAACCTCTCCTCCTTTTATTTATTCCCGACTGGTTGTGTCACTGTTCGCTTGGTTTTCTGTTTTTGACTTGTAATTGGTGGTTGCTAAGGGAAGCGTCGTGAACTGGAATGAGCACCAGATGCTCTAATTTCAGGCTCAGCCGGGGAAGTAAATACTATATGGAGTATTCTTTTCCCTCTAAGGTCAGCATTGCAATTATGTTGTGTTTCTACAGTAGTCGTTCTACTTTATTCCAATTTCAAACGCTTAAAGGGTGTTTTACTTACTGCTCCCTGTCTCAATTACTAAGTGCAGTACATCCCTATAGGTCTCAGTTACAAACTGCTATACAATTACATGGATCTCACTTAAATGTGCTGTTCAGTGGCTGTATTGCTGAATCAGAGTTCCTTTACACCACAGTCTTTTTACAGCATGCTGTATGCTGACAAATGTTTATCAATATTTCAAATTGATTAAAGGTTAAATGTTGTTCAGTGAGCAGACACATGAGCCTTCAATGGCTTTAAGAAAAAATCTGCTTCTTGCACAAACTCGACAGGCCTGAGTAACACATAATGAACTTTTGTCTTCTATATGATATGGGCATTTTATTTTTACAGTGCTTCTCTGGTGCCGTCACTCAGTAAAGCCGTTTGGTGTGTATCGTACACAAGTGACTCTTTGGCTGTTGCATCACCAGCCGAACTGTTAGGAAAGAGGTGTCACATATGGTGACATGTGACAAGAGGTAATGGCTCACCAGGTCACCTGGGAGCAATCGAAGTCGATCGACCACTTCTCATCTGTTTAAAATGGACTCTTGAAAGGGCTGTACATAAAGTAGCTTAGGTGGTGATCACCTGACCATTTCCGCAGTTGGGATTGGCGGTGGTGGGACAGGGGGCAGTCGCACGGTGAATAAAAACACTGGACATGGTGAAGATGCACTCCAGACTATTCTGCAGCAGCCCATGAAAGATGTACACAGATAAACAAACAGGCTCCAGTGCCACCTACCAACATAGGGCTACAAACTTACTAAGTTAGTTACTACTCAATATAGATCATGAAGAAATATAGTAACTGGATGGAATACATGAACATTGATTAATGATGAACAAACATGGGATCAGTGCGCAACTAACACTTAATTATTGGTTAATTAATACCTTACACTAAGTAAGAGTACTACTGCATTATTTGTGTCCCCAAAGTAAAATGTTACCAGTGCATCTATGTACATCATCATCTCTGGTAGCATAACCCTCCTAGCACATGCCGTCTACGTCAATTATGTCTGGTACCATAGTCCTCCTAAGATGGTCTCCTTCCTCATTCAAGCCACTTGTCGTGACTGCCTATGTTCATTATTATGTCTGGTACCATAACCCACCTAAGATGGTCTCCTTCCTCTTTCAAGCTTCCTCATGTGAGTCACTTAGTTCTTGTTTAATGACCGGTGTATCTGTCTGCACTGGTAACTCTGGAACAATTGCATGTTACAATGATGTTAACAATATTTTTTGCCATAGTGTGATGCATTTTAGGAAGGGAAAAAAAACATGATTATTATCAAAAAGACATTGCAGGGGGTTTATATATCAAACTGTCAGGCATACCTTGATATTTGTGGTTGATAAGTAGTCACATATGCAGCTGAGGAGCGCTGAACCCATCATTTAGGAAACACAATTTCCTCGTAATACTGAAATTACGGTGGTAGATTCTGATGATGGGGGTATTGGAGGGGTGGGTGAAAGTTAGCCCAGTTTGCTCTACTCTTTGGGTTACATAAGCTGCCTACATACTTAAGAGCTATACCTGTTTCCATTGTTATTGTATATTCCCTTTCTATTGTTGCTAGTTTCTCCATTATTAACATGACGGTTCTTTGAACAATAAAAAACCTTTCCATCGATACCATAAATGCATTTATCCTGAACTGGCATTTTTTTCTCTTGCTGGGGAAAATCTTGGCACAGCTAACTATTCTGTGCTGCTTTGAAGGTGAGAGAAAATGGAATGGAACTATCCTGTTGATCATTGGACACAACATGGTTGTGTGAAACATTCAGATTGACCTGCCAAGGTTGCGACAAAGGGTTAGGATTAGCACTGCTGCTGCGACCCGCTTGACATCATTGCCGTAATTGTCTGTCTGGCACAGTGGGTCAGATTAAGCCACGCCAGGGCTGTGACACACTGCTCAGCCATAGAGGGCATATGGAAATGCAATTGTGAAGTTGCATTCTGGGTAAGCGTCTGGGTCACAGGACTTACAGAAGATCTGCAGGTGTTATTACAGCACTTTGATGAAACACTGTAAGGGTTACAGATGCGCACATTCATCAGTGTGCCGTTTTGGAAAAGCTTTTGTGGTGTAAATCTTGCGTTTCACGGGCACCGTCGCCGTTACCTCATTGGGATTCTTTTTCTTCCGAGCCTGGTGTTATTGACATTTTAATTAAAAGACAGCGGCATTTTATAATTTCATCGTGGCGATTTCATGGTGGTGCCTTTGTTTTTAGGAGGAGGAGGAATTTGGCAGTGGATCTGACGTGGGTGTCGCGTAAATGAGTTGCTGAGGAAACACCATGAAGGATTATGTTATGCAGATCCGGCGGTATGGGATTAGCACTTTCATTAGCCTGGCATCCTGGTCGTTTCAGTGAGGCAGCGCCCCAACCTTATGGGCAGTGCCTGCTAAGATACCTCAGTTTCCCAGGCTCCCCAGAGATGGAATGTCAGAGATGAAGTGAAAAATGTGACAATATTTTTGTTGATTTGATATATATTGAGCTTTGATATTCAGTCTGTCAAACAGACATAGGCATTGTTAGAGGAGTTTAAAGCACAAGGTTTATCCTTATGGTGGGAAGCACTGCTTTTAATTGATGAATTTTCTGTGTGTGTGTGTGTTTTTTTTTGAGGTTTCTTGACAGACTATCGTGGGTGAGAAGAGATGATTCAACATTGTCCCCAATGTACAGAACAGGAAGTGGGCAGACCTGTTTCAGTTCTGGAAAGCTTTGCCAAATGGCAGCACATCCGCACACAAGATTTAGGCGTCTGTGGGTGGGATAGGATGAATAGCGTGCAATGGCATGGGCGCCGTGGGTAGACTGGCTGCATCACTGGAGGGAGGTGCATGTGCTTGTCTTCCAGATTGGCGAGTGTCTGCGTGAACGAATGTGTTAATGTGCCATTGGTTGTGGGAGAGCAGCACGGTGGTGCGATGGTCAGCACGTCACACCTACAGAGACCAGGGTTCGATTCCACCAGAGTTGCCAAACTGTAGATATAAATGGGTGTGTGTGTTTTATAATTTCATCACTGAGGTGCCACAGGTTGGCGCTACCTTTCAGAAGTGATGCCCATCCTGGGTTATTCCCTGCCTTGAATCAAGGTCATGCTGCTGCAAGCGTGAGCTGCTGCTTTCACAGCAGGAGAGACGCACCGTTGGCATCCATCCGGGGACCTAAAAGGGCAGTGTGCCGATTGAGGGTATGGTAGCCAATAACCCACAGCTCCCCACACAGACATGCCCGGGGGGGGGTGCTTTATGGGACTGGCCTGCTGCATTTTATGGTCACATGCATTCCTCTCCAAACTGAACAGCCACTTACCAGCCAGCCACACAAGTTTATTTTAGGAAACGACAAAAGATAGGAATAAAAAAATGTAAAAAACAGGATTGCAGGATTTATTGTTCTCACTTTGTTAGATGGAATAGAGTGTCCATGTGCGGCTGTGCTGGTTGGGAGTCTTTGCTCGTGTCTGGAAGGTTGTTGGTTTGAATCACATGGCTAGTAAACTACTGATATAATTTTTGGGCACTTTGAGCAAAGCCTCAAATCCCAACCATGCTGGAAAAACATCTGACCTTAAGATGGGGTGTTGTGATATCTGAATTCTTATGTGCTTGTAATTTGTACAAATAGAATATCACACTCATTAAAAACAAGGACAAACACAGAAGGAACATGGCGGTTTACACATGACCAGCTGTGTGCTGGTCTGCTTCAGTACCTTATCAGATTTATGAATTATCCCATCTGGTTAAATTGTACAAATGCCAGTGTCACATGACATGCCACTGATAGTTTTTTAGTTTACATTTTTTCTATTTCTCTTCCAACAGCTCTTTCCTTTCCTAAATGTAAGCAAAATTTTCACTCGGGGGGGGGGGGGGGGGACCTGGAATGTTGGGGTCCACGTTAAGGGTTTTTAATACACATAGAAAAAATTAATAGCGATTTGTGGGAACCTTTGAGCGTTAGTGAATTG
>JABFEA020000110.1:21843024-21885016 GCA_019775915.2 Cyphomyrus plagiostoma | reverse complement strand
CCCCCCCCCCCCCCCCCCCCCCCCCCCCCCCCCCCCCCCCCCCCCCCCCCCCCCCCCCCCCCGGCCCCCCCCCCCCACCCGGAATGTTCTGGTCCACGTTCATGCTTTTTAAGACACATAGAAAACATTAATAGCGATTTCTGGGATCCTGTGCTCGTTAGAGACTTGGAGTCCTGGAGAGGCGAGGAGAGGAGAATGAAGCAGGAAATTCTTTGTGCTGGTGGCAGATTACGGATTAACGGGAGTGAGGAGGGTGGGGCACAGTGCCAAAGCAGAAAGACAGGAGTGACCGACGTAAACTGGAGTGACATCGCCAAGTTCTTATGTAATAAAACATGTTACTGAATACTATTTACCCACAATTCCCGGATTATCCTTTGGCGGGAGATTGTGAACACAAAGCATTGAGGAGTGTAGGTGGAGCTGATGAGTCACTGGTTTCTTTGCAAGGATCGAGCAGCTCGGAGCAGAAGGTTGCCAACAAAGAAGAATGAGGCTTTAGTTTAATTCTCCGAATGGCATGTTAGAGCCAGGGAGGTACAGGCAACGGTCATTGCTGGCTAGGGGGCAACTGCATCCCCATTAATGAAATGAAATTAAATGAAAATGAAATTATAAACGTATTAAGCTTTTCAACAAGAATTCAATATTCCTGCCACAGTGTCCTTATTTAGTGCTTTATCTTTGTCACCAGCATTTATTCCATCAAGGAAAACAGCACATTTTGATTATTTACATTTGAAGGCAGAAGGGGGCGCTCTTTCCTGTTGGCTGACAAATCCTTTTCTGAGTGAATGAGGGATAGGTCATCACAGACACAGTCATTTGAGCAGTTTCACAATATTTGTATCATTTGCAGAATCTGTCCCTATTCTGTATTCTACATAAGGAGCATATGCAGCCTTTTTAAATGTATTGATCTGCCACAAATGTTCAGCTTCATATGTCTGTTTAAGAAGAATGCAGCATTTCAGTCTAAAGCTATATTCCAGTAGAACTGTAGCTGTTGCGTTACATTCCTGAAATACCTGTTGTGTTGATCACTCTTGCTGGGCACTGACTTGCTGGGCTCTTTGATCTGAGCACACACCTGACACAACTCAGCCACGTGTGTCATGCCAGCTTATTTCCCAGGAGACCGTGAAATAAATCAGCCCACTTTGTAAGTGGCACACACTGAGCCCCTGAGGCTACATGCCGATACAGAATCCAAGGACGTAGAAGTCCCTTCCTCCTTCTTCCCCTGCCCCAGGAAGGCCATAGGTTGTGGAATCCCCCCCACAAACTGCTAATCTCTCAGAACTTTCCAAAGGAGTTTGCGTCTTTCGTCCGCTATATGGGGAAAGAAGAACTTCTACAGAATCACAAGCAATTAAGGAAGTTACACCTATGACATTTGTCATCCTTTGCATACTCACCTTAAAGACCAGGACTCCGTTTCCACATGGGCACAGTCCCTGTATGGTGCTGGTATGTAGCTCAGCAGCTTAAGAAGCTGTAGCTGTTCTCAGATGATTGCTGGATCAAATCCCTGGGATGCTAGAGTGATTTCACCATTGTGCTCCTAAGCAAAGCTGAACTGCTCCTAGGATTATCTGACCATGCTTTCTCAACTGTGCATCACTTTGTATGAAAGCATCTGCTAAGGAATTTAAATGTGGGAAAAAATACCCCCCCAACATCTAGCAGTGTGGTTTGCTGTCCACTTTCCATTCGTGTCCTGCGTCTCAGGTCTGCTAGACCTCTAGCTTGTTGTCTGGTGGATCATTAAATCAGTCCCGCCAGACAGTTGGCCGCAGAGAAGGAGACCCCACTGCTTCTCGTGGCGTGCCAGCATCTTGAGATTTACATCGACAGAGGGCATTTAGTAGGCGCTCAAGTCACGCAGGTTCACTCTGCCAGCAAGCCAAAAAAACAGCGTACAAAGCCAGACATGCTGCGCTAACGGTCTCTCACACTGGTCTTTGGGTCTGTTGTGTCTCACGGCACTAAATTCTGCGTCACGGTACGGACGAAGGCTGGCAGTCTTTGTGAACATGTGCAACACCGTGCTCTGCCCTGTCCTTTACCCACGGGCAAGTTGTGAAAGACCTTGGAGTTTCGACGATTTTTTTTCTTTTTTTTGTTTCATTTTCGTTATTTTGGTCGTCACACAGGCTACACCAGTGGAATCAGGGCCAAAGGAGCAACCGAAACACCAAATTTAGCGTCATCTCAGGTGTTTGGGTTTCTGTGCGTTACCTGCTGTTCACTTGCCAGGTCATTGATGCCAGTCACTTGAAAAATTATATGTTTGTTGGGCCAGTGATTTCAGGGCCAGATGAAATTTCAATTGCCGTGTGTACTTTCACAGCGCAAATACATTAAAACAAACAACAGCATGACTTCACCAGGGTCTCCTCTTACTCGAGTAACTGCATTAACTGGTTCTCTGCTTCTGAGCAGAATCGTTGAGATGATTGAGCAGCTTATATGGAAATAAAGACTTCTTCCGTTATATTTATGACAAGGATACTATGCTGTAGGTTTGTGAGTGATGTGTTGACATGGGCTCTGGACTCTGATAATTGTAATTGTATTAAAGCTTTACACCAAAACTGGAGAGCATTTAAGCTGTTCGAGGAGCCTCCATAAATCAGCGCTGATATCCTAATTCAGACACACAAGGGAGGCCCATGGAAATAACTCCTGTCTCCTGCCAGTTCGGGACTGCCGAGACTGGGGTGACAATAAATCTGAGGGAGCCGTCCAATCACTAATGAGGAGCTTAGGGGCCGGGGTAATGTGCACACAGAGGTTGTCAGTCCGATCACGGTGTCCCTACCACCGCTTTCCTGTACAAATGGCCCTTTTTCTTGTACCTGCAATGAGGGGGAGGCAGTCATAGTGACACTCTTTATGGGGATGGGGGCTGGTGGATGTGCATGTGCTGAACCCATTCTTCACTTGGCATAAAAGAAAGTTGGAATGAGCGCCCTCTGCTGGTTGATAAGTTTCATTACTGGAAAAGAGATGACTCACAGGATCTAATTAAATACCAAGTTGAGTTGTTTGCTCTACTCACTGATCACATGTCTGAGCCACTGTTTATCTGGTGTCAGTGATTTAATACAAATTCCTACTTTCCCATATGAGTTCAACCTTGTTTTGGAATTAAAATGTTAAGCATTTTATGTGCATAAACTTCATCATTACTACTTAAATTGCTAACATTAGCATCATGCTGCTTCAGGGCATCAAGCATTAGCTTGATGTTTTTTGTTTAAGTCTTTATTTCCACATACCATTTTGCCGCATAATCCACATGTTGTAATGCGACGGACCTATTATACTTTTTCATGCTTTTGCAGATCCTGTTCGACCAAGCTCAGAGGTCTGTCAAGCAGCAGCTACACAACTTCGTCAAAGAGTAAGTAAAGTCAGCACTCTTCCTTCTATTTGTCATATCTATGACTGGTTCATCCACTATCACATTATTTCCCCATATTATATACTTTTCTAAGGAATGTGTGACTAATGCAGACATGTACTCTGCTGAGTTAGTACCAAAAGAATATGATAGGTCACTGGTTTGACACCAGGCATGACCATGCCTGTCCACTTGTGGCACTTCAGAACAAGTTGGTCCAAACCAGGTGACACAGCCCTATATCCTGTAATCTTCTCCCAAGATCAAAAGCACACAGAGTCAGATGGCTTTAGCTTTACGGTTCTCTGGAAGAGTCAGGAGATTTTTGCGTGATTATGTGCTGAAATAAAAAAAAACATAAATCTTTACTCCTTCTGAAGCACTAGAATTAAGTTGTCAATTTGGAGTTAATCTCCTCAGTTCCAGCCAGCAATCACCTACAAGACAGAACACGATTAAGTAAAAAGTGATGAGTAAATAACACCAAAGTTAATGTCCTTCTCTGAAACAGAGTACAATATAGAGATTAAGCATAATTAGGCATCATGAAGTATTTGTATTTACCTCCAAGAGAAAAACTCAATCATTTTAAAATGTTTATTTTTTTGGTAACGTATGTATAAGTGTAGACCCAAAGATGCTGCACTCTTATTTTGTATGAGGTATTTGGTTTCTCTGTAGAGTTTTGCTGATCTGATGAATTGGCCCTAGTTTACACTTTCAGTTTCTGCCATTTTTCTCTCCTCCTGTCTGGCAGATGTCGTATGTTAGAAGACTGTAGAATAAGCAGAGTCCAGACTGAAAGTTCTGGCAGCCTGAGTTCTGGGTTGGCTGATATTTTCCTAGAATGGTCTGGAAAGGCTTTCAGTTTAGCTGCGTGGGGGGGGGGTTACACTTAGCTGGACTGCCTTGTGTTCACAGTGGATGTTTTAGGAAGGCAGGAAGGTATCTCTGTGTATAAAGGCCCCAATCCTATTAAAATTTTAGCACAGTACCACTGTTGGTTTAAGCAGACATGCCAGAGGAATCATTTTGGAATCTTGCTTAGCAATTTGCATTGCGTGATGAAAAGACACTTCAGTGAGCTCATATGTCTGAAGAAACATGCGTCAGTCTGAGGTGGATGGACAATATTTTTAGGGTTTGATATACACAGGTACCTCCAGTTCAGTAAGTATAGGATCTTCTGTCAAAATATTTCAAAATGAAATAGTGCCTGTTTGGGTTAGCACTGTTCCCTCAGCCCAGTAGGAGCTGGGTTTGAGTCTCCACCTTCTATGTGTAGAGTTTGCAGGGTCTCCTTGTGTTGTCATGGGATTTCATCCTGGTACTCTGGTGCC
The DNA here is from genome assembly GCA_019775915.2 of Cyphomyrus plagiostoma. Taxonomy (NCBI): domain Eukaryota; kingdom Metazoa; phylum Chordata; class Actinopteri; order Osteoglossiformes; family Mormyridae; genus Cyphomyrus; species Cyphomyrus plagiostoma. The sequence goes on along the minus strand of JABFEA020000110.1, from coordinate 21,880,267 downwards.
CCCCCCCCCCACACACACACACAAACAATCCAAAAATGTACTGAGGTTATTTGGAATTATCAAGCTGTGAGTATGCTCTGCAGTGTGTCACTGTCCTGTCGGCTCTGGGCCCCCTGAATAGTGGCAATGGATGGAAATTATTGACTGGTTATTTCTGTTAAGACAAGCTGTTATCTAAATAACAGGTATAAAACAACAATGGCCCTTTTTCAGTGCTCTTTGGGTTATTTTGCCGAATAAGAGTGCTCCTCTCATCCTTTGGCAAAGCACTTTGGTTAATGACGCCGGTATTCATCCTGAAATAGAATCAGAGATGTGACTAACGCCCGCTAATCCCCGCTGGTGCTCAGGGATGTGCGCAGGTTCAAGGAGACTAAGAAGCAGTTTGACAGGGTGCGTGAGGACATGGAGATGGCCCAGGTGAAGAATGCCCAGGCACCACGGAACAAGCCCCATGAGGTGGAGGAGGCCACAGGCACGCTCACCATTACCCGGAAGTGCTTCCGGCACCTGGCGCTGGACTACGTGCTGCAGGTGACACACACACAAGTCTGTCCTGCCATCGTAATAGACACATAACATCTAAACACCAAGATATGTGTTGAAATGTTATTACAAAATTCATGATAATACTGTATAGATCACACCTGAGGGTAATTCACTTGTTACCACAGCCAAAGATTAAATATCAATAGAAAAAAAACAGACCGAAATATACAAAATAGAAAATATAAGGAAAAATTATGAAAAATCCTTGCGCACAATTACTCATATTGCACATATGACATGGGATGCATTTTGAATTTTTCCTTCAAAGGTATAAGATTACAATGCCAATGTTCTTATATTTGCCAGTTTTCAGTTAAACAACATTTAAAGTTCATATTTCCTTTAGCACAAGTTTTAATTTCTGAACTCCTGTTTAGTCAAACTATAATTGAGAAGTGACACATTTGTCCAGTATAGTGGTTCATGAACAGAAGGCTGGTATGCAGGAATCAATAAAGTGTGGCATAAAATTATCCTTTTGGTCTCAGGAGTAAGATGTTCAGGAGACTATTTTTTATATCAGTCAGCAGATAAATGATCACATTACATGAAGACCCTCCCCTCTTTCCAAGGAAATAGTTTCCTTTGCTGGCTTAAGGGGAGTCCAGTCACAATTGAAATATTTCTGTGGGCGTCAGGCTTTCTAGATTGCCTAGATTTTCTAGATTCTTGGATGTATTTACTGCACTGTAGAATAGATCTGCCTGGAATGTCATGCTAGGCCACAAGATGGCGACAGTTTGTAGATTTTTTTTTTCCATGGTTTAGAGTTCCTGCTCCCATAAAGAGTGGGGCTAACCTGCTTCATTTCCATGGAGACATTGAATCCTTTGGAGAGGGATCAGCTGGTACAGTGTGATTATTCCATTCCAGGGGATCATACACCATGCCTGCTTGTAGCCAACGTAAACATGGATATAATAAGGCCTCCTTGTTTTTAAACGCCTGCGTATCGAGGCGGAAAAGGTCACCCTCCTCAGCAATTCATATGCCTGACATCTCCAATGTAGCCCTCGATGTTTTGTTTCTGCTCTCCATTTTGGGGTTGTTTGATTGTCTTGGCAGCAATCCTCAAGTAGGCTATTTTTCCATGGTTCTCTTCAAGCTGTAGTACATACTTAAGTACTACACATTGCCCAAGCTGTTTTCATTCATGCATTGTGTTTGTAACTACAGAGTGTAACAGATTAACATATTAAATGACTAGTGATACAGATGTGGGGCGTGTTTGGTTCTGCGATAGATTGAACACATTGCTGCATAAAGTGTATGTGCAGGTAAATTTCTTTTTACCGAAGAACTGCAAATCCAGCCCCCTGACAAATTATATGACAATAATACAACATTTAATGAATCCATTACCCTTCATTAACCTGCGTCCGACTAGCAAACATAATAGATGATGACTGTGGACAGTAAACACCATGAGGCCATTGCAGGGATCACATGTAATCATGCAAGTTCTACAGTGACTCCTTTGTGCTTACATAACTCCAAATGCAACTGCACAGACTTTTGGGCTGCATTATTGGTAATGTCCTGTAGATGGCGGAATTTTAAAGCTTTGCACTTAAAAATCTGTGATATTTGTGCGCTAACACAAGGGTCACCTACCTATGTGGGGGATTTTTTGAAATCCTGCAATCATGGATTTAAAATGTTTTCAGAACAAACATGAAGCCTCAGTTTCAGTATTCAATTATGCTCAGTTTATGTGCTTTGTATTCATTTGAATCTCAACAAGATCATTAACATTTAAATCTTTTTTACATTTCAGATCAATGTTCTTCAGGCAAAGAAGAAGTTTGAAATCTTAGATTCGGTAAGAAGCTTTGAGAACTGAACCTTTTTCTCACTGGCCCCTGAGGTTCCGCTGTTGCTCCTGTTGTAAGAGGACCTCCTCTGCCTCTTCCTCCAGATGCTGTCCTTCATGCATGCCCAGCACACGCTCTTCCAGCAGGGATACAACCTCCTGGATGAGATCAATCCCTATATGAAGAGACTGGCGGCAGAGGTGGGACCCTGACTGAGTGATGGACACCCCAATCCATCAATGCCTTGCAGTGATTACACCCTCAATCTGCCTGCCGTCTGCTAACTTTACACAGCCTTTATTAAGTTAGGCAGCTGCTTTGTCTGTGGGTACAACCGCAAAGTCTCTTGCAATGATTTGAATCCCTACAGCTTGCAAGCACTTCATTCTTATTAAAAAGCTAACCTACCTGCTTGCAACTTTATAGTTTACCACAAAGCTGGGTGTATCGGTAATGTTGTTGAAATAGTTTTATCAATGGAGTAACATTAAAGCCCTTTTCGGCAAATGAATCAGAACCACTATTCCTACTGCTCCCCGTGATCTTATATATATAATCTCTATCCTCATCATCATTATCATCAATTAAAACAGCTTACATGGACACTGTCACATTGCTTCATTTGTGGTCAGATGATAGATTTCTGGCCTCGTGATGGAAGCTGGGAGAGGGGGATTATGGACAACCTGATTGCCTGGTCAGATCACCATGGCAGGAGTTTGCTTGCCAAAATTAGATTTTGAGACGGGCACTTAGAAAGGCAGCACTGAGCTGAATATACTGTGAATAAGTGCATCAGGCCCCAGTCCCAGAAACTCTCATAATTTTGCAATGAAAATACGGCATATTCACTCAGGATTGTTCAGCTGAGTTGACTCCTTGGGGGGCAGATTCAAGCTCACATTTGGGGAAGAACTGAACGTAGGTCACATGCTGAATCAGCCAACTCCTGCTCTAAGCAAAGCTAAAAAACAAGACAGGCATTCGCTGATTGTCAGCTCTGTCACCTAGGCAACAGTGGAACAACTTGTTCAGGACAGCTCCCCATTTTTTAATTAGCGTATCGACACAGCTTTACCGATTGATTAAAATGACTTTGCCCTCAAGGACAGCGCCTGTGATTTCTCCCGATTGAATGCATTGTGTCTGAATTGCTTTTTTTTTTTTTAAACATATCCTGTGAGCAAAATATGAATCAATTAGCAAGGCGCTCTAAGCCAACATGTCATGTTGAGCTAACACAAAGACAGCCATGGTTCCCATTGCTGAGGTTCCTTGGTAGTATATATACATTTAGATGCACTGTTCATGAATTGTGAGTGCAACCCCCCCAGAAAACAATTTACAGTCATCTAATGAATCTTGTAAGAGTTTGATCTCATGCTAAGTGGATGGTGAGTTGCTCAGTGGGTTCGGCCTTTGTGCCTATGATTGGAAGGTTGTTAGTTCAAATCCCATCCTTGGAAGGCTGCCAGCTTGAATCCCATCCACAGCAGAATAACAACACTGCGTTCTTGATATCTGGCCTGACCCTGTGCTGAGAGACCAGGCTTCACTTTTATCTGTAGGTATGTGTGTGTGTGTCTCAAAGGAGCAAGAGTAGATATGTGAAATGCAGCATTCCAATGTACCTGCACATGTACATGAGCAAATGGCAAATTACTAAAGAGGGTGACCTGACAGTGGGCATTGTGCTCTGCAGCCTCGTCAGCTTCTCTCATCGGTCTTGCTATCCATGAATGATACTTAGGATTGGGGCTGCTTGCGTGTGTGGCTGCCCCGACTGACCTATCTCTGCTGTTTGTGCTCTTCTCCTGCAGCTGGATCAGCTGGTGATCGACTCGGCCATAGAGAAGAGGGACATGGAGCATAAGCACGCCACCATTCAGCAGCGGGTAGGAGCTCTCGCCTTCTTTCTTCCCTTCCCTCTCTTTTCTTCTTCTTCTCCTCCCTCTCCGCCTGGCTCGTGACTGACATCCAGGCTGCCTGCAGGGCATCTGACTCATCCTTATTAAACTGGAAAAAGGGGGAAGCGTTTCATTTAGAAGACAAGTGACTGGCTTAAGTATCTAATGACGTAGAATTAAGAGCCTTAAGGTGCTAATCCTAGGGGCATCTGTCGCATACGACAGCTCTCTGTCAGCGGCACTGATTTCTAGAGTTTTGATCCTTTTATCAATAACCTTTAGCTGCAGTTTGCGAAGTGAGCTTCTGTCTCTGTTCTGATCCGGTTCTATGTTACCTTATGACTATCATTCTCTATCAGAGGTTCTAGGCACAGGAAACATTGGTAAAACCCACCATCTGGGTATAACCCCCTCCCCCATACAAAAAGTGGCAAAATTGCCAAGTAGTAAGTTGGAAATGAAGACAAAGATACAATTATTCGGCATAACGTGTTACAGCAATGCAATAAACACTTGTGTAGAAATACAACTGAACTCTGGAATGCAATTAAAAATATAGTGTTATGCTTCCATCAGATATGAATTGTTAAGCAGACATGGCATTGACCCCAAAGCAACCAGTACTGTTATAATCCCTGGCAAAGCTGTGCATCTCAGCTGTCAGTATCATTATTGCATTAAATGAAATTGCCGAGCAAGCAAGGACAAAAAGCAAACATAGCAGGATGCAGGCTGGCAGTAGGATAGATAAAGATATCATCCAATAACTTGTATTACATGTATCACTGTACATCTGCATTAAAAAAATTACTAAATTAGTCATTTGGTGTAAACACTGCATGTATGTTCATGATTTCAGTCATTTTTAGGGACTTTGTGCGAATGGCTCATTTTAATATAAATACTTGGGTACTCCACTAATGTATGTTGAATTCTCATTAAATTGCATTTTAAAGATGTATTAACGAATACTGCAGTCTGAACTGGTGGTTCTTAGATTTACAGAAAGATTCAGAGGATTCGAGAGTGCATATTGGGACAAATGCTGGTTATATAATAATAGCTCAATAAAACTTCAGTACTTCACCGTCGCCAATGACATGCTCTCCGAGAGACAGACGTGCCATTTTTTAGCAACTTATTTTTAGCCATCATCCTCCAGGCTCCTTAAGAGTAAATGATAAAAAGGTACGTTTGCCTCGCTTGCCCCTGTCCATTACTGCTGAGACAGACAGGACACAGTTTAGTCTCTTTTGAAGAGATGAAACGGCTGATTGGTTTAGAACTTTCAGATGTTTGGAAAAAATGTATTTCTGTCACCACTTTCAACAGCTGGAGTGACTGTTGGCTTTGTGCATTAAAAAAAATGAAAAGGGCATTTGGAAGGGTTGCGTAATCGTGGAGAGGTTTTTATATTTGTGTTGTCAAAGAAGCTAAGTATTTGTCTACAGACATGTGATCTCATGAGGTTTCAGAATGGTAATACTGATTATGAATATTCAGTAAGTTTAATATTGGAAGACTATAAGCATAATTTTGTGTTGTGGGTTCTAGTTTATCTAAAGCCATTGGATGGATACCCATTAGATTGCAAGAAATCAGTGTATATGCCTGTCCTAAGACATTGTGGTGGATGGAGGCTAAGGTTCCTGTTGAACAATAGATAAATTCATATGAACCGGAAAGGAGAATCAGGACATGGCTGAGATGCACTCTTTGGCTGAATGGAATGCAGTACCACCAGCTTTCTAAAGTAAATGAGTATAAAAGCTGTAAACCCTCATTAAGTTAAGGTGACCGGCACGTATTCAGCCTTTGGAAATGGAGTTGTTTGTCCTAAAAAAGCACTTTTTGTCCCGTGGCTTTTGGTAGGACACATCTTGTTCATATGTTTGTGTGTGCGGCAGCGAGAGAGGATGCGTCCCCTGAATCCATGCCAGTGTCTCCTGTCACACTGATCTAACATCCCGATGCTGTGGGGCCCAAACCGTCCAGACAGGCCCATCTCCATATGAATGAGCAAAGGCTCTGCACCCCCCCGAACGGTAGTCTCAGGCACGCCAATCCCCCCCCACTCTCCATCACCACCACCACCGTCCAAAAGGCCAACGCCCCACAAACACACACACACTCTCACATTTAACCGGGCTCAGCGGCCATCTGTACAGGCAGGCCCCACCAATACCCTGGAGCCAGAGACACGCTACAGCAGCAGCACCCGTGACTGGGGGCATCCGTCACAGCCTTCTGCCGTCTGGCCCCTGGGTGCTGCTGGGGCTTATGAGCCAGGCTTACGGAAATGGCCCGTGTGCCAGTGAAACAGCTAATCAGTTTTTCTTTTGTCCTGAATAAAAATCATGCAATCTATTGTTCAGAAGTCTCATACATTAATTGTTATGGTAACTGCATGCAACGTTCATGTATAAATAAATGTTTATATATTTCTATTATAATCATTATATATAAGCGTGTGTAAAGTTATGTCGGTAGTCACATGTTTGCATGGTGATTTGTTCTGCAAAAATCACTGATGTTGCTCCTCTGTTTCCTCCATGTCTTTCGTCACGCTGTGCCGCTCTACGCTGATCTCGCTCCAGACTCTCATGGAGGTAAGGAAAATTCTTCTTGGGTGTAAATACCATAACACGCCGGATGGCTTCCTGGCACGTCTGCTCCTGCTGTTTCCTATAAATTAACCAGACATATGACACTTCTGCCTAAAATTTGGCTCAGTGGCAAGACACGATTAGACAGACGCTGCTGAATTACCAGTCGTGGTGGTTTGCCGATGACCAGCAACCAAATCAAACCTATACAAAGGCTGAGGACCATTAATGAACCATGATGCACATTCAGTGCTACTAAGGGATTCACTCATGTCTGGATCCAGCTGTTCCCCTCATTAAAGGCATTTGTCCTGGTGTTAAAGCCTCAACAGTCAAAAAAATCAAGCTGTGTATTTAAATGTCAATTTAATGGCAACACTGATAAGTGACATTAATACCTGGCAGACGCGTGTACTCCAAATGAACACTGTTTAAAGCCACACATAATTTATTATCAGCTGAATGCTTTAGTCATGAAATTTCAATGCAATTCAACACAGTTCTCCAGTATCATTATATATAGATATGGCTTTTGCTTCAAAAAAGGAGGTTGGTGGACATCTGTGGAGATTTATGTAAGACTGGCGCAATTAAAGTGTAATCGAATTTGAAACGCTGCCAGCGGAGAATAAAAAATAGCTGCCACTAAAATGCAGCTGAGTTAGGTGATGGATGAAGAGAAAACCCAAAAGCTACTGGCTCTGCTGAGTGTGTGTCAGCCCCTCCCCCCAGCCCAACTCCTTTGTGTACAACGTGATTTATGATTTAGTCCAAGGTGCCCATGACTGGAAGGTTGCTGGTTCAAATCCCAGGGTCAGCAGAGCAGTGTTATCATTGGGCCCGTAATCCCCATTTATTCCAGTAGCTCGGTGGCCCATTTTCTCAGTTGTATATTGTTTTAGGTAAAAGTGTCTGCTAAATAAATTATATTAAAAAAAAAACAGGTTGTATTTCAGCATGTACAGTGATGCAGAATCGGCGTGTACAGCAATGGTGGATGTTGTACATGAGTATAGCCTGTAGATGGCTTTGTACATCGGCAGAATGGAGGATTTGTTGTTCTCACAAGGCAAGGAAATTTGCCATCTGTAGACACATATATGTTCATTCGGCACACTGTGCACTAACTGGAGCATCAGCAGTTTGGGCACCTCTTAGCTACTTTAGAGACAGTGACATGCCTTGGCAACCATCTGCAACAATGGAATAGTCAGGATACTGAAAGCTTCGTCGGAGTCACTGTCTGGTCTTGTCTTAAGCCCTGAAGATACCATATGAAGCACCCAAGGGTGCATCAGCGAAGGTTAAGAAAGAAAAACTAATTTCTATAAGACACAGCACTTCTACCTCTTATTTTAGGCTCTACGCTAAGAGTCTTGTGTTTAGATAATAAATTTGGGGGTTTGGATGAAGGTTTTTGTGGATTCATCCTGGTCCCCGATTGTGCCCTTTCACTGTGCCTTTGTAGCACCCAGTTGGGTCGCAATTACGCAGTTGTTACCATAGTAAAAGTAGCTGAGAAAGGACCTTGCGTCTTTGTGCATTGATTTCTCAATAACCCTGTGGTTTTGTCGGAACCAAAATGCTTTATAGTAGCCAGTGTTATTGTCAATTTTCATTTGAAATCCAATTCAGTTTTAGTTAGTTTCAGTGTGGTTTTGTTAGGGTTTTTAGTTTTTATTCAAAATACGGTTTCCATTTAGTATTTATACTGTATATTTTAGTTTCAGTTTTAGTTCAAGGTTCAAGTTATTTTATTTCTAGGGATAGACTGAAAGTTGTAGAGACCCTACCTAAATTATTGCTTTAGCCATGAGCTTCACCTCCATTAAATCTGAGGGGGACGTGTCCCCCTCACATTTCACAATTATTTGTTTGGACCACCTCACATTTAACATAACATATTAGTTTTATGCCAGTTATGCCCCCACATTCAAAATGCTTCTGATGCCCTGGCTTTTAAAAAATTAAAAAACAGTAACATGGAACGTATTTGAGATTTATTTTTCTTTTTTACTTTTTTCTTTCATTTTATTTCAGTTCATGAAAATATTTTTCTTGTAGTTTTCGTTTTAGGTTTTGTTAACAATAATAACCCTGGTGGTAGCAGCTCTACGTTTTTACAAACTGACCTGTGAATAGTTGAATTGGAGAGCAGGAAAGTCTGAGGCCAAGTCAGCAGGGTGGGAGAGCAGGCATATCTTTGGATGGCTGTTTTGCACATTGGGTCCTTCTCTTTCGTAGGGCTAGAACTGAAGGGAAGCTCTGTTATCTTTTCTTCTATTCATGACAGCCTCCTAACATCCTTTGCTGGCTTTTAAATTGTCAGTCCACTTCCCTTTCAGCAAAGTAAGAGTGCCGCTGTCACATCATCTCAAATTCGATAAAAACGTGATTCTCACCCGACACATCTAAGTAGAACTGCTGTTTCTTGTCTCCCTGGTGTCCACTGCCGTATTTTTAGGAGAAAAAAAAATCAGCCTTAGATTGTTTTTTTCCCTCTGGTGTATCGCTTATTCAGTAAGGACTCTTTCTTTCTTGACTGACACTGCAAATTTCACACTGAACACTTATCCAGTCAGGGCATCGCATCAGTGAGTGTTACACTTGGGAACACAGCCTTTGCGTATGTTTGCAGGATCATGTGACCAGCATTTACAGCATTTACATCATTCACAGCTCCCAGAAGTGAACTAAGATCAGGAGGCGAGACACAGAGAAGATATCAGCTGCCAGTGTTTGGCCTCAGCCTTCACTCTAACTCAGCCCCCAATGTCATCATGTATTTGACCTCTTTCCTCACAAGTTGCGTTGACAAGGGACCCTGGTGTAAACATACAAGTGAAGGCACACTTCACAGCCTTGTCTGGGGAATAGCGTGGCCTCGTTGAGGTCATGGCCGGAACATGCGGGCTCTCGCAATCGGGGACATAGCAGCTCATCTATTTTTCAGTCGCCTTTTAATGGAGGAGCTCTGCCAGTGTTGCTGGCAGGAATTCACTGCTTCCCTGTCTCAGCGACTCTGCATCTCGGTGGGAAGAATAAAGGCTGCTTCTGCCACTGGATCCAGCGTTTTAAAGTGTGGTAAAGGACAGGCAGCATGTGACTCAGTGGTTCGACCTCTGTGCGTCTGACCAGGAGGTTGCTGGTTCGAGCCTCAGCAGAATCGTTGCACCTCCATTACACTGTCGGGAAAAGAGGGTACTACTTTGTACCTTTGCTTGTTACTGGGATTGTACCCTAAAGGGTCTGCCTCTTTGTATCCTAGCTAAATGTACACTTTGTGTAATGTTGGCTGAGTCAAATATGTAAGCCATAAAATGGTGCGGACTCAATATGCACAAAGAGGGTGGGATACCAAAGAGGGACCCATATTTAGTGAGCTCTCCTGCATTAATAACCGAGCGTCTGTGGGCAACGTTTTCATGTCATCGGTAAATTGCTGTGTCTCCCGCTAAAGGTGGCGAGCTTGTGTGTCGGAGTACGGGCTACCAGGCTTACTGTTTTCATTGTCCTCCTCCACGCTGCTCCAGCTGAGGCTGTACACATCTGCTCTGAGCATAGCATCTTCTTCACAGTCATGCATGCTTGTTTTGGCTCATTTTTAATAAATGTCCTTTGTGTTACTTTGATACAAAGCTAAGAGCGTATTCAGCTTGGGCAGTATTCAGCTTCTTTGCCCCCAAAAAAATAAGTGCGTAATAAATATGTAAACTAGATTCCAAACTGCACCGAACACACTACACTGTATCGGATCAACCTCCGTGTTTCCGTAGCACAACTCGCCACTAACCCTGCTGGGTGAGGATGAAGATTGACTCAGCTATACAGTAAATGGTCTTCCACTGTGGCAGCGTGAGGAGAATTAATCGGGCCAGGTGGGTTCTGATCCAGAGGGTGGGAGCCAAGCCCCCCCCCCCCCCTCCGGCAGATGGCATCGAGGCATGGGGGCGGAGGGGAACCTGTATTCGGGCTCAGCCCTCTAGCCAAACATGGCTACTTAGTGGGCACCGCCAACTGGCAGGATCATGTGGTCTGGCGGGTGAGTGCCTGGCCCTGTCTGGAGCCTGTCGCACAGGTGCAGCATGATCTCACGCCCCTCGGCCAAAGGACTTCCTGGTTTGCAAACGCGCTTAATAATAGGACATAATAGCTTTGGTGAAGCGTGGATGCTGTCACAGTCTCTGAGTGGCTTCGAAGGAGGGCTTCATATGCTCACAAAAGGCTAAAAATGGTAAATAAAAATATATCCACTATCAAGGATAGGTAACGTATCATATAAAGAAAAACAAAAATTATACACATATATTGCTCACATGAGCAAAATCATATGGGAGAATAATAGAACCAATGAAAAAGTTTGTATTAATGAAAAAACATTTCATCAGTATGCCTTAATCACTTCACATACACAGTCACTTGAAATCGTTTGTTCAAATGGGGAAGCACTTTTTAAAGCTACTTAACTGGAAAATTTTCTGCCATTTCTCTTGAGTGGTTTTGAATTTCTCATGCCAAAGATTAGTCATACTCTAATGGTAAATATACCCACAATCCCGTCTTTTCTCCCTGAAGGATCTTAGAGGTCGTTACCCCTTTAGTGATCAGGACAGGACAGTTTGGCAGCTTCGCTCAGGACCAGAGTCAGTCTGGACATTCAGCTCACAGGTCAGAGCCCCAGGCCACTGTGATGCTAAACTGTGCAGCACATTGTAGCAACTCATGCTAACAGGCACAGTAGCTGCCTTCCCCCAGCTGATCAGTGTACACCATTTTCCAGGGAATGTTTATCTGCTCTTATATATCCTGTTCTTAATTCTCTTTTAAAACAGACCAAATTAATTGTCTGTCTCTCAAATCATTCAGAGGTAATGAAAGGAAAGCAGTGGATTGGCCCACAACCTCATTTGTGAATGTTGGGGCGGGGCTTGCTAGGATCCTCCATTTAGCCATTAACTTTTTGATTAAACGTGAATGAAGGTTTTTTGACGTGACACTTTTCATCATAACGATCCCTTTCAAGCTGCTTACTAACGACTTACAGCCCAATTAATATATTCCCTGATCAGAATGGCTTTGTTTTTAAAAGTTAATAGTTTCATTACACGAGGACAAAAACTATTGATCAAGATATGTGAAAGCAGCTGATTATCTCATAAAAGGTAAGGAGAGCTTTGTTTTTTAAACAAAGTCACATGTTTCCAAACCATCCAATCTCTGCTCAGGTCCATGAGTGTAAACAGCATATGTGTATTTTATGCAAATCCCCAGATGTCAGTGTTAATTTTGTATAACCTATGTGCAGGAAGACGGAGGTGCAGTATTTGTGCCTTGAGGTGAAATAGCAGGAAACACTTTAGTACCCATTAAAGCACCTAACAGGAACGAAAGTAATGGTTTCCTAGTCATATTAATATTAGATTATGGGGAAAAAAGAGGAAACAATTTTTGAGTCCTGTGACAAATAGCAGAAGACTTACACAATGGACGAGCACAGTCCTGCCCTGATAAGTGGTATTTCATGCATCCGTTGAAAAATTGAAGTTAATTAACAGGAGAACAATGGACTGAAGAAGTCTATACATGTGTCACGCTTTCATATTGTCTTTAAAAGTTCCATCACTGTACTACTGCAGAACCATACAAAACATGGCCAGCATTTTCAGAATAGGTGCTCTGCAGATCAGTGTGCCGGTATTCCGGATTTTTCAAGCTAAGAATTGTGTTTCTACCAAAGTAGCCGTAGAAGGTGAAATGATAAGGCTGGAGGAAAAAAAAAATAGCCTGGAGGAATAGTTCTACGATGAGGGCAGCAGCTGGGGTGGCCAATAAAGAGCATACACAGCGTGCAGCGTGCTGGACAGCAGAAAGTGCAAGGGCCCCATCACTCAACTCAGTGACAAAGGACAGCCTTCCAAAGGTCACACAGTCAACTGCTGGGGTCCCGTGAGGGGAGTGACGGGCACCGTGTAGAGGCACAGGGTCTCCTGGTTGTCTGAGCACCTACTGAATCTATTCTGCATCTATTGAAAGGGCTTCAAAGAACCCCAGCTAAGTTCAGACTATATACGACCTCATTACCCCCTCCCCCCTCACGGCTGATGTGGCCTGTTCCTATGCTGTCCTTGTTTGATATCTAAGATATTGCATTTTGTACTATTATGTATTTGTTTTTCAGTGTGCTTTACCTAGCATTCATATTTTTCGAATGGTCAGATTAAATCCAGTTCTGTAAGCACATGGGTATAACTGGGAGTTCTAACTGTCTTTGCATGTGAGTGTTATAACCACATGGTCAGGCTTAATTATTATGAATTATTACTTTAATTATAATGATTAAGATATCAAAATGGGTGGTGTAGTGGTGAGTACTGATGCCTCATACATCTGGTACCTGGGTTCGAGTCTCTACCATAGTTCCATGTGTGTGGAGATTCCATGTCCATCCCCATGTCATTGTGGGGTTTCCTCCAGGTACTTTGATTTTCCTCCACTGTCCAAAAACATGCTGAGGTTAATTGCAGTTACCACATGGCCCATAGGTGTGAGTGTGCCTTGATGATTAATGCCCCGTCCTGGGTTGTTCCCTGTGTTGCGCCCATAGACTCCAGACCCCACTGTGACCACCCTGAGTAAGACAAGTGGTTGCAGAAAATGGATGAATGAGTTATCAAAACGGAAACTCATTCTTGTCTAATTTCCTGACACCCTTCATAGACACTATTCTCTCAGTAAGAAAAAAAAAAGATGTAGATGTTTATTGTGTCATCGCAGTAACTTCTCACAGTGAACAGTGTAAGAATGTCAGCTGTTTTCTGCAATGCAAGTCTTTGAGGGTACAGAAATGCCTTGTCTGTGTCACCCCCCCTTCCCCAAGGGACCAAGTTCTTTCTTATAACTGATATAAGAGTACTTTGGACGTCTTTCGGAGGACATCTGCCTGGCTGTAAAGCCTTTTTATTCACCCCGACTAATTTGATCGCACCCCAAGGATTTTACCACAGTTCTGTCATGCTGCATTGACGGTGTTACTCAACTATTTTTTTATTTAGGTACGGGAAAACGGATATTTTACGCATTTATGTTGGAGGTGGTAAGTGGGAAAAACGTTCTGGTGTTTTGTACAGTTCAAATGTTGTTTACATCTTTACTTTTCACTTGTAAGATTATAAGATATTCATGGGTTACGGACACATGGCGTCAATACATAAGACCAGACTATTTTACTCTCAAACAAATTTAGTGTTTTGCGTACGTGGAACATTTTGTATATTGTTCCTGTGCATATTGCGTGAATAAGCAACTCAACTAAGAATTCAGTTTACTTGAGCATTTGCCCCTCGATGTCCTAATTTTCATACTCACTGATCCATTTTTAATGTGCGTTGCTTTTTCGAATCCAAGTCCTGGGTTTATTAAAAATGGATGACAGCTTTTGTAGTTGGGGCTTGTAAACAGAGCATTGCTTTATACTTCACGGTAACAAACCGATTCTGTATTTTCTTCTTCAGCCTCAGCCAGTTTCCTGTCTACCGACAATTATTAACAGTTTAATGTGATTATGCTTCTGTTAAGAATATAATAGTTAAAGGTAAGACCTTTGTTAGATTTCTTAGTAGACTAATCGGAATGATATATATATAATATGAACTCTGCCTTGAGGAATTTGTACATCCTTCTGCCTTGTTGCGTGATTTACCGTCTTGTACGTATGAGAAACGCCTGCCTTCCCAGTGGCAATAAAATCTGCTTGATTAAATAAGAATGGCGTGGGGTGACTGGTAGCCAGATGGACCCATGCAATTCCCAACGTGAGACTTTCCGTATAGTGCCCAGACCAATAGCGTGTCCCGCACAGCAGTCGGACTGGGGAGGGAGCTGAGGTGTCGTAAACCACAGGATCAGCGTCGGGGCTGGCAGTTCTTTGAAAGCATTTTTGCGGTCAAGGGAAAGTTAAAAGGCTTGGTCAGCGCGGCGAAAACGTTTCTATTGCTCATCAAATGTCAGCTGTATGATAATTAGCGTTATTCTAAGGCGAGAGGCAGGTGGCTCGTGCTCGTGCGCTCTGAGCTTAAAGTCCGTTTCTGCCGTCCCCAACATCCGCTCGCGTCTCGCTAGAACTGAAATGCCGATTTTCTGAAAATTGACTCTGATAACTCTTCTTCCTTGTGAGCTGTGTTGTGCTGCTTATTTTAACAATTTTGGAACTGGCTTTCCATTTTAATTTTCCAATGCTTCTGGAATATACGAAAATTGTGAAAATGAAGATCTTTGGAAGGTTGGACTACATGTTGGTGGGTTTGTAAGCTTGGGTGCATTTATATATGCAGTTTGTAGAGATGCTAAATCACATTTTTATTGTGTTATCTTATTGTACAGTGCGAATATTGAATAAGAGAGAAAACATGTTACTTGCAACATTTTAACATGTAACTGTTTTCTCGTTTTAAGTAAATTTTGAGACAAATTGTTTTTTTTATAAATGTTACGTTATATTAATAAAATATTGAGAATTCTATCTGTATTAACACTTATTCTTCTAGTCTCTTGGTACTCCATGCAAGTCATGTTTGCTGTTGAAATGATTGCAGGAGGAACTCATTTTTTACAAGTGACAGATTATTTGAAGAGCAGAGAAGCAGTATTGAAGTACTGAATAATCAGAGTAGAGTTTTCCCTGGAGATGGTACTTAGTATGGTACCTTGGGATGCCTGTGTCTTCTTCCCAAGGTTGTTTATCTGACTACGTTTACCAACAAAACATGGTCGAGTGACTGCATTTTTACCCAGTGTTTGCACATGTGTAATGTCGGAGTTTGAACTTTGTGTCAATGTTCACTTCGCACGTGATCTTTTGTTGTGATTTTGCCTGAAACTGGCTAGAAGAAAATCTTGTAGCCTTTCGAACTGCCTGTCTATGAATGTTGATGTAATTTTGGTGCTTAATTTAAAAGTGGTTGGCAGGATTATTAAGGATTTGGTTTTGAAATACACAGATTCTTCTGTACCTATACACATATTTCTCTGTCAAAATCTTAAACAGGAGTGAATTTCAAAGACTGGTAAGGGATGAAATCCATCATTAAATTTTAGTGTCAGTTGCCATTCTTTTAAATGTAATCTGTGTGCTTTTCATTCAGATAACTACCTACTCATTATGTGGGTGAAATAATGGTTTTGAAAGGAGTGCATAAGAAAATCACAGGTAAAAATAAATAATTAGTTATGATGGCATTTCATTTTAACCAAATACACAGTTTGTTCCCCAAACTGTGTTTCACAGTGTTGAAAGATCAACATGGATTTTACATAGGTAGCCTTGCAACGGAAAACAAATTCAGCATGTCACTAAGTAGGACACCTTTCCCTGCTCTCCCAGAAACACTTAAGTACTGGTATGACAAAACAGATCAGCTATTACTTAGTGCATGCTGCACGGCATCTATGCTAGATGATATCTCTGGTTTTGAAAGTGTTGTTGCTGAAGACAGTAAGGGATTGATGTGAATGAAATGTATATACCACTCATCTGCGGTTTGCGTGCATTCTAGAGTTATCCAGAGACTACCAGCTATTGACAGAGGTTTTACATTATTTGTGAATTAGCATGTAAAGGTAAGTATTTGGCATTGACCCTGGGGGATGAATTGCCCCCACTTTAATTTTGTATTGAATAGAGGAGTCTGAATGTTTAAAGCCTTTGTCTTAAGAGTAGCAAGTTCTATTATCCTCAGCAATGTTCATTCAGTGCAGCATTGCCACTGTTAATATAACCATGAGCAGTTTTGGAGCATTTTAGGTTACATATGCCAAGGGCACGTCAACAGTGATGCTGCTCGGAATGTGCAGTTTGGTGTGATGCATGCTGGCAGTGTGAAACAGTATCCGCCTCGGTGCTGGTCACATGATCTGTTTTGAAAGAGTTAAGCATTGTTGGAAAAAGGCACTCCGCTGTGCATGTGGGAATCTGTCTCTTTTACCACATTCTGCATGTCCAGGCTTCTGCCTATGAGGTTGTACTTCAGCACTATCTATGTGGTCAACATACAGAAGCCCCCTCCTGGTTCTCATGACTTTGATAAATTGACACAGGTACTGGAGTCTGGGGGTATTACTCTGTAATATGAGATTTAGGTGGATAATCAGGATAAAAATAAAATGGCAGACAGATGGATTTGTGATGATTATAACAATAGCATTCATTTTAGCAGATTTCCTTGGATATTTCGTATACCAAAAGTGACGCATATTTGGGAAAAAAAAACTCAATTTATTGCTATTTCACATTGATTATTTCCAGTATCATTGAAGGGGCTGGGGAGATGTGTAAGTCATTGATAAAGATAATGGAGATCATGCTGCTTTTCCCCCAAGAGATTTAGATCAATAAAGGAAAAAAATGGAGGGAAGACATATCTTTTAGACTTCAGACCCAAACAACAAACTATCAGCTTGTTGCGATTTATGTACGAATTGGATTTTCAGTCAAAAACCTTGAAGGCATTAACTCAGACAGTAGGAATACTTTGGCTGAAGTGGGATAGTTATGCAACTGCTTGCGTCATACCAACGAACATATCTGTTGGGACCACTAAAGGCAGGGATGAATCACTGAACTCCCAGTGGCTTTTTTAAAAAGTGTGGTATACTCTTTTCTGCAGGGGGGCGGTGCTGCGTGAGTATAGGTAATTCACAGACTTCATTATAGGTATTTTTAACTCAAGTGAGAAATGAGGGAAATAGGGAAATTGTTATAAAATTGTTTCCAGAATTGTAATCAAAATACTCAAGAGTGTCTCACTACATTAAAATGCATCACATTTTTTTTTTCCCCCTTAGTGCTGGGAAAACAATCAGCAAAATTTGGTTTTGGAGTATATGTAGTGTTCTCAGGTGACTCATTGGCTTACTTGCCATGTGTTCAAGAATGTCATGCACTTACAGACCCAGTGGAATAAACCTGTTTTGCGTCGCTAGAAGGTCGTATAAGTGCCAGTTTAAAAGTGTTATCACTTACTTCCTGGTGCTTGGGAAGCCGAAGTAAAAGAGCACCCTGGTGCACATAGAGTCACATTCCATACTGTCAGGAGCAACACGCTGACCAGCATAAGCCCCGTCATTCTGTGGATGTCTGTGTACGACTCAGGTGCATCGCTTATCTCCAACAGGATTTCTCCTACGACGACTCGAAGGTGGAGTTCAACGTGGATGCTCCCAACGGTGTGGTGATGGAAGGGTACCTGTTCAAAAGGGCCAGCAATGCCTTTAAGACATGGAACAGGTGAGGAGTCGCTTGCTTCCAAACAGGGAAAGTACACTTAACAGCACCAGACCACTGGGCATGCATGAAGTTACTGAATTTCATCACGAATTGTTGGGTCAAGTTTACATGCACACTCACGTAGGTTGCAGTTGCTATTTCTTTGTAAATTATCGTTATGCTGACTTGTATTTGAATGTAATCATTTTTGTTTGTTTCTTTGAATGTAAGTCTACCTTCCTACCGACCAATGGAAGTCCTTCTACCATTTTCCAGTATGCTACTTTACATTGGTCATTAAGATTATCAAAAAATAACTAGCAGGAAAAAATATTTATGTACATATTTTCAGAATTACTGTACTAAGGCTGTGCTTATGAGGATGCTGGGGGCACAATCCTCTTTGGTTAAGTGTTAGAGCATTAGCATTAATGACCTGCCAGAAATCCATATGTGTCCTGATCCATTCGAAAATAATTCTCTGCTACCGCAGGCTCCTCTGCAATTGATTGTTGCATCACGTATCAGAAAAATGTCTCTCCTGATTGTCTCTCCTTTTGCCCCCACTGACTGATACTTCAATCATTTGACGATTCTTGATTTCAACTGATTTTAAGTGAATTAATGATAGTAGATATCTATATCTGGATTTTTGAATTTTCCAAGATGCCCAGGGAAATGTGATCAGACAAAAGCCTTCAAGGGCCTTGAGTTGTTTTGTAGGAGAAGTGGACTGCACCTTCTGCACAAGATGATCAGCAAACCTGAATTAATGGTTCTCTCTTGTATCTTTTCCAGGCGGTGGTTTTCCATACAGAACAGTCAGCTGGTGTATCAGAAGAAGTTAAAGGCAAGCACAAATCTCATGCAACACAGATGTTTCTTGTGAGATTAAGGGCAACCTAGAGAGCTGTCAGAGACAGCAGATACCTCAACACACTGCAGAGAGTTTGCAGGGTGCTATCAGTATCAGCCTAGCAGGTGCAGTGTTGTTCAGTCTTGAATGGTTTTTCAGTGCCTAGCATGCGTTTTACCATGCACTTCAAAATCCCAACCAGCTAGCAGAAATAGGGCACGTCTGGCTCCAGTCATGAAAGGGCCTCTAGTGGTTTGTGGAAGCATTACGGTGATGTCAAAGTCAACTTTGTCATTGTGCACATGCATGTGTGTATGTGTCAATTAAACAAAACAACAAAACTGAAGAAATAACATAATATAAAAAACTGTGCAACAACTAGTGTCCTGAGTAAGATGCAAGGGTCATATATTGCTGTGTGTATATGTATATAGACATGCATTTATCAAATAGATATACATTATATAAGCATATAGATATACATTAATAGATTACATTATATAGATATACATACATATGCATCTATATCGAAAATATACATTACATTGATAGGCATATACAGATGTACATTTACGCCATAGACATACATTATATAGATATGCATATAGACATACATTTACACCATAGATATACATTGTGTAGATATGCATATAGACATAAATTTACACCATAGATATACATTATGTAGATATGCATATAGACATATGCAGCAGTGTTCATGCTGAGCTGGCTCAGGTGATGTTGGCTGGCTGAGGCTGAGTGAGCTTGTTCTTGTACCATGGCAGGACTCCCTGACGGTGGTGGTGGAGGACCTGAGGCTTTGTTCTGTCAAGCCTTGCGAGGACATCGAGAGGAGGTTCTGCTTCGAGGTAGTCTCCCCCACCAAGTAAGTTCCCCGTGTCACAAACAATCAGCAGCATCAGATTAAGCTGAACTTCCCTTTTATTGGGTTTTATGGCACTCACTGTGCCAGACATTTCAGTAAATGCCAGTATATTTCTGACTGATACTCCGCCTGTGTGGAATGAAAAGGGTGGTGACGGTGCTGAAGGTGAGCATTAGTGTGTTTGGAGGTGTGACCTGGAGCACGTCTCCCCTTCCTAGGAGCTGCATGCTGCAGGCGGAGTCGGAAAAGCTGAGGCAGGCCTGGATCCATGCGGTGCAGGCCAGCATCGCCTCTGCCTACCGGGAAAGCCCTGACACCTACTACATCGAGGTCAGCCTCCGCCTTATGCATATGGCGTATTGACACCAATATGGTTCCATTAATTGCAGTTGCATTTTTTCATGTTTGACCATGCAGAACATGTGCAACAGAGTAAGCCGTTTAAGTGTGCGCATGTAGGAGTCAGCATTACAACTTCAGTTTTGCAAAAATTTCTATGCAATTTACAAATCAGCTTCATCAGAGTTATGCGAATCATTCTTCTTAACTACTTGCAATAACACAAATGCAGAAATAATGCTTAGCATCTTGCAGTTAATTGCATTTGCATTACTTTACATTAGTATGTATCACTTTACACTGTCCATCCGTTTCCCTTGTACAAGTCCTTCCTTTTGCCAATCTTTTACCTCAGTAGTGTCCTCACAGACTGGTCATGTGCTCATATGTTCATACAGCGCCTAGACCGCACGGCCTCGCCGTCCACCAGCAGCATCGACTCTGCCAGTGAGCCGCGGGAACGCTGCGTGCGTGCGGACGGCATACTGCACCGCGTCCAGTCCGTGCCGGGCAACGAGATCTGCTGCGACTGCGGCCAGGCCGATCCACGCTGGGCCAGCATCAACCTAGGCGTCCTGCTGTGCATCGAGTGCTCCGGCATCCACAGGTACTCGGGTCACTACCTCCCTGGAAGAACCAGGGATATACGCGTTGGTGTTTCAGTGGGGTAGCTATAAGTACAAAATAGTTCCTAAGCCTTAACTGCACTATAAGTCAAGAGTCAAGACCTTTATTGATCATGTGCAAAATGTGTGTTGGATGGCCTCACTCAGCTACAAGTGACTAAAGACAGTGCACAACAATACAGACTGCAAATATTATACCAGGCGATTAAAACAATACAGACTGCAAATATAATGCCAGGCAGTTAAAACAATACAGACTGCGAATATTATACCAGGCGATTAAAACAATACAGACTGCAAATATAATGGCAGGCAGTTAAAACAATACAGACTGCAAATATAATGCAAGGCAGTTAAAACAATACAGACTACAAATATAATGCAAGGCGATTAAAACAATACATACTGCAAATATAATGCAAGGCGATTAAAACAATACAGACTGCAAATATAATGCCAGGCGATTAAAACAATACAGACTGCAAATATAATGCCAGGCAGTTAAAACAATACAGACTGCAAATATTATGCCAGGCATTTAAAACAATACAGACTGCAAATATAATGCCAGGCAGTTAAAACAATAAAGACTGCAAATATAATGCAAGGCGATTAAAACAATACAGACTGGAAATATGCAGTTAAAACAATATAGACAGGGCAAAACGGGCTGGGGGGTGGAATTATAGACTGGACCTTGAACAGGAATGTCCTCTGTGTCTGTTGACTCATGGTTATGAAAGTGCCAACAGGAGTAACCAGCAGTCGATTAAGTAAACATTCTGCACACCAGATCCTCAGCTAGTGTGACGTCACATGAACGGCACTGAAGACATAGATAACGTTGTTGTCTTCAAGGTGATCAATCACATTTTCACTTTTACAACGGGGTCCTTTTTTCTTTGGTGCTTTAAATATTGCCATAGTTTTCTGACTTGTAGTAGGAGTGAAGTTTGATCCAGAAATGATTATTAGTGTTTGTGTAATTGCCACCCCCCCATCCCAGACCATCTGTTGAATATTCAAGGCCTCACAGGCTCCTTGTTTTCTTGTTCACCACTCAGTTATGGCTTAAAGCAGTGTTTTTCAATCTGGTCCTCGTGGACCCGCAGACAGTCCATGTTTTCTTACTGGGAGCTGGGAGGAAGCAAAACTATGGACCGTCTGTGGGTTGCTGAGGACTCGGTTGAGAAACACTGGCTGAAAGTGTACAGTTTTAAAACTCCTGCGGTGCATCGGTTGCCTGGACACCCAAAAAGACCCCAAGGATTGTGGGGAAACTACAATGGGAGAAATTTCTGTGGCACTTTTGGCTGATCAGTTACTTTCCCAAGGTATTAAACCCTGTGGTTTTAGATTTACTTTATTTAGGTGGAATATGTAACTATAGATACTTTTAGAAGCTTTGTCACATTACTTTCAAACTAAGAGAAAATTTGCTTGATTGTTTCCTCCTGAACACATTTCACATTTTAAGAGGCGAGTAAACGGTCTTATTGGATCAGCTCAGCATTAGCAGATCATGTTCTGATTCCAGTGATCTGGTAGCTGTCCTCCATCATTAATCTTGTTCATGTCCATAATGCTTGAATGCACTTCTAAAGTGGTATTACTATATAACTACATCTTTACAGATGGATAAAATTAGAAGACAGTGAAAATGTTAAACAAGGTCCAAGATTTACAAGCTTTATTGTCATTTATATAACCACAACGGAATTCTTGCTTGCAGACCACCCTGCAGACATTCTAAGCAGATTGTGTATTTCAAACATGTAAAATAATGTATTAGTTTTTATTATTTTCTTGAATTTATCCCAACAGGCTACATGAAAAGGTATGAAAAGCGTCACATTCATACTAAATTTGTCCATGTAATGAGGCATTTTGTGTTTCCAATATGAAGGCGGAAGGTTGAAGTGGCGCTGATTAATAACAGTGGTGATTGGCATTATACTGCAGGTTATCAGTGGGCATTCTTATTACTTTTAAGAATAATAATTCCTGAGATGCATTCTTCACTGAGATGCCATCTTGATCATAACAAAGACTTGGGAATTGGGTTATTAAAGAAGCACGAGTTACGTAACTGTCTGGAGCTGGGCGGTTGGCCGATGGAGGGCTGGAGGCCTCAGAGCCCTTCGGCCCGCATGCTTGACGGAAGCTTTGCACGGGGAGGGTAAGGCTTCAGCACTCCGTCGTCTGCCAGGCGCTCTCTTCCTCTCAAGACAAAGCAAAATTTCAGATCGGAGACAAATGAGGCTGCAGATTCCGAGTGTGGCGTTACCGTAAAACTTAAATGTATCTTTCGATGTTGCATATTGCTTCATACATTTTTTGTTTCAGGAGCTTGGGCGTTCACTGCTCCAAGGTCCGGTCACTGACTTTGGATTCTTGGGAACCAGAATTATTGAAGGTGGGTTGCACTGAAGAGTCAGGCATCACCTGCCAGTTATTTATTTAGTGCTTAGAATTCACTGTCTGGCCTGTTTAACTAAGGTCTGAGTTAAGCTTTATATTGCTACTTTAAATGACCATTTGAGACTTAATCGCCTTATCCTTTGTCTCTAGCTAATGTGCGAGCTGGGAAACAGCACCATCAACCACATCTATGAAGGGTCTTGTGAAGAATTAGGTGTGAAGAAGCCCGGGCCCTCAAGTTCAAGGTGAACACTCCTCTAGGTTTCATTGTGGCACATTTCCAGCTCAGATCATGTGTAACGTAACACAAAACCACTGCTGTCCCAGCAGTCTAAAGGGGTATGGCATGACCCCAGGTGCTGACCCTAGACTAGTTTTGTGAAAAACCGCTCATGTATTCTTGTCCTCATGGTCCCCACCTCATTTTCTTCCCCCAGACAGGAGAAGGAAGCCTGGATAAAAGCCAAGTATGTAGAGAAGAGGTTTCTGAAGAAGCTGTCGGGCAACGAAGCCCTAGTGAATGGCGAGCGGAAATCACGGCGCTGGAGCGTGAAGACGTGCCAGAGGCACGACAGCAGTGGCAAAGCCCCCAAATCGCGCCGCAAGCACCGGCAAGAGCCTGGCAGTGCCTCCCCAGCCACCCTCTCTTCAGGTGCCTGGACCCCTTTGCTCCTGTGTGACGTACATAGCATTGGGATACACCTGACCTGATGCTGTATTACACAGGGTTGTTCATACTTTGGTAGTAACTATAGGACATGGGGGCAGTGGAAGGAAGGACCAAAGCCTTCCAAATTGCTCCAGGGATTATCTGACCCTGTTTTCCCAATTGTTTGTCGCTTTGTATAAAAGCATGTGCTAAATAAATATAATGTTTGTAATACATAATGGGACAGTGATCAGGTGACAGTGAACTGCAAACTCAGTCGTCTGGGAATCTGTCTGTTTCACCCGCTCATTTCAGTAGCTGCCGCACTGGAGAGGAAATTTCGGAGGGACTCGCTGTTCTGTCCGGACGAGTTGGACTCCCTCTTCTCCTATTTCGATACGGGCTCCGGGCCTCGCAGTAAGGCCTTTCTCATGCTAATCTGGTATCTGGTTAATATCTATGATTGGTAGTGTCTGCAGAGTCTTTCCATGGGGGAGGGGAGGTTAAGAGAGGGTTTTCTGGAGGTTACAGGTTAATGCCTTTCCTCTAGGCCAGTGTTCCTCAACCCAGCTCTCAGGAACCCCCAGATGTCTGCATTTTTCAGTCCTCACAGCTCTCAGTCAGTTGTAAACATCGAATACCTGGCAGCTGGGCAGGAATAAAATCACAGACTATCTGGGAATCTATAAGGACAGGGTGGAGAAACACGGCTCGGGGGGGAGAGGGCACCGGACATTTATAAGTGTTAAATGGCTAAAGAAGTGGGATTTGGCCCACGATCTGGCAACCTCTGCTGAGGCAGCGGGAGTGAGTAACGTGTCCCTGGCTTGGCACTCGTTGGCCCCGCAGGTCTGAGCAGTGACAGTGGTCTCGGTGGCAGTACAGACGGCAGCACGGACATCCTGTTGTTTGGCTCGGTGGTGGACAGCGTCACGGAGGAAGGTGGGAGGACTGAGAATCACCCATTGTTGAAATGCTCATTAAATCTGGCAAATTTTATTTTACAAATTTCAAAATCTAAAATGGATGAAAAAGTGGCATTTTCATTGTGTATTTATGTTAATTCGTTATTTGTATTTCAAAAACCCAATCAAAATTAATTTTTAATATATATAATAATTGTTTAGAGAAAATTCTTTTAACGTGTGACACATACTGCCCTCCCCTCATTATTTCTGCTAAAAGTCATTTTTCAATCTAAACTTTTGTAAGAAGCACTTTCCATCTTTTGGAAGGAAAATCAGTGTCCAGAGTCACAAACTCACACAATATCAAAAACTCATATTGACAATAAGCCCAGAAGGAGTATTATTGCTGTTAGGCTGCACTAGGAACAAGATGAAATATTTCAATATGAACAAATTGTATTCGCTGTCATTCGTTTAATTCCCCAAGGACATAATGTTTTGAAAATTCTTCCTTTTATACTCACACAGATGCACAAAGACACATTTTACTGAAACCTCTTCCAGCATTATAATGACGAATAACCAATGTTACAAAAGAAAATGGAGCTAGGTGACAAAGCTAAAGGGCCATACGTGCAGACAGGCACAGGAAGAGAAACTAATGTGATGAGGCTTCAATGGAAAGGCTGGAAAGCTCTTTTTTATTCAACTGGGTATTTGGGGCACTTTGGGGGAAAACGGGCAGCTTGTAAGCTGATAGCAGCATATAAAACGTTTAACATTTCTGATAGCAGGATCTTTGCTTATTTGACAGAGAGGTTGTCTGCATTGTACATTAAGTGCAGCTGTGTATATGTACAGGATTATGTTACTTTTAATTGTAGTTTTCTGTTTTCTTCAATATGCCTCGGGAGCTATTTCCCATTAACAAGTGGAAAAAATATGGATATTATAAATGAGATCATGTTTGTTAAACAATAATTTGGTGGGGAAAAAAATGATGGAGGATGGTTGTGGTCAGTGGTACAGACCATGCGGGATGCATGACAGAAACATTGCCTATTACTGTTAGGTTAGATACCATTTCTTTCGACCGAATGCTCGCTTCTACTAATGCTCGCTTTCTGGTACTCACCGATACCGATCAGGGCTGCCCAGTGTCTAAAAAGTGGGGCACTTCATTTGTTTTTATCCAAAAAAAATGTCAAAGCCTGAGAAAAAGGATATACAGACAATCCGCTAAACGGCTGGCGGTAAACTCTCTATCAGCCAGCGATATCGACCAAGACTGAGACATCAGACTGATGCCGACGTCTTGATTTTTAACGAATGTTGGCCGATACTGATATGTCGTGCATTTCTAAGTTATAGTATGGATCTAACGTAATAACGTAATATTGTAATAAGCACAACATACACATATGTGCAGAGTGCGAGGTTTCGGAGTCGTCGAGCGGGGAGACAGAGCTGGAGCCTGAGACGTCGGACCCTGAGGACCTGCGGGACCTGCACCCCAGCGGCCTTCTGTACAAGGCGTCACGAGCGCGGAACCTTCCCGCCATGGCCGAGGCGCTGGCACATGGAGCGGATGTCAACGCCACCAACGACGAGGACGAGAGCAAGAGCTCGCTTATCCAAGCCGTGATTGGGGTGAGCCTCCCACACTACCTGTTCACTCTTGCCGCTGCCTTCGCACGTCCTCCCCGCTTTCTTGTGCGCCATGACGCGAACACTGCTGCACTCTTAGCTCATCAGCAGGATGTCCAAAGTCTTCTGGCAGCTGTCACCCCGAGCTCACAAGATACTGAGCTTCATCCTCCTTCAGATTCAGATGCAGCCTGCCAAATATCTGCAAAAACTTAAGCAATAAGTTTTCATCAGCTGCCTTTACAGATGTTTTGACGTCACACTCTAATTAGACTTTACAATGTTCATAAAGGATGAGAGGACTGCCCCGCCCACCAACCTTCTGCCTTTTGACGTCCAATCAACCGCCTTCTTGCTGCAGGCATACTGTGTTATAAACAGTTTGAAGTCATGTGTCACTATCCGGAAGCTTCTCAGTATCCAACAGTTCTTTTCGATGTTATATGGTAGATTTGTCTGAATTTGTTCCCAAAATAGATACCAGATGGGTTAAAGTATTTTACTTTCCTTATCTTAGCTTATGTGCTTGGTTCCTTACATCCCCTCCTTAATTTTTCATAATTTAACATTAATGACATGGTGGGCTGCATGTACCCATGCACGGTAACACAGTAATTGTGATTTATTGTTTAAAAGAGTCGCTTGAACGCTTGATCTCTCTGCCACAGGGTTCACTGATAGCCTGTGAGTTCCTGCTGCAGAATGGTGCCGACGTCAACCAAAGAGACATCCGAGGGAGGGGGCCCCTCCACCATGCCACATATCTAGGGCACACGGGGTATGTAGCAAGGCCATGATGTGGTGTTTGTTCCATGCTTGACAAATCGCGTACATCAGTGGGAAACAATCGAAGGTTATACAATATTAAACAGATGCGTATCTTTAACTTTTTAGGATAACTTTGCATATTAGTTCTGCAGCAGACTTCCAAGACTCTTTCAAGTCGTAGGCTTTCCACAGCATCATAAAGAGTCCTTTGTCGCATTGGTCGGTCACAGAACTGACTGCAGGCTGGTGGCTCGCCTGAAACGGGCTTGTTTTTGTACCACAATTGATCAAATTATTTATAGAACCCAGCTGACTTCCTCTCCACTTTGCCCGGCATTTCCAGGCAAGTCTGCTTGTTTCTGAAGCGCGGAGCTGACCAGAATGGAGATGAGGACGGGCAGGACCCGCTGAGCATTGCCGTCCAGGCAGCCAACGCCGACATCGTCACCTTGTAGGTTCCAGCTGCATGTGTACCCCACGCCAGCACCCCCCCCCCAGTGTGTGTATGAACCATAACTTGCTGTGGGCAGTTTCTGCAGTAGAGGGCTCATGTATTATTAACTTGTTCTGTTTGTCTCTTTTCCCAATCTGCCTTCCTACCGTTATATTCCCCGCTCTTCCCGCCCCTCCTCCATCTCCCCTCCCCCGCCAGGTTACGTCTGGCACGGATGAACGAGGAGATGCGAGAGTCCGAAGGCCCCCTCGGACAGCCAGGTCAATATCCCAGCTGCAGCCCCACCGAGCAGCAGTATAAGAAATGCATTCAGGAGTTCATTTGTCTTACCATAGATGAATGCTAAGGCAACACACACCCCCAACCCTCTTCACCACAGCCCATTCTGATATCCAGTGTGGGCCTAGGGAGGGTGGCGCATGCCAAAGGGTAGAGGTTTGGGGCAGGCCCACAGGGAATCTTGTGCTGAAAGTCATCAGCTCAGCTGTGAGCGATGTCCTTTACCGAACGATATTCCTTGCGGTGCCCTGCCTGCCTCTCAAAGTCCAGCATTCCAGACCGCACCAGCCTGGCCTCCGCAGTGTTCCCCCCTCTCCCCTGTAGACCATCGGCTTCGCCCAAAAACCAGAACAACACCAGCCGTTACAGCCAGAGCGGGTTGGCTGGGCCTCCTGCATTCTCTCTGGGAGTCAACAAGTGTATTAGTATGCATGGAAATGCCTCTTCTGAGAGCTGGTTTATAAAATCCTGGACATAGGCTGGGTGTGAGTCGATAGCCAGTGTTTGCACTCGATTTAAGAATAAGGGTTGATCCAGAAAGAACCCGCTGGCATGTGAGTCCAGATCTTATGGTCTTAGGATAAACTGCTGTTATATCACATATTCTGGTGGTCCAAACCTATAGCGCTGTGTGTCCAAACAGGGGTGATTGGTCAGGACTGACAATAAAAAATGCCACCCACTGGCTGCATATAAGGGACCAACTTTACAAACAACTTGCTATAACATTTTCAATATATAGTTGCAATAATACAGTTTTGATGTGAGCCATGTCTGGTCAAAGTCACTAGTGAAAGGTACCACCTAGACACCTATCCCCAAGATCGGCCATCTCCTCTAAGTCAGAAACAGAGTCTCATAATTCTGTATTTTGCTGCTAAATTCTGCTCTTCATCCAGTTAGCTGTCCCACGCAGGAAGAGACCTTCTAGATCTCTTCCTTAGTCACCATCTGCATCCCAGCAGTTTCCTTAGATAATAATTTGTTCCCTCCTGGAAGTAGATTCTGGTTCGAACCCCTCACGCGAATTCACATGAGTACAGCCTACATGCAATTTCAGTCCATACAATTCAGCTTATACCTACTAACTTATTTTTATATGTGTATATACGAGTGCAGTATTTCCACACTCCCGTTTCTGTTCTCATTGTGTTCCAGTGGCATGAAGTGAACAATTTCTCTTTGTATGTTGCCTGTAAGATGCTGAGGCCTTGCAGAAATCATTGAAAAGAGAGGTGGGACAGGGTGTGAGATGATGTGTTTGGGAATCCATGAAGGAGAACTTAAGAACTGTGCTTTATGGAGCGTGCGCGTGTAAATATGTATATGCTAAAGGTATGTTTTAGATAAGACTTATTTAAATTAAAATGCTAGGATATTATTTAGACTTCATGCATTTTTTTGCACTTTTTCCCTGAAGTATTTTTTCATTTTGGTGTCAATTTTATCATGTTTGTCTTTTTATGGGGTAGAATCTGTGTGCTGTGTGTTATTTTTATTTATATTGGCTGCCCAGAGGACTAGTGCAATGATTATTTTAATATCTCTGAAATGTTTTTTAAATGTTGTTTTTATTTTTGAGAAAACTCCACAGATGGTATTTTTTAAACTGGTAAAAACTGTACTGCAGACAGCACCTGGAGAATATCTGTTTAGGATTTTAACTTCCCAATTTCTGTGCTTTTTCACACAGCTAGTCAACAGAACACTACTAGGATTTATTCATGAACAAACCTATTTTTGTGCTCTCCATTTAATATAAATGAAAACAAATATTGTGTAATTGCTGGATTGTTGAAAACTTGATTGAAGTATTATGATTATTATACATTTATTATTCTGATTAGGGTATCCCTGATTAAATACTGCTGAAGGTCACAACGCCTATGTCACTCAGGTCCACACACTGTATATGTGAATATTTGGTATATTGACCAATTATTTCTGAGATCCTTGTAGTGCAGTGGCAGATCTTGAGTGACAATTTGTAACATCATGCAGAGGCCTTTGCCCAGAAAGCAGCTAGCTGTAGTGGACAGATCACTGAAGTAGTGAAATTTTAGCCACATAAAAAAGCCTTTAGCTTGTGAGTTGTTTTTGTGTGGATCCACTGCCTGATGTCTACATTCAAGCCAGTTTAAGAGTTTCCAGAATGACCAGAGCCCTCAGCTTAAGTGCATGGGTAATAAATTCATGTAATTTTTGATTATTTAAGCTACACTCTCTTTGTGGCTAGGAGACATTGGTCTGCTGGATATGTTTATAAATGGATCTCTAAAATGAGATTAGTTCGGGTTCATGCCCGACATCTTATGTAGTCTAACATTATTTATCTATTATATCCTGTGCTGGCTCTAATGAGACCCATTCTTCATTGTACAAATCCACCCAAATTAACCCAAACTGCGACAATGAAGTCAATTAATTTGCTTGTCTTGCATGTAAAAGGTAATGTACATGCATAAATCGATTCGATTGATAAATGGTCTGAAATATCAGTTTTTGCTTCCTTTAGAGGTACAGTTTTGAGATAATAGAGCCAGTATTATATGTATCACTGTTACAGTGACTTTATCTAAGGCAGTTATTCTGTAAACCATGGAAAGTGAGGGAATGTCCCATTTGATTGTGTAAATGTGAGTACAGAAGGGGCCGATTCCCTTTGTTACTTGTCCTGATGGTTTGGAAATGCGTGATGCATCCTCAGAGTGTGCTAAGAGGTTATTCCATGTACTTACTGCCAAAGACCTACAATTATTTGAGGGTTTGTGTGAAAATAATTCTAGTTAAGAGGAGATCTTATTCCTGTATCTTATTCCCACTTTCTCGTCTCCTCTTTAAATGAGGATTACGTTAGGATACTTTATTTTTCTGTTAGTGGAGAGTTTAAGGCAGGGGTGGCCGATCTTATCCACAAAGGGCTGGTGTGTATGCAGATTTCTGGGATATCCTTTAGGTTAGCTGTTCAACCCCAGGTGTGAGGACTCTTCAGCCAATCAGTCCTGTAACTAGCAATCTTATTAGGGAGTTGCAGTGAGAACCTGAATACGCACCGGCCTTTTCTGGATAATATTGCCCACCCCTGGTTTAGGAGATCAAGCATTGGTGTAAATATATAGACCAGTTTAATGACTGTGCCATTAGACTTGAAATATTTGATGATTTCGAAGGGAGAGTAGCATGTATATGAGTTATCAGGACTGGTCTTCTCACTTCATATTGCCATAACATGGTTTAAAAAAAGCACTTTTAGTCTTCTGATTTTAAACGAATGTTCAACCGGTGTAAAATGTTACTTCATTCCAGTTTTTTTAAAAAAGGTAGAGGTGTGTAGGACAGTTTGCCTTCTCAGTGATGCAAATGAAAAGCTGTTCAATGGTAAATGATTTAGGATACGTAGGAGAAGTATTGGATAGTGACCAAAACCTTGTGGTGTTAACTGAACCAGCTGAAGTATTAAATATTTACTCTTTGGGTAAGTGTAGTAACATGGGGGTAGATAATGCTTATGAAGAACAATGCTGTAAATATGCTTTTAACTCTTTGACTGTCTGCATTTGACAAACTGCTGTGAAACTTTCCTGTATTTTTCTTTGCTTTCATTCTTTCTGCAATCTGTACAATCTCTTAATATTGTTAGAGAACAACTTGTATCTCAGAATAGCCTTGTATACCTATTGCTGTCTTTTTTAATCCTCTGTTTTTCCTTTTACCGTTGTCTTTTAAAACACTGAAAAAATACTAATAAAAGAAAGATGTGGACGAACTCTTAACCTTTTCTCTCTGTGTTTCTTTCCTTCGATCTGTCTCATAATATTTCTGCTCTGCTAAGTGTAGCTAACATTGCTAACCTTGGAGAGGGTGGGAACCATTCGTGAGCGCAGATACGTGAAGCTTAACCAGTGTGTGAAGGGACTGGAAGCTTAACTGGATTGTGAAGGGATTGGAAGCTTAACTGGAGTGTGAAGGGACTGGAAGCTTAACCGGAGTGTGAAGGGACTGGAAGCTTAACCAGAATGTGAAGGGACTGGTAATCACTGTTAATGCAATCAACCACACCACACACTATCCTACCCTATCCTCCTGTGCCCTGGAGCACATGATCTCCTAATCGATGTGTGTTAGTGGTTAATATTGATAAAAACCTTATTTGAAATTTGCACAAGTAGAAGTACAGCTACACTGTAAGTTTTGTCTTTGCCTGCCCTTATAGAAATCACTTCAAGTATGGATGGAACTATAACTTAACTGAGTGTCCTAATGTTCACACTTTGCTGGTGCGTAAGATGGTCAGATGCTAGATAGATAAGTTTGATTAGAGAGAGGGAATTAAGGTACAAACAGTGATTAATATCAAACATCCAGTAGTGTAATTATGTGATAACAGACAAGCAACCCTGAGTGAGAGGAGAAAATGACGGGCCAAGTCTTTCAGGGCAATAATGTACGACTTTCAGTGCGTGTCAATTTTGCAAGGTTCGGCATGAATCTGGAGTCTGTGTTCATGTAAAGACAAAAGGACACATTGTATTTGTATATTAGAGGCACACTTGCTCAACTTTATGCCTGTGGAGTTTGCATGTTCTTTTCTGACTTTTATATTTGCACATTGCCAGTAATGTGAGTACACCCTGCACTGAACTGTCATTCTGTCCCCTAGCCTTGAGCCTTGTACTGGGGTAGGTCCCAGCCCCATTGTATGACCCTGTACTGGTGGTTGGGGATGGATGGATGGAATGTTTGGCTTTGTCTATTGAGATGATGCTTAACGAGAGGCTTTAATGTCATACACTGATAAAGTATGCATTACTTCTGAACAGTTATGCAATGCTGATGAAAGTTGTATGAACTGGGAATATGTGATGCAGGTCATACGCAAAGTACTGACATTGTTCTTTCAGCCACAATCTATTTGAGATTACATTAATACTTATATTAGGTTCTGTTTGGATGGATTTACCATTCAGTGTTTAGGTCCAATAACTATGATATTTATAAAAGTAATGTCGCCATACTGTTACTGCAGATTAAATAAAAACAATAGAATGTTATAGGATACTGCAAAAATAACCTAAAACCCTGTAAAGTGCATGGCTTTCAGTAACTATAAGTGATTGGTAGCCCAAGTCCTGTAGAGCACTTATCTCAATAATGTTGCATTTACCATTACATGACCGGACTGAATTACTGTCCTTGGGTAACTCGAGTCCATTTTATATTTAACAGCGACTCATATTGAGGTCAAGGAAGAAGGTTCTTCCAGTTTTGACTGACCATATACAGTATATTTGCATTATAGTGGTCTTGTATATACAATTTTAAAGAATTTAAGAGAATCGATTAAAAAAATATTTTGAAATGGATCAAAATCTTATTATTTTTCTTTTGTTTTTAATGAGCTGGGCCTGTCAGATTTAACCAAGGTAACATTTGCATTGACAATGTTGTTGCCTCCATAGATACGGCTGTCGCCATGGCCGCCATGAAATCACAGCTCAAGGATTTTCGGGATAGAGTGAGTGGAGTGTCATGGTTCTTGACGCTGGGCTTTGTTCCTCTGTGGGTGTGGTGCCTTCATTTATGGAGCCCCTCTCTTTCCCAACTGTTCCTGTCCAGACTGCTTTTCTCTCACACAAAGTGGGCTTTTTGTTCATAGGAGGGAAGGAAATGAACGATTCCGAAGTAAAATGAGCATTAAAGTATTTCCTGTGCACTCCTTTCAAAAAGCACACTGACTTGTGTTAATAAACCAATTTTAAAGGCTAAATGATCATTATACGGTAATATATAATATGTTAATTCAAAGCTTTCTAATATACTGGAAAATAATGCAATCATCATGGGTTTTATCGTACTGATTTTGATTAATTCTCTCTTCCCAACTACAATATAAATAAAATAGAGAAAAGTTCCCCCACTAACATGTACAGGGTGGTAATTGCAGTCAAAGGGTATTAACTCTTGGGATGGGTCTGTGTGGTGGAAGGATTTACTCACTATGTCTTTTGAAGTTTTCCTTAATAAAACTTAGTAAGGTTAAAGGTCAGTGACCGAAGATATAGCAATGACATTGATTTGATGCACTGGAACTGCAGTGCAAATGCACATAAACAGCATATTGGTCCTGATACTGTATTTTGTGGCATAAAGAAGTTAAAATACCACTATTAATACTGAATATATTAATGGATGTTGTTGTTGTTACTATTATTATTATTATTATTATTATTATTATCATCATTAACATTATTATAAACACAGTGTCAAAGATGGGTTACTGTAAATAATAAAGACATGAAGTATAAAAGTGTAAGAAATCCATGTAAAATATAAAATTCCCATAATAATTATCTTCCTTTTATGAGTATATTTCTCATATGACACTCTATAGGTTTCACTAGACCTTTTGCCAAATTATCAGATCTATTACTGATACTGTCATTTTTATTTTCGTGGTACTGAATCTGAGCTTAACGGAGCCCCCAAAGTCCCATAGAGTGATTTTTTTTATCTTGTGCGCACAAGAAAATAACTTACATGACTTTTGCGCACAAGATACATGACTTGTGTGCACAAGATAATAACTTGTGCGCACAAGCTACGTATCTTGTGCGCAATAGTTAATATTTGCTGCGGTTAGCTGCGAATAGCTTCCGTACTACGTTTGCTAAACCTCTAGGTTAAGCTGCATTTGCAATTTTCAAGACTTCACCAATTTCTCAAAAATGATTTCATTTACATAATTAGATAGACAAATTGCTGTATGTTTGATGTTACTCGCTTGTTTAATCGAATCGTTCTCCTAAAAAATACATTGCTGGCATCAGGGTACAATATAAGAAGATACAGTAGCCTTGCAATCAATATTACTCGAAGGAGTAAATGCAATGCTGCTGCTGCGCACTACTTTGGCATTAAGGCTGAGTTACACAGTCCGTGTGAATGGTTGCAACAGAGATGAAGCGCCTTGAACGAGACTTTTTTCTTTCACTGTCGGTAATCATAGTAAAACAGGTATAAACAGGTTCAATAAAAACAAGTGTCAGTAATGATGTATTTACTGTACCTGTTTATCATAGTGTATTATTATAATTACCGATAGGGACCGAAAAAAAAGTATTGTTAATTCATGTCGCTTCACCTCTCTCGCGACCATTCATGTGGACTGTAACTATATCTTGTGGGCACAAGATACATAACTTGTGTGTTTCTTGTGTGCACAAGATAAGAAAAAATCAGTCTATGGGAGTTCGGGGCTCCGTAGAGCTTTAAAATTATTATTATAAAACTGCAATCAAATGTTACAACTATTTTTTTGTGTATTCCTCACTGAGGAAAAATAAGAAATATTTAGAACCTTTAATTTCATCGTAAAGATCTACAACGGGATGAAAGGCGCCAGTGTAACACTCTCCCCCTTCTCTTCTAGGTGACACCACGTACCTTGACATCTTTAGGGAGTTTTCTCACATGGCGTCACACGACCCCGAAAAGCTGAAGCGCCGCAGCGTTCACTTCCGCCACTCCTTCAGGTAGCTCGTGGCCACACGCCGGGAGCCCCAGCTTCTACTTGAAGTGTACTGCCGTCACTGTCTGGGTGGTCGTTCTCTCCATCTGGATCTCCGGCAGGCCGCCCCTTCGAAGGACTTCCATGGACAGAGACTGAGAACGAGATGGGACCTTCTCCAGCGGCTCCTGCTTCTGATAAAAAACACTAAAACTGGGCTTAAATGTGCTGTTAGGTGTCCATCATGCTGTAGCCTTTTAGTAAAAATTGTTTCACTTTATCAACACCGAAGGTTATTTTTATTGAAAAGAAACACCATTTAATGATGGTTAACTGACTCTAACCATTTCCATGCGACTACAGAGTAATTATACAGGATATACAAAAAGAAGCATATAAGTAAATTAAGGGGCTAAGTTAGATTGCATGTCATGTAGGCTACTAATGAGGGACAGAGAAATGCACGTAGTTTTTCATGGGAGTCGACTGAGCCAAAATAGTCAGGAACATGTGACTGCTAGAGACTCAATTGCTGTTACATTGAAGTGTTTTCCATGTTTTAGTATGAATCCTTCATAATTTATGCCTTATGTTTTGTGGGGATTTGCAGGACTTTTCCTCCTATTTCAAGTAAAGTGATTGTGGTATACTTTTTTTTCATTTCTTGGTGGCACTAATAACGTATATATGCAACCTTAGGGAGGAACTGTAAGGTTTAACCTCTCAGAGCTGAGCTATCAGACATTTTTCCTGACAAGAACAGAAGGGTCTTGTCCAACTTTCTTGTCCAGTGGTATATGAAATGGATACACAAGAGATGAACTTGGTAGTGGGTGCAATGTAATGGTGAATGGTGGTGAGTTAAATATGAATCACTGTGAAAAAACTGAAGTCGCTTGCATCCATCTGTTTAAGACTGCCTGTCAGTTGTATTGTCTATCCATCTCGAACTGCATCTCCTGGTGAGGGATCGTGGTTAGCTGTATTGAGGTTAAACTGAATAGTCTTTGAATCCATCTAAAACTTAATAGGCATATTTAAAGTGCTATTTAATTATGTTCATTTCTCAGCATCTGGTTGCATAAGGAGCCTCTTTGCTGGTAACTTGCATGTCAAACGTAGACTTCTCCATACAGGTGTGGTTGTTATAACAAAATATGACAGTGTATCCATGGCAGTAAAGGGTAGGTATTTTAACTTGTTATACACTTCTACGCAATTGAACACACCTATTTAACCAAGCCTTCTGTACACTCTATTGGTATACACAACTAAAGCATGTGGTTGTATCTTTATGCATGATTCCGGTTCTTTTATCATTCTTCTACATGGTGACTATGCTGGTGTAGTCAATATTTGTGTAAAAATGCTAAAAACAGTGTGTATATATATACACACACAGTGTATTTAAACATTTTGGGAGCAAAATGCTAATATATCTCAAATTAATGGTATTTTGTAATACTGATGTGATGGCCTTTTGGTAAGCCTGTGTTTTGGGTTGAAAATAAACAATGGTTTTACTAGATATATTTACCCTGTGTTTCATCCGTTCTTCATGTTTTTACATTTCAACTTACACATAGAGAAAATCAGTGTTAAGTGAAGAAGATTTATGGTTAATTATGTAACTGTCCAGGCATGTTCAGATGTTAACAAAGATAGCATTGTAGATTGGGGTGCTTTTTAATATCAGAATCAGAATCAGAATGTGCTTTATTGCCATGTATGTTTCCACATACTAGGAATTTGTTATAGTGACATAAG
>JABFEA020000110.1:21814491-21842924 GCA_019775915.2 Cyphomyrus plagiostoma | reverse complement strand
TCCCACGTTTACTGCATCATCCACGGACCTGTTTGCTCGGTAAGCAAACTGCAGGGGGTCCAGTAAGGGTCCGGTGACCCTTATCAGGGCCAAAACAGTAACTATACTCCCTCAAATAGCCAGTGATTGCATATGTTTCTGGAACATCCATTCAAATTAGCATGAAAACGGATGTTGAGTAAGAAAAATGATTAAATGGAGTACCTTACATGCTCTTCAGTGTGGAAACCAGAAAAGTGAGAAATGATCAAAAAGGCACTTGATATTATGTATCCATCTTGTGAATTTCCCTTAAGATGTTATTAGTTATATTGTATGGAACACATTAAACCGAACACTTAATGATTTGTAGAAAACCACTGCCAATATGGGCATTTCACTGGACAGTTATTACATTTACTGTAGGTCAATGAATCTCCTGTTATGATCTTTCCATACTTCACAGTAATAAGCTTGCTAGATCTATATATGTAAACAGCATCTGTTTTTATTGATGTTGTAAGTATTGACTCCCTTGCACTATATAATACTCCAAACACATTTAGTGCCTGATTTTATTTTTCAACAAATATTGCAAGATTGCTCTACTTTCAAGTTACAATTTTTGTCTCATACCCAATCATACACTGTACCACTGTGCAATAACATGACTTTAAATCTGCTTCTTGGATTGTGCTTAACAAAATGTGCAATTCAAAGACAAAAATCAAAGCAGCTTAACAGTATAAAAACAAGAATAAAACTGTAAAAAATTACAATAACAGACAATAAAACAGACAAAAATAGACAACAGTGTATCAAAAACTGAAAAATGCGGCTGATGACACTGGGTGGATAATGTGCGTGTTCAGGATATGAATGACCTAAGGATAGAAGCTTTTCCTCAGTCTCAGTTTTGGTCTTCAGTCTGCAGTAGCATCTTCTTCACTGCAGCAGAGAAGAGGCCATTGTCCCTGCAGTGCTGCTTGCGTGGGGCCTACAGATTCATGACATAACACCAGGGCTATTCAACTCAGGCCCTCGATTCCAAATCCAGGCCTTGTTTTCAGTTCTCCCAGGTAGTTAGTTTAATAATTACTGATTCTGATTGGTCAGAGACTTTACACCTGGCTCACAGGTGAAGGAAGGCTGGAAAATCAGCAGGGCTCGGCCCTCAAGGACAGTGAGTTGAATAGCCCTGCATTACATCCAAAAGTGTGTTTAGCTGTACGCACCACTGTGTGCAGGGTTGGGCCGACCTGCATGGTGCCCCCAAAACCAGGTGATGATGCTTCCAGTCAGGATGATCTCCACAGTGCATGTGTAGAACACCTTGAGGATCTTCTGAACCAACTTGAACTTTTTGTGGTGGAAACACTGACATCCCTTTTTAATAAGGATGCCGTGTGTCTTGTCCATGTCAAGGCCTCCGTAATGTGGACTTCCAGCTATTTGCAACTGGAGTCTCTCTCCGTAGGTACCATGTTGACCGTGAAGGGGTTGTAGTGCCTCACTTGTTTCCTCCCACAGTTTCAGGAATCTCTGGTAGCCTTCTCATCATCATTGAAGATCCGACACACCACAACTGGCCACACAGTCATGTGAATATAGCATAGTCATGTGTGTGTATAGGGAGTAAAGTAGGGGGCTCCACACAGCCCTGGGAAGTTCCTGTGTCGAGGGTGATGTTTGATGATGCGTGTCCGTCCACTCAGACAACCAGGATTTGCCCATCACAATGTCCAGGACCCAGTTGTATAGTGTGGTGTTCAGACCCAAATCCCTGAACCTGATGATGACTTTGAAAAGGAGAATTTTGTTAAAAACTGAACTGTATCAAAAAACAGGAACTGTTGGTCAGAGAGAAGCAGATGTGATATTTTCCCAGTCTCTCAAGGCACTTCATAACTGTTACAGTAAGTGTAACTGGGTAGAAGTCACTTGGCCACGCTGTGGGGGGTTTTCTTAGAGCCGGGGACGTTGATGGCCGCTTTGAAGCACATAAACACTATGGCTTGAATATGATCGAAACACTGGAATGAGTTGGTCTGCACAGGCTTTCAGGACCTGTCCAGGGAAGTCACAATGTTTTGTTACCTTTCTGGTGTAACAATCTCTTTAGTGTCCTGCTCATCTCGTATTCCAAGAACACAGTGATGGTCCATGGACTTGGTCCACTTATCTGTAGCTCAGCAATATTTCTATGGTTTTCTTTAAAGCTCCGATAAAATAAAAACTGTTCAGTTTGTTCGCTAAGGTCATCTTTCAGGTAGCTGTGGCTTGGGGGCCCTTTGAAGTCTGTAATTGTCCGAACACTGAACTACATGCGTTTCAGGTTGGATTAACCAAACTGTATTTCCACCTTCACTCCATATAAAATGACATTCCATGCCGTGCTTCATACCAGAGTTGTTGTGGCCACAACACAGAGTACTGTCCACTATACAATCACAGCAAGTTACTAGAGACACAGCAGACAAGCTTGATAAATTTGTGATATGAAACACTGTGTTTCAGAAAGGCTCTGTTGAAAACTGGACTTTTAACCTGTAAAACGAATGGTTCAAGAAGAGCAGTAAGTATGATTGGTACATAAATTAAACCTCATATATAATCCTAACAGTTATGCTTTACTTGAAATAAATGAAATGTTTAGACTGGTAAAATCTATATTTGGGTAAAATATATAACAGGCAAATATACTGTGATGACAAGAATGGCGAGAAAAAAATTGTGACACTATCAAGTAATTGACTGGACTGAAAAACGTAAAGGTGGCCAAAATGTTGAAAGAAATTTTCACTTTCTTGTTACTTAAGTGTATTTTCAGATGGAAAAATGCACTCAAATTTTGGGAAAGTAGGGGGGACAACATTCAACTTTTTAGATTTACTCCCTTACGCTGTTTCAGATTATGTCAAATACTCCCTCTGTATTTACCCTGGTAAGTACTGGGGTGGCCTTAAACCCTGAATGTTTTAGC
Source organism: Cyphomyrus plagiostoma (assembly GCA_019775915.2). Lineage (NCBI taxonomy): Eukaryota > Metazoa > Chordata > Actinopteri > Osteoglossiformes > Mormyridae > Cyphomyrus > Cyphomyrus plagiostoma. Next base: position 21,839,962 of record JABFEA020000110.1, on the reverse strand, counting down.
CAAGCATTAAAATATCTTTTTTTTTTAACTTGATAATTTAAATCCTTTTATTATTATTATTATTACTACTACTACAAGTGCTCAAAGCAACTTTTAACATTGAAAAAAACCCACCCATGTCCAGAAAGTAAAAACCAATTGTGTACTCTGTGACAGTGACTCTTTCTATTCAACTAGTTCAACTTTCCGGACCTGAACTATACACCTCTGCACCCAGCCCGGATAACCTGGAACCGCGATTTTGTCTTCACCTTCTTCACGTACTGTTTTTTCAGTGACGGCACCCTCTAGTGGTGAGACATACTACTCTGATTATTGTGCTCAGTTTCGATAAGCCTTTGTTTACTTTGGTCAACAATCGCGTTTGATGGGTCTTTCGTGACAATGCCCTCTAGTGGCGCTCTGCAGTAGTCTGTTTATTAAGATCTGTTCGATTAACGCGCTGCGTATTTAGCCTTTTAACGGCGTTCTTAGTGACAGCGCCCCCTGGTGCTCTGCATTTGCCTGTTTATTTTAATCTTCGTTTACTTTGCTGCCTTGGCGTCTAATGGGCCTGATGGGTGCTACCGGCTGGAGCATTTTTCGCTCATTTCGGTCGTAAATTACCTATCTGACCCTAACGGTAAAAAAGTAGTAAGTGCTTACTGATATTTTGTAAATGTTATAAAGAACGTAAATATTGTTCGGCTGGCATGTGTTGGGAGGAAAGCGTATTTTACTGAGGGGCTCTTTGTAAACTAGAGACGGGGCTGTCGGTAATCCGGAAACGCCGAGGCCAGAAACCCCTCCCCGCCGCTGGGTAGCCATATTGGAGTCGCGGTGGAAATGGACAGGAACCTGGAGGTGCTGTCGCCGTATCTGTAGCCGACTTTCCCGGGATTCCTGAAAGACTCCCCGTCGATATAAGGAGAGCAGACGGTCGCGTAGCTTTAGCAGCCAGTCACCGGGGCGCAGTAAGAGGTAAACGCCGAGACCCGGCTCGCTTGGGGCGTGCAGTGTATGGGGCTGGTGCTGGGGCCCGCTTAGCTAGCGCTGGCTCTTTTTCTGTTTTGTTTAGTTCTGTGTGGCGGGGAGAGTAACTACCTTTAGCTTGCTTGCTGGCTGGCTGATGTTTGTGAGCCGAATGTACAGCGGCTGCCCGTCGCCCCCCAGGTACTTTCCGCTTCATGTGTGGCTATTAACGCCCCGCCTGTTGTAACAAAGTAACGTCCGATAGCCGCTTAGGCCTCGCCCCGTAAGTGTCGGCTGGCTGGCCCGGTGATCCCTTAGGATTTCAAGGTTATTCCTGACGGGTGGGCTGTGTAATAGTGTAATGGAGCACACCGCGGACGGCTGGTATCGTAGCCCGGTGGGTGGCCGGGTGTTCAGGTGCTCAGCGCGTCCAGGACAGGCATGGGTTCGAGTCTCTCGCTGCCTCTGCCTTCCCTTTATGCCTGCTTTCAGTTTTTAGTTGTTACTATTAAGTTATCCACCGCCTCTTTATGAGTGTAAATGAATACTCTTATTCATAGTGAAGCTGATTTTTTAATTTTTCTGCTGCTGCTCTTTTGCGGGTTAAAAGCATCAGAGCATCAACTCGTGCGAGTGACTGTACGTGCATGCATGCATGACACAATATGTGCGCTTACTTACAGCAACCGCCTTTTGTGTTGGGGTGAGGTGGTGGTGTGGATTTTTACCACCTGAAGGAAAGAATGGACAAGACAAATGCTACCATGAATATATTTGGTCTTTTTAATGTGATTCTTTATTTAATGTCCTATCATTTCAGATGAGCAACAACAGTAATAAGAGAGCACCAACGACAGCAACACAAAGATTAAAACAGGACTACCTTCGAATAAAGAAAGACCCTGTGCCTTACATTTGTGCAGAACCTCTCCCCTCTAATATTTTGGAATGGTAAAGTTTGTCACTGCTGTCAGGTCCCATCAAAGTCCTGATGATATGATATGCAACTTTTTGGTGGTGTTAAAAACAATAATTTGTTTACTGTTGACTATGTATTAAGGCTTGGCGACATCATATCGATATTATATTGGCATGTGCAATAATCAAAAGGGCTTCAGATGACAGGCAAAGCATTTGTCCACACGCCATCTTTTCGGTGCTGTACGGACATTAATTTACACCCATAATTTGGTGAGATGATTAGTAGTATGAATATGAAGCTAGTAGTAGCTTTAATATTAATGAGATCAATTTTGTGATACCCAAAAGATAGTAATCTGTGTAAACTTTTTTTTCTTAAATTTGATTAGCGGAGCATACCATGTAATACTGTTTTGGTATACTACGGTTTAGTATACCGCAGTGCAATATGCACTGAAGTCGCGGTGAAGAAGAGCAGCCATGACATCTTTTAAAAGAGGAGATCTTGTGGATAAACAACGTAAAAAGACCTCGGCGGTGTGGTGGTACTTTTTGCAGTTTGCAGACACATTTATTAAACATAAGGATATGCATATTTATACTAATAATGACTTTTGGATGTCACACAAAGCCTCATTAACATTTTAGCCATGCTACTAAGCTGCTTAACAAATTTTGGGTGTAAATAAATGTCCGTATAGCACCAAAAAGCTGGTGCGTGGTCAAATGCGTCACATGTCATCTGAAGCCCTTTTGATTATTGCACATGCCGATATAATATCAATTTGATATCGCCCAGCCCTACTATATATTGGCAGTTTTTAGACCTTTTTGTTTGTGAATTGAAGAATATCATACGTTCTCAAAATATTTGTGTGTCGCAGTAAAATTTTAGTTTATTTACATTTAGTTTGATTTTAACGTTATTGTTCTGTCTTCCTCTAGGCACTATGTTGTTCGAGGACCAGAAAAAACACCTTATGAAGGTAAACCCCACCTTATTGTTTTTACTTCATAATTTTTCTAGAAATGCATATCGATTTTTATTTTGCTTGTAGACTGTTCTTGGTCGCAACATACATATGGTTGCTGAGTTGAAACAGCCGCTTGCCTTTGTAGCTGGAGTTTCGAATGTATTTGTGATTGAACTTGCCTTTGATACAAGTAGCTGTGTAGTGGCTTCTCAGGGTCACACTTTTGTACAGTCAGTTTTTGCATTCGGTCAACTTGGAATGGATACAGTATTGTAGTGGTACTGTAATCCTGAATTTCGAAGAATTTTTAGTTGGTGATTGGCATGACATTGTATCGCTGATAAATGAAAAGGATCTTAATTATACATTAATAAAATTAATTCTTCGATTATAATTCTGCTGCTCAGATTATATGGATTTTTCTGCGTTTTTAAAGATAAATTTCTTTTGTTTTTAAGGTGGTTATTATCACGGCAAACTCATATTCCCACGAGAATTTCCCTTTAAGCCTCCTAGTATTTATATGATAACACCAAATGGGAGATTTAAGTGCAACACAAGGTAAGGACTGAGACCTTGAGCTTCAGAGGAAGCTTCTCTTCTGGCTTGTTAATCATTCATTATCTTGTGGGTACAGTAATTAACAACTTTTAACATATTTATAGTTATGGAAAATATGACTGCTGTGTTGTGTGAAGTGTGGCTGTTGGGCCCTATATTTGCTCTAGATCTCTACCAAATCACACTTAGAGATCTTCACTCCAGCCCCATCGGCCTAGAGGTGTTTGATCAGCCGAGAGTTAGTTGGTACTCTTTACACAGAAAGATTAAACCTTTGACATATTACCTTGACCCTTCTCTCTCCCCTCTTCCAGATTATGTCTCTCCATTACAGACTTCCATCCTGACACATGGAACCCTGCTTGGTCAGTGTCTACCATACTGACCGGGCTCTTAAGCTTTATGGTAGAGAAAGGTCCTACACTGGGCAGCATTGAAACTTCAGACTTCACTGTAAGTGTACGAGTACTTACTCTGTCATTAGTCTCCATAGTGTAGTGGTTATGATATTCAGTTCACACGTGAAAAGTCCTTGGTTTGGCAGTGGTGTTTGGCTCTGCTGGTTAAGACTTATTCTCAGAACACCTGTAATGTGCGCAATAGGCTCAAGCTGTGGCCTCCACACTCCTGTGCTGAATGTATGTGTATTTCTCTGATAGAAGAGACAGCTTGCTGCCCAAAGCTTGGCTTTCAACCTCAAAGACAAAGTTTTCTGTGAGCTGTTTCCCGATGTTGTTGAAGTAAGTGCCTGTCACCCAAGACCTACAGAGTAAAATGAGCTTGTACAGCTTTTGATTTTCATTTGTTTACATTCCTATTTGCACGTGAATGCTGGTTTATTATATATGCCTTTTGATAGTAAGGTGTCACGTATATGTGGTAGCAATTCGAAATAGTCGAGCCATCCATGGCGCCGGTGTTGGGGGCGCGGGCCTCTCGCATTCTGGAAAAAAAAGAATGTTTTTTGGTCTACTTGGCGAGCGGAGCGAAGTGAAAAGATACGGAAACACAAGGTACAAAGATCACCATGAGGTATAATGTGAGAGGCTGCTGTAAACACTGTTGGTGTCCTCCAAACCAGCACTGTACGTGTGTTTTATGTATTTATGGCTTACAAACTTTTTTGTGTGTCGTCTGTGGCTTTTTCAGTAACTCCCAAAAAAATCCCAGATTTAACCCTCTGGGGTTGAGTACATCACCGGCGACGTGGTGTGTACTTTTTGCGTCTATTTCAGTTTATATCTTGCTGAAGTCTTGATGTAGGATTATGGGAAAAAAAATGCTGGCTAAATCCGTAATCTGTCTTTTCAAAACGTCCATTATCTGAAGTATTAAAATTTTTAAAATTAGGTTAAATTGGCAAAAAAGTAAACCATGTCACCTTACTTTGTTTTGCCTGCATCGGGGGCGTGTAGTACTGCTCTCGCCCGAAGATCGCTATCCACATTCTAAATAGCCACATTAGCACACATTCAAATCGCATTCGCATGGTAATTTGATCAGCGCAACGGTGAAACGCGATCCAGACACATCCCCATCAGCGCCATAAAAGGGTGGGGGATGTGGCCAGGTGACAATGGCTCATTCATACACATGAAAGTCGCTACATATTCAATGAAAGGAACCAGAAATAGTGACATGAGTTTGGTTTTTCTTATTTATCCAACCGAATGTTGCAACTACACCATTTAGTCATGGAGCCAAGACTTTGGTGATCAGGTATCTGGGATCAAAACAAACTGCCAGCATTGCTTACTATGTACTTTTATAATGTGTCTGCAACTGTTCTGCAATTTGCAATGTCTATACTTTGATGTCAAATTACAAACTTAACAAAAATCTGACATATTTACAATATACATTAAAATAAAGATGAGTATAATGGCATGTATTAAGTTTATGATATTTGAAGAAATGTGTGACCATGCCCCAGTCAGTGAAAATGTGTTTCCTACCCCTAGACCCCAGAGGGTTAAGTTAATGCTGATCCAATGATATATTGAAAGGAGGATGGGGAAAGTCATGAAGCAGATGGGTTAGCTACCTGCCACACCCAACCCTCTATAACATGACCTGGCTTTTATCCCCTTTATACTGATTTTCCAGCAGTCAGACAGATTTCTTTATAAGCACCTAAAACTTGACTACTTTATCCAGGGGTGGGCAATACTATGATTTTTTAAGGTGGCATAAGAGGAACCATAATTTATACAGAGAGGCTAATCTTGTCATTGGCCACTGATGTGTTTTGAATTGTTGAGTGACAGGGGAGAGACCAATCGGCTTTCAGCTGGGGCCAGTCCTCCTGTGGCCATGTCCCTGACTTACGTTTTGTTGAAACTTTGATCCACCAGCCCACCAGAATACTGTGCTGATGTTTTTTCTGCTTTTCTGTAGGAGATCAAGCAAAACCAGAAAGCCCAGGAGGAGTTAAGCTCTCGACCACAAGCTCTGCCCCTCCCAGACGTGGTACCCGATGGAGATGCCCACAACGTGCAGAACGGCTTCCCAGGCCTCAATGGGCATTTACCCCCAGCTGCTGGCGCCATCAACCCTCCTGGCCTTCAGCAAGCCAATCGCAATCACGGACTCCTTGGCGGAGCGCTGGCAAACTTGTTTGTCATAGTGGGCTTTGCGGCCTTTGCCTACACAGTCAAGTATGTACTGAGAAGCATAGCGCAGGAGTGAGAGACGACCAAAACTGAGAGGCTGTCTCATTGCCCCAAATCGAATGATAAAAACAAACCGACCAACAAGGGAGAGGGTGGAACTGTGAGACTCAAGGGAGGAGGGCACTTGTATGGGGGTGGGTGGGGGGTGGGGGGACCTTTTCAGTTCATTTGAGTGCTGTCCAGATGAGGAAGAAACAGGCTGGCTCATGGGTATTCAGAACGCATCTGATATGATTTGTCACCAGTGATATCTTGGCTTTGCTCATAAGTAAAGAAAAAAATCCTTCATGCTACACCCCACCAGCTCCAAATTACGGCATAAATTTGTGTAATTTATTTCACGCGTTGTACAGAAAGCAAAAAAAGCAGGTGTGTAAAGGTTGTTGATAAAGCCAGCTGTGCAGCCTCTGTTTTGTCAGCATTTCACTTGAATCAGGGATTTGTGATCATCATCTTTGTAACTACCATCCTCTAGTGTCCTGCAAGATGGGACTTTGAATAATTTTTTAAACCATTCTGCAGTCAGAGGATTTTCTGCCCCACTTTTTGTAGGTTTAGTAAACTTGGATTAAAAACAGACGACCAACACAAGCTCAACTGCAAAAAAAGAAAAAGATTTAAATTCTATGCATCGCTGTACACTGATTAGCCGAACTAAGATGGGAACAGCCTGTCTACCTGACTAAGATTCCCATCTAATACACAGTGTTCTCTTTTTGCCCATGATGCAACCTGTAAAATAACCCAAAACTTGTTGCTCAGATTTATCCTGGGAGTAAACAACGGCTAATTCTCAAATAAACGCAAGACAGAACACTATTGCAGTAGCACATGTTGCCTGAAAATCTATACTGGGAAATTCCATTATGGCCACCCCAAGTAAGATGAAGAATTTTTAAATAGGAATTGACCAGACTTACTGTAAAAGGCACTTTTAGATACTGTACAACCCTAAATGCAGATTACCATACGCAGATTAAGTGTGCAATCTGTGTTCTCCAGATCTTCGCTTTTGTTTCATTTTAGTAAACAATGCTTGACACAGATGCATTAGTGTTCGAGTATTTTAAGGTGTAAATCTTTGTGCAATATTTGTTGGTGGTTTCAAATAAATATTCATACGATTCTGGTGTCTTCTATATCCCATGTTATTTTTCTTTTTGTCCACTCGAATGGAGTTGATGTGTTTGTTGACACCGGAATGGGAGGTATGGGGATCTTAAGGCAACAGTTGGCACCACTGCAGATACTTACAAAGATATATTTAAGAACTTGGTTCCTGACCATATGCGCGATTTATGTTCCCACCTCACTCAATACCAGAGAATACCAATAGAAATGGACCAGGATCCGGATCAAACAACAGAGCACAAGACCCAAGTAAAAAAAAAAAAAGACAATATGCTATATATTTTTCAAATGCGTCATCCCATGTAGTTACATTTTTTAATGCTGAACTTGAATATTATTCCTTGTTTGCTCACTCAGAGCATTGTTTCTGTTTATTGTTGTTATGAGAGCCTAAATCTATATTCTCACTAGTTATAATACTGAAAAGAACTGGCAAACTGGAGGTTTGAATAAAGGTATTTGACTGTATGTTTAATAAATTCTTTGCTAAAACCCCAAGGTGAGCAGTTGTAATTTTATGCCTGCGTCATAAGAGTTCTTATAGTTTGCTGTTTAATAAATTGGGCATTAGCGTGGTACTAATGGCAAAAAAGGGCTGTTATTCTCTTCAGCCAGCCAAACAACATCTCACATCCCCTTAAGAATTTTTGCAAAACCAGTAATGAATATCTATCATGCCATTAATTAAAAGTAATGACTATACTGATACTTGGTTATACTTTTTGACAGTGTTAGTTCTTTAAAAACATTCCAGTTCTTTTCTGCTGCCTCTTTGCAGCCACTGCATTACTGTGACCAGAAGGCAGTTGGTGTCTGTCATAGCAGTAACTGTATGACATGCCAGTGGACACCTTTAGTGAGGCAAGCTGTCAAGCTGAAGACGGCCTGGAGGACAATGCTAGCATGGGGCTCTCCTGTGTCAAATGAAGGGCTAGAAGGGCTGCAGAAAAGTGGCAAATGCTCATGGCCTCGTGCATATGAAGAGTTTGGTGAAGTCAGGGAGGGAGATGGTTAGGTGGACTTAAAGATATTATTGCAAACTGTTAAACATCTTAGGAGGCTGCTGCACAACATTTCCTGGGCTATATTTAACAGGGGATGAGGAAGTGCTGACCACATCTGGGGATATTTTCAATTAGTTGAAATAACAGTTTGAGGAACCCCTCACCTCTAGTTTACATTTGTAGCTAGTTAAAGCATCCCCACCTCCTCAAGTGATTCCATGGAATAGCAAAACTTGCAAAATAGCAAGATTGGGCTTGTTTGCTAAAAGCTAGGGGGAAACCGTGATCAAGTTTACATATTTAGCTTGTGAAAAAAAAATAATAGCAACAAAACATCAGCAATAATAATGACTTTATAATAATAATAATAATAATAATAATAATAATAATAATTTAAAAATCGCCGCTTACAACTATTCAGTTTAAAGAGCCGGATGGAAGATCTTTGGATGGATGTGACCATTGTCATTACTCTGTGTTCTGGGTGTGTCGTGAGGACGATACTGTTTACGGACAGTAGATGGCAGTAAGTTCTACGCGGGGATCATAAGCGACCAGTGAATACACTGAAGAAGAAGCCTATGCATTTACGATAACGTTATCGGAAGTGGGACTTTTGACACTAATGGGGATGTGGGCTTTTCCACTTTGACGTCGGTTCTTCAATTGTTTAACTGTGTTTAATGTAGATGCTTACCGTGTTGTTTTTCGTTTAAATTATACCCAGTCGCGCGCGTAGTGTTGTTTAATTATTTAGGGATCCTTCCATTTTCTTTATTCACGTTTTTTTTCCATTTTTAACGTTGTCGTGGGGAAACAATGAGGCCTAACTGGGGAGCCGGAAAAACGAATGATTGTATGGACGTGCGAGGTTAAGATTCATACAGGTATTTAGCTGTAGACGTTTTCTCGTTGTCTTTAGTTTATATGCGTGTTTATTTAGTTATTTTTTTATTTATATGGTTAATCCGTTGCCGAGTCTTGCCTGTGCTTTGTTATACACACTAATGGCAAATATCGACGGCCAGCCGATAAACTATTTAGCTAGCTACCTACCGTGATGTATGCTTAATACGAAGGTGCGTTTATGAGGCTTTTTGTCGTTTATTTGCCTTTACAGGATACGATGCTGCTTGGGAAAACGGTGTCTATCCGCCTTAATCCGGCATCAGTCGGGAGATGAAATAAAATCAAATGGTAAGTAGCTAGATTTTATAATAAGGCGTTGAGTTTTCCATTGTAAGGAGATGCGTCAAACTCATTAAATGATACGGATATTTCGCTGTAGCTAAAGAGTGTTATGTTTGTTGAATTATTATAGTATTATAGATGTAGCTTTCGCCTTTCGGGGACTGTGGATTGTCATAGTTTATGTCCGCAATATCAGTGGAAATATCTAATACATCATGGTAAGTGAAATTTTGTAAGGGGATAATGCTTTTTATTAAACGATAAATTGTCACGACGAAACTATTGCTTTGTTGTTATCAGTGAAAATCTAGGTTTCTTTCATTTCGTTTCGTACTTGTTTTCGTAATCCGCAAACAGTTCCGTGTGATGTGGATTTCCCTGTTGTGCATGAAAATACATGTACAACTCCGACGCGGACTGTGTAAATTGTAGGTTCTATCGTACAAATGTCGCTGCAGCTGCGATCTACTCCCATACATTAAATAATACTAGATGGAACGTTGCAGTAAAGATCGTAAGGTTTATGATCGTTGTTATATATGAATCTTCTGTTTTTGTTTTGTCTTCATTTTTATTTGCAGTAAGGATGGCCTCCCAACCTCAGGTCTTTTCATCCCCTTCAGTGTCCTCCAGTGCCTTTTCCTGTGTGAAAAAGCTGAAGGTGGAGAACTGTTTATGGGATGTAACAAGCCAATCGGGTGAGAGCAAGTACTACCTGCCCAGCCCCTCTCAGGGAAATGCCGCCACCCCCACATCCTCTGGCTTTAATGCTGCATATGGCTCATCGAACCTGATTCCACCTCCTGCAGGGGGCTCCCGTGGGCAGATTGTGGTTCGTGCTGCAGACAGCACAGGCAGTCTCCCGGGGCCCTCCTCATCCTCCTCCTCTTCCTCCACCTCCTCCTCCTCTTCGAGCTGCCGCGTGAATGAAGCCGCCTCCTCCAAGTCTCACGGTGTCTACCAAAGGCAGCACAACCTGAAACGCAAAAATGAAGAGGTTGACAGCAGCGACAGTGTCCAGATTCTGGAAGAGCTCTCTGCCCCCGCGCTGTCCCACCGGGTCGGGGGCGATGGAACTGCCGTCCAATCTATTGCTCATTCCACCTCCACCACTAAGAGTAGCAACTCCCACAGCGAAGGGGACTACCAACTGGTACAGCATGAGATCCTTTGCTCCATGTCCAACAGCTATGAGGTTCTGGAGTTTCTAGGCCGGGGAACGTTTGGGCAGGTGGCCAAGTGTTGGAAGCGGGGCACCAATGAGATTGTGGCGATTAAGATCCTGAAAAATCATCCATCGTATGCCCGCCAGGGGCAAATCGAGGTATGCATATAGTTTGTGTAGACTGCCTTGTCTGATACCACTAACCACAGTTCTTGCACGACTAAAGTCGGTGTAATGATGTTCTCATTTATATTATTGCATATGGTCACTACTTACAACAGCTTTATTCTGTAACTGAAAACATAGAAGAGGAACCCTGACTATGGCTTCTCTTGGTCCAGTGAACATACTATAGATACTGTTTTACAGAGTGTTGGAGTGTCATTTCATGTCCTGAGTAGATGTAGCAGCATGACCTTCCAAAACAAATGTTAGCTCATTCAGGCCAATGTAAGTGTCCTTCAACAGACTCAGGACATGGAAATGGCTGTCTTAGAGCATCAATTTCAGAGTTCCCCAGTCTAAGTCATGGAGGGCCAGAATCCAACACAGTTTTTGGATTTTTCTGCTTGAACATATGTGTAAACTGAGCTGGATTCTGGCCCTCCATGACTGGATGTGGGGAACCCTGACCTCCTGAAACAGAGGTTAGATTTTGCCCATGCTCAGAAACCTCTTGGCTTCTTCTTTTAGGTGAGCATCCTGAGCCTGCTAAGTACAGAGAACGCGGACGAGTTCAATTTTGTGAGGTCACTTGAGTGCTTCCAACACAAGAACCACACTTGTCTGGTGTTTGAGATGCTGGAGCAGAACCTCTACGACTTCTTGAAGCAAAGCAAGTTCAGTCCGCTGCCGCTGAAGTCCATCCGGCCCGTGCTGCAGCAGGTGGCCACTGCTCTCACTAAGCTGAAGAGCCTGGGCCTCATCCATGCTGACCTCAAGCCCGAGAACATCATGCTAGTGGACCCCGTCCGCCAGCCCTTCCGTGTTAAGGTCATCGACTTTGGCTCCGCCAGTTACGTCTCCAAGGCAGTTTGCTCCACTTACCTTCAGTCACGCTATTACCGGTGAGCCTTGTGTACCAGGAATAGTCCTTGAGAATGCCAGGGCAAGTGGGCATGACAGTGGTGTGGTTCCCTTTATTCTTTTGCTGCCCACTTAACTTGGCAGCATTTCTTTAGTTCAGTTCAGATACTTGGGGCTGTGAACAGAAGCTCACGGGTCTGAATCCCTGACAGTTTCCCAATGATAAACATCTCTCATAGGAAAGGAAGACTTTAACAGAGCGGTTGGATTATGTGGCGCAGTTATATTGAAGGTATGGCTTCTTGTGTGTGGACTAACAGTTCTGTTGTGTGTTGCCTAACGCAGAGCCCCTGAGATCATCCTGGGCCTTCCTTTCTGTGAAGCCATCGACATGTGGTCCCTGGGCTGCGTTATAGCTGAGCTCTTCCTCGGATGGCCGTTGTACCCTGGAGCTTCCGAATATGACCAGGTCAGTGATTAATAATGTGAAAGCCGTAGCTACCAGATTCCTACAAGCATCATTTTTAAGTGCTGTTCTTTTTCATCCTTAAACTGAATGTGCTTGGTGGAAATGTCATTTACCTTTAAAATGACACAGAAGAACATTAGTGTTCTCTGGATCTGTGTTTCGAAAGGATTGGTACCAGCTGATCCTAGAAATTGACCAGAGATGCTTGTTGTAACTGTTATGCCACAGATCCGTTACATCTCCCAGACCCAAGGGCTGCCGGCTGAGTACCTTCTGAGTGCCGGAACCAAAACCAGCCGCTTCTTCAATAGAGGCCCTGATTCCAGCTACCCCCTCTGGAGACTGAAAGTAAAAGTTTTCCTTAAGGCTGACATTTTTCTAGTGTTAAATCATATGGCTCTCCTATAGCGCATACACACTGTGACTGACCTGGATTGTCTTTAGTAAAGAAGTAATATTGGATTAATCCAATCTTTCTTGGTGATATTATAGTATAGCCGTGTAATCTGAAAATCACAGTGATCTTATTTGTAAGTTGTTCCAGTGCATGTTGATGCTATGATTGCATTCATCATGTTTTTCGTTTTGCAAACAGACACCTGCAGAACATGAGGCAGAAATGGGCATAAAGTCAAAGGAGGCTCGCAAATACATCTTTAACTGCCTAGACGACATGATGCAGGTAGAGTATCCTGTCTTGGCATATTAGCCATATTAGGTTGGTATGTCTGCTGTGAGGAAGATGTGTTGACTGCCCACCACACCAGGACATATTAACCATGTTAGTTTCCCAAATGTCAGAAAGTAAGCTGATAATGTTCAGCTACTCTGGTTCTGGTCCATCGGGACATGCTGTTGGCATTATGGGAGGTGTTAACCCAGTTAGTCCTAAATTTCATAGTTTATGGATGTTAGTCTGGTCTGATATTGTATTTTCTAGTCAATTTTTTTTCATACAGCATTTTGTATTTCTAACTTGAGGTGTGACTTAACATCCAAAAAAACAACACCTACCGGATGTGGAAATTTCAGGTCCGGAAAGTAAAACTCCAGACCATTATTTTGTTTCAACCAACCAGTTGAGTACTCTGTGACTGTGACACTTTATGCTGAACGGTTTCTGAACCTCTATCACCTGCTATGGTGTGCATTTCAGGCTGTGAGAAGCAGGTCTCCGACAGTGGACCACGAAAGAATTAACATCAATATATAAACATGCATATGATAAATAATATTCGGTTTAAAGAAAAGCCTGGAAGGGTGGGGACCTGAGTCTGCCTTGGTTTAGAATGTTCTTCATCTCCCAGGTGAACATGACCAATCTAGAAGGGACTGACATGCTAGCAGAGAAGGCTGATAGGAGGGAGTTCATTGACCTGCTGAAGAAGATGCTGACCCTGGATGCAGACAAACGAATCACCCCCATGAAGACCCTGAGTCACTCCTTTGTCACCATGGCCCACTTGCTCCATTTTCCGCACAGCTCACAGTAAGCAGGCTCAGTACCTCTCCATCCAGCCTTTCTGCTTGCCTCCCCATGCTTATCTAGATCTTCCGTTCTCTGCTGTGTTGAAAGCGAAGCTCCTCTGCGATCTCTGTTCAGGTTTTTGGTTAAACGATTGATGTTTCTTACCATGCGCAGTGTGAAGTCCTGTTTCCAGAACATGGAGATATGTAAGCGCCGGTGCACGGCCTTTGACAACGGGAAGAACCTCTTTTCTGGCAACAGCACGCCTGGGGCAGCCACTAACCTCACAGTTACCTTCAGCAGCCAGCTCAACCAGCACAATCAGGTATTCATCTGTGGAAATGTTGTAGCTGCATTATGATAATGGAGGACCTGGCTGGCTAAAACTGTAATTTCATTTGGAATAGCACTTAGTCAGCGGTATTGTCTCAGTACACTGCGTACCATATTAGGCTCTCCATATACTGCCATTATGACCGACATTTAAATACAGAGATACCCCCGCATACCATTAGAGGGAGCTCATGTGATACCAGTGGTACGTGTACCATAGTTTGAGAATCATTGGTCCTAATTAGTCTAAGTAACTATTCAAGTTTGTGGCAAAGCCCCAAGTCTGTCTGCAAGGCAGATGCTGCTCTTAAAGTCCAGTTCTGACAGCTACTGTGTCTTACACTCGCTCCAGGTGTCTTCTGCTGGTGGCCCATCTCTTTCTTTGAGCAGCAACGTCCCACTGCTCAACTACCAGCCTGCTCTCTACCAGCAGGCCACCATCAACATCCCAGGCTTCACCCAGCAGAGTGTCCCACTGCCAGCCCGGCCTCCCCAGCTGTGTGCCCAACCTGAGCCCTTCCAACAGACCCTCATCGTGTGCCCTCCTACCATCCAAGGTGCTGGTGACCCCGTTGCCCGTATGAAGCAGTACTGAGATCTCATGCTTGGGAGTTCATGCTGCTCCAGACAGCTTCATCTGTGACATGACCTTGTTGGCCTGTTGCATTTATGTTGTTAGGGCTGCAGTCCTCCAGTAAGCACCCCAGTTTTCCAGTGAGGATGGACAACACTGTGCCTATGGTCGCCCAGAACCAGTCCAGCCAACCTCTACAGATTCAGCCAGGCATGCTCACACAGGTAAGGCCTGACAAAAACACCTACTCACTCAAAAAAGTAAATCTTTGCTTCAGGTGCCCGTTTCATCCTTATTTCATTTTCCCATTGAACATTAAGTTTTGCTTTTTCAGATTTACAGTTTACAGTTGATTTCTGTCCCTCTATAAAAGGAGGCTCTAGTTGTTTGAGAGCAACAGTCAACGGTTAAGGGGTTTTGGGACTGACTAATGACTTTAAAATGAAAGGTCTTTTTCTTCACGTTGTTTGGTGATCTGCAATGGTCTGGGTCCTGTTATGCTTAAGCTTCTTTTGTGTAAAGGTCCTAAGATGTATTTGCAAGATGTTGCTTGTTTTGTCAGCTTACAATTACACCACAGTGCCTGTCACAGCTCCCCCTGCACCCCACCCAGTCTATGTGCTGCATTCTCTGCTGTGAAATAGACAAATGGCATATTCTCAAACAGGAGTCTGACTCGGCTTATGCTTTGACTTGTCTGTGAACAGATCATGTGACAACCTTGGTTCTAGTATTGAGAGCCACATCTGGTGGTGATGAGCACTCCGCCTTGGAAGCTAGCAGTTAACAAGTCAGCTCGGGTATTCTAAGTGGATTGCTTTACTAAGAATGTGTATTTTTGTGTTCACTACAGATGGGCTTAGAGCTGTTAGCCATACATACAGACGTATACATAATACATAGATATTTGCATACGTACACTACCCGGCCAAAACAAGTCATTTGAATTTATATCAGCAAATACTTAAGAGCCAATGACTGGATCGTTATTGCACCTCAGCAATGTTATGCAGCAATAAAGTGAAGTCAGATGAGTACCTTAATCTACTAAATGGCCAGATTACACCTCCATTATGAATGGATTTTTTTCTTCTCTGTTGGCATGGGCATATTCCAGGACCAGAATGCTAAGATTCTTTGGGTTCAAATTGTCAAAAGGTGGTTCAGGGAGCATGAGGAATTTTTCTCACATGACTTGGTCACCACACATTTGTGACCTTAACCTCATTGAAGGTCTTTGGGATGTGCTGAAGGAGGCTTTATGGAGGTTCAACTCACTTGTCAAGACAGGATCGCGGTGAGAAATTAATGCAAATCTGGAGTAAAATAAAGGGTGAGATGTTGCATAAGCTTGTGGAAACAATGGCATGATAAATGTGCGCCATAATCAAAGCTAAAGACGGTCCAACGAAAAATTCAAATGGCGACTTTTTTTTTGGCTGGGCAGTGTACATACGTACACACATACATGCATACATACCCTGAACAGCTTTGCACTTTTAGGGGAAGTTTAAAATAGTTTATTGTCGATCAGTAACATTTCGTGCAATGTTTCCCAGTCTGGCCCTTGGGGACCCCAGTGGGTCATAGTTTTGGTTCTCACTCAGCTCCCAGTAAACATGGACTCTCTGTGGGTCCCTGAGAACCAGATTGGGAAACACTGATTTAGTGCTTGATTGTGGATGTTATTCCAATTCACAACTCGCTAATTAGCATAAATACTTAAATTCTGTGACAATCAACAAAATTACACTCATTGAAATCCCTTAGTCTGACATTGTAAATACACACTACATTGCATATTGACCCTACGCGGAGTGCATGAGCTGGGTTACCATGGCTACAGCTTTTATTGCTCAAGAATCTCAAGCATTTAAGTATATTGTTGCATTTGAGTTTAGGAGCTCCTGTTTTGAGGAGGAAAACACCAGCCTTCACTATTTACCATGCAAAGTACTACAAAAAGAATTTGATGAGAATAGAAGTTACTGCTGCATTGAAGTTATTCCTTAATTATCTTATATTAACATATATGATGGCGCAGTAATAAACTGATGAAGATTTAAGTCTTAACGGTACACTTGGTAAATCCCAGGCTTACACGTCAAACTCCCCTTTCCTCCTTACAGCCCGATGTTGATAGCCGGCAGATATACCCATCGACTTCCCGCCAAACTTTTCAAGTTATTTAACCCTCCATCCCCTCCCCCCCGTGCTCCCCGTCCTCCTCCTCTCCACCATGACCTCCTCCACCAGGGCTCCTGCACCCCATTGATGGTGGCCACACTCCACCCCCATATGGCGGCAGTGGCGCCCCAGTACTCGGTCCCCCTGGCGCTGGGCTGTGGGGCCGGAAGGCCTGCCCTCTTGGAGCAGACTGCCACCATGCTGGTAAAGCGACGCCATGGGTCCTGCTCCCCCTGCAATCCCCGCCCCCCCCAGTAATCCTGCCCCTCCAGACTCCTCCCCCAGATGGCATGGGGCGCATGTGCTGATTGGTCTGCGCTTTGCTTGTGGCTTCTCATGTCCATGCCCCTCCCTAAAACCCTCCCCTCCTCACTGAGGAACTTACCACTTAATAGAAAAACTGTTGCAAGCCAATGTTGTAGCAGCAGTGAAATTGTACTTAAGATTACAAGATTGCTTTTTACTTGGAAAAATGTGAGTGCTATATTTAGCATACCTGTTAATTAAAAATGCTGTACCAATGCTTGTTTGCTGACTGAATGGAGACAAAGGACTGCCAATCTCAATGCGTCCCCATCCCACACCAGACACGTGCTTCTGGTTGGTCTGACCCGTCTTATTTCAGAGCCCTGTGCTTGTAGGATCCCCTGAATGTGCATAACCTCATCTTTCTCTTAGGTACCTTATCAAGCCTTTTCTGAATTCCAGGGTAAAGCCAAACAATCAGAGGAACTTGTCTTCATTATCATTAAACTTGAAACTAGTTGTATTGATTTTTTTTTTCCTCACTTTCCTCTAGTTCCTTTTTGTTCCTCAGATTTATTTAACTCTTTTCTTCCTAGCAATAACAATGAAGGTTCCTTATTTGCAGGTTGATGCTTTTGGAAGGTTGTCACCAAGTCCCAAACCATCAGAAATAATGATAAAAGATACAGATTTGTTAAATGTATTAGCATGTGGTTCATTGCAGCATATGGAAAAAAAATGCATAGTTTATAAAGCATCACGGTGGTATCTTGCATGTGATGGTAATGCATTATAAAAAAAAAATGGCTCCTATGTTTCTTTCCCCATTCCTCCCAGTATTGGGAGGGGGTCATGTGACCCAGTGGAGTGTGGTAGGGAGAGAATTGACCCGTTGTCTGTGTCCCGTCCAGGCATTGCAGTGCATGTGCAAGTCATGCCTGCGCTTGCTCTAACTATTGGCTCGTGCTGGATAAAGTGGCTTTCTACTTGCTTGCACTGCACACATACAAGCCCCCGATAAAGATGTGTCAGTGATATACAGCCTTTGTATATAATATGCCAGGTTCTGCTCCGGAAGAGCCTGTTGCAGACGTCTCCATTTCCCGGCTGTGATCCAGACTGATTCATGGTTGCTGACGGCTTCTACTTGCCCTTGTGTGTGTCCCTTAGCAGGCGTGGCCGGCTGGCACTCAGCAGATACTCATCCCGTCCACCTGGCAGCAGATGCCTGGTGTGGCCCTCCACAATCCCTCGCAGTCAGTCATCACTGACTCGCCACTAGGGGCGCTGCTCTCCGAGAGCTCCACCCAGCAGGTCCCCAACTGGAGGTCAGTGCAGTGCGGTGGGCGGAGCATGGTAGCAAGTGCCGTGATCGTGAATTTGTCTGCTTCACTGTATAATTCAAATGACTCCAAGACTTCATGATAATTTGAGTTTTTTCCTTAGCAAAGGGGTCAGTGATTTCAAATATGTTTGGCTAATAGTTGTGCTTTTTTTTTTTTTTTTTTTTTGAACACTGTTTTAGCATTGGTCAAATGCAGATTAGCCCAGTCTTTTTACACTTGACTGGTTACAGGGGCTGGAAGCCTATCCCAGGCAGTGTAGAGCACAAGGCAGAGACAGCATAGACAGGGTGCCAGTCCATTCTAGGACTAATAGGCACGCACAGGTACACAGTCACACACTCTGGGCATTTTAGAGATGCTATTTAGCTTGTAACAGTATGTCAGTGGACTATAAGAGTAGCAGGAAGGGTCCTGCACAACGCCAGAGGAGCATGCAGACTCCACAGAGCCACTTGGATTATTTATGGGTAATACGTTGTCCTTTGAGGGTGTAACACTGCACCCTCATACGTCCAAGCGTGTGGGTTTGACTCCTATTAGATTCATTTTTGTCCCAGTTGCCCGTCACGCGTGAGACTGGAATGCCACCCAGGGTGTGCCTCACTTCCTGGGTTAGCTGAACATCATTTTTATTTATCATAGGTTTGGTGAAATAGCTGTATAGCATTAAATATACTGTTAAGTGTCCCTTTCGGTTTTTTTTTTTTTTATTCGAGTCAGACATTCAGCCAATATCTTAATTGTGGCAAATTAATTGCCGTCAAAAGTAAAGCCAGTCAGCCTCCCAATCCCTGACCCATAGCTGAACTAAACTGTTTTTTTTTCTGTGAATATGCTTTAGAAGTCATTTGTGGTTCTAACGCACAGGGGCTGCCATGGCGGGCAGCACAACAGCGTCCCACAGCACTCCTCCATTCTGGGGGGTCACCTGGGCTCCTCCCAGTCTCTCAATATGGGCGCCAGCAATGCCAGAACGGGGCAAGGCGGGCAGCTGGGGCCCAGGGCCAGAGTGCGGCACTCCGACAGCAGAGCAAGGTGACCTCGCTTTACACCACAAACAGCCCTTTGTTATAAAGGCAATAACACCTGTTACGTGCGTTTGAACATGATTTAAGATCTAGGTGAGATCTACATTTTTGGCAGGATAGAGAAGTTAACTATGTAGTGCAGTGGTTCTCAAACTTTATACTGTGTATCATTTCAGAAAGTATTAGGCTCTCTGCATACCACTATTGTTACCATAAAAGACATGCCTCTTCTGACCACTAGAGGAAGCATGTGCACCACCATGCCATAATTTAAGAACCACTGTCTTACTGTGTTATGTCCCTCTTGCTTATATGAAACTTATCACTGAGGGGTGCGAATTGCTCCTTAAATATCAGAATAACTGTATTGGTCTGTACATATGCGGTGGTTCGGCTGGCTAACGCTCATCGACACCTACAGGCCGAAGTCTCTGCTGCCGCCCAGTGCCCATGTTGTGCACAACAGCCCGCTGCTGAACTCGCCAGCCTACAACGCCGCCCTGTCTCAGCCGATCATCATCTCGGACACTCCGAGCCCTGCTGTCAGCATCATCACCATCCACAGTGACACGGAGGATGAGGATGAGCGGAAGTTTCCCACCGTCGGGTAGGGACCATGCAGCGAGTCACACTGAGTGTAGTTAATAGCTCCATGTGTTCTATGATGCTATGAAGTCGCTGAAACGTTGACTGTGGAATGACCTGTATCCTTATTTTTATGCCAGTTACAACTTTGTTTTAACAGTACATGGCTGGTACTTTAAAATTACTATGCCTGTGATTAATTTCTTTTACTTATTAATTTAGGCTTACTCTTCCGTATTTTCTTTGGCTCCATTGCAATTTCGTTTTTTTGTACAATGACAATTAAAGTTTCTAGTGATGAGGAGCTTCACTTTTTGGTATATTTAAAGGTTCAATACAGTCCCTCAAGCCTCCCCCTTTGTATATTTGAAGTTTTCCCTGCGTAAATATGAGCACAGCGTTGAGCATTGTGTTCAGTAACAGTGTATAGTGGACAACCCATATGCTTAGTATTGCTCCTCACATATGGAAAGACTCATAAGGTTAAAGTGACCGCTGTACTGCACTAACCTTCTGTTGCAGCTGTGGGGCCCCCCAGCGGTCCAACGTCATCAGCTGCGTAACTGTCCACGACTCGCAGGACTCGGACTCTTCCACCAGCAGCTCCCTCAGCCCCAGGCACCTGCCCAGCTTCGTGGAGACGTCCAACCCCTTGTCTCGCTCCCTGGCCATCATGGTGCCCCCCGTGAAGGCCCAGCCTGGAGAGAATACTGTGCCAGGTATGGGAACTCGCTCACAGCATGTAGCACAGAGAATAGTCTTTTTTTTTCTTTTTTTTATTTCCCCCCCTCCATTTTCCTGCTTGGCATAACATGCCCACTGGAACATTCCAGGGCAGCCTCTTGCCTGCAGTAAGCTGAAAAAGGGGGGCGTTCATCAGCCTTGCAGTGCTGGGACCTCCAGCACCAATCGGCACCACCAGACCATTGCCAGCCGTTCCCAGCCGCTCAACCTGAGTCAGGTAAGGCCTCTTAATCAGCCCCTGGGCTCCTGAGACAACACAGTGGGGTTTAATACCTGTGCTGCTGTTCTAGGTTCAACCACCTGCCATAACATCTCAAGACAGGACGGCTGGCGGGTCCCTGCGCAGGCAGCCCGCCTACCATGCTGCTGCCTCCACCCATTCCTCTTTCAGCCTGCAGGAGGCACCCATTTTCAGTTCGGCCCCCAGCTTCTACGCTTACCCCGCTTCCGCAGCCTTGGCTTCCGTCTCCCAGGCGGTGGATCAGCTGCACAACTCGTCTGCCGCCGCCTCCTCCTCTTCCTCTGGCCGTCACGTCAGCGGCTCATACTCCTCCTCTTACAGCCTCCTGCCGAAGAACGGCGCGGCGGCCCGGGCTCAGTACCAGCACCAGTTTCCGGGCCAGCCCTATGCCCGCTCGGCTGCTGGCCAGGCGGGCTACCAGCTGGGGCACCGCAAGCTGGACAGACAGTACCTTTACCTATGAGGTGTAGAACCCTGCGGGCTCTTAGCTGCAGCTTCACTACCCAGAACCTCTCAGCTGCATGCTTGTTAGTTTTAAGCCCGTGGGGAAGATCCTCTGCTTGCATTCAGAGCTTCTCTTCCCAATACTGATATTTTAAACAATTGGTTTTAAATCCTGTTTCAACAGTCTTAACTGCTTTTAATTTAATTTTATTTGTATAAATAACAAACTTGATGGGCAGCACGCTGGCTTAGTGGGTGGCACTGTTGCCTCTCACCTCCAGAGTGTGGCCTCTGGGTGCCGCCTCCGCCCTGTGTGTGTGGAGTTTGCATGTTCTCCCAGTCGCGCGGGTTTCCTCCGGGTGTTTTCTGGTGTCGTCCCGCAGTCCAAGTTAATTGGCATCTCAGAATTGCCTGTGGAGTTTGTGTGCTTGTGTGTTCTGAGCCCTCTGGTTGACTGGGTGTCCAGCCAGAGCGTGTCCCTCTGACCTTTGCTGCCTGGGATAGGCTGCAGGCCTCTGTGATCCTGTCCAGTATAATTGTCGGAAGACAGACAGACAGACAAACGGATGGATGGACAGACCAAACTGTTTTACGAAGCCTTTTAGTTCTACTCTTATGTCTAGTCTAACTAATAAATGGCTTAAGTTGTGGTGTGAAAGCAGACTTTTCATTTGGTAGATGTTTAATAAGTACAAGGTTGAACCCTTTGTGACATAGTAAGTGCTCAGCACATTAGCCTTTCTATGTAATGGAGACCATTATTTGTGTTTTAGATGTGATATTGGGAGCAAAGGGAGCCAGATACCATAAGCAAATCAAGGCCTCTGTCCTTGTTTTCTCCACAAACGCTGAGTGAGTCTATAGTTTCCACCTGCTTCCCTGCTTTCATCGTGTATTGATGTCACTTAGTGTGTTTATTGCTTGCCGTCTGTGTGTAGTCTTGACCTAAAGCCATAAAATGCAAAAACTTGCTCCTCATGGCTGCCCCGATATTCATGTTTTGGAAGTAGTAAATCATTCGCTGTTGTTTTAATGTGTCAGATTTAGCCCCAGATTTTTAAGGAATAGTCACATATGAAACTGTTGATGCTAATGATGCATTTTAAGTTATGATGTCATATAGTTCATATTAAGGTGTTATTTTGACTACGTAATTAGTAAACAACATAAAGGGGAACAAAATACCACCCCAGAACTAAAGAATTTTAAAAAGAAAATATTTGAATTCTGTAGTTGAAGGTTTCTGTGTTTGAAGGAATGGAAACTGTAGAAATGTGTTTTATGAGTAAATCTGTAATCAATGAGCAAAGTTAACTTTGGAAAGGTAGTTTGCAGCAAAAGTAGCAGAAAGTAATGGAGATTTTATGTTCACGTGGAACTTTTATCCATTGCATGTGACTGCAATTTTTGCATCGCTATAGTACACAAACCACTTACGGAGAAGAGTTTCATTGTGTGACAGGTAGTTCTGTAGTGTTTCAGAAACGAAGCAGTTTTGGATTTGCTGAAAGGGTTTCAGAATCCAATGACCTTGTGTGATAAAATGCAACTCAAAATACAAAGAGCCTTTGATGTCATAAACATTTAACTTTGTATGTAGAAAGCATAAAGCTTTAGGGCATCACACCGCACTTAGTATATCATTATATCCATCTTTTGACACACATGTTGTGAAGAGACCAGAAAAAAATCTTTTTATCACTTATTAATTGTAAACATTTTACTGTGCATCAAAGCTATAATCTTTTGCAACCATTTACAGTCCTAATCTACAGTCGCTTAGGTGATTTTTTTTATTTTTTATTTTTATTTTTGAAACTTAAAATCTCACTTTTACCCCCCTTTTAAAACTCAACTTATCTTAACTGCTTAACCGCATATGCCTGCTTGCAGTTTAGAGAATAACCAAATTTGCAATGTTTAGGTACATTAAGTTAAGAAAACTGTGGCTTTGACTTTTCTGCAAGAATCATTTCAAACTGTTTCCACCTGTAATGTTTTATCTGTAGACTGTAAGAATGGTGTGATTGGTAAGGGAGTAGCTAAATCACTGTAAAGAATACAGCAGTACTATAGAATTGCAGTTTGTGGGTGTTTGGTGTGGGGGGAGGGATGGGTTACATCAAACTCTATTGACTCTGCAGTCTCTCTAAGATCTTTTTGTTTTTAGTATTCTGGGACCGAGAGTCATGCTAATCTTTCATCATGTCTTTTGCTGCAGGGGTACATTTAACAGGCTTTGTGCTGTGTTGATTTGTAACTGACTGAATGCGTCTCTCAAGACCCAAAGAAAAACGTGGCAATTATTTTTCCATCGTAAAAAAAAAAAAAAAAAAAAAAAAAGAACATGGAAAATATATAGAATCTTCTGGTCTGTTCAGGTGGACCAGTGTACCACTAATGTCTCGGCTGTAATGTTTACCTTTTAGCTGTCTGATTTGTCAGTGAGCTGCCTAGTTGCTTGTCCCCTTTATATTCACCAGCCTTCAGTATTTGGGTGTTTAGGAAGGGAGGGAGACTAGTAAAATTAGTAGTAATGATTCTTTTAGCTTCTAACAGGAGTTTTAAGTACTAAAGATGAATGGAATACAACAAGTTCACATTTCTTGTTGTTTAATTTATACGCCCTACCTTAATAAGCCAAAACTACAACATCTGAAACAACACTTTAATATGGCACTGTAAATAAAATGGGTAAAAAAATAATAATGTCAACTTGTCTGTCAGCTTCTTGGAACTCCTGCCGCAGTGTTTCTGGAGCATCCTTCTGGTTCAAAGTTCCATCAGATGTCGTCTTTAAAACCAGTATTTACTTACATAGATTACTTTTCCTAGTGAATAAATCATTTTTAGCGAATGGATCTTATTACAGCTTACCGGCTTTTTTCATGTCTTTAGCTGAAACATAGCTGGATAATAGTCGTCGTGCGACCGTTCTTGTGGAATCTGCGTGCTCAATTTGAATTTAAGCGCTTCTCAATCTAACAGGAGAGGCGGTGGAGTAGCAGCTTCATTACGTGATACTTCCCAATGTAAACACTGTCCACAGAGAAGACCTACCTGATCCATTGGACCAGGGCTCAATCGGTTTGGCTGGGGTTGCCTCAGAGCACAGGACAGCTTCGTGGTGAGGAGCGGTGGACACTGGCCCCTGCCAGGGAATGGCAGAGTCTAGCGCTTCACCAACAGTTGCAGTAGTGGCACATGTCGCTACAACAGTGTAAAATTTCTCATCATCCCTGATTTGATGGAGTAGGGATATTATTTCAACCAGTTTGGAAATCTTCCAGTCACTACAAAGGCAACCTACGCAGACTGATGTGTGTAGACTTATGTGATTTAAAATGGTTCATAAAATATCAGATATAAAAGTTAATTTTTTTTTGTCTCATAGAACTGATCGAGTGTAGGAATAGCTTCTCCACATCAGGACTTTGACTAAGTACTGTGCTCCACTAACTTAAACTCAGACTACAACAGCCTACGATCACAAACCAGACTACAACACCGACAACCTGCCTCCAGAACCATTGGTTCCAACAACCTTAACACACACCATTTTAAGAATTTTTGCTCATTCGGCAAGAGCATTTGTGAAGTCAAGCACTAATGTTGGACCCGAAGGCCTAGCTCGAAATCTCAGTTCTAGTTCATCGCAGAGGTCAGAGCTCTGTGTAGGCCAGTCAGGTTCTTCCACACAAAACTCACCTAACCATGCTTTTATGAACCTTGATTGTGCCCCAGTGCACAAAGCATGCTGGAACAGAAAAGGGCCTTACCCAAGCTGTTCCTTTGAACATGGATGCATAGAGTTTTCCGAAAGATCTTGGTATGTTGAAGGATTAAGAGTTTCCTTCACTGGAACTAAGGGGCCCAACCCCTGAAAAGCAACCCCATACCATTATCTCTCCATCAAAATTTACAGTTGGCCCAATGCAGTCAGGTAGGTAGCATTCTCTAGGCATCTGCTAAACCCAGACTCATCCATCAGACTGCCAGACAGAGAATTGAGATTCATCACTCCACAGAACACAGTGCTTTACACTACTGCATCTGACACTTGCCATTGCATATGGTGATATGATGCTTGCATGCAACTGCTCAGCCATGGAATCCCATTCCATGAATGAATGATGAATGAATGCCTTTATTTGTCATTATATATGAAATACAATGAGATGAAAAGCATCTCCTCCTGTGCTGACATGAA
>JABFEA020000110.1:21794162-21814391 GCA_019775915.2 Cyphomyrus plagiostoma | reverse complement strand
TTCCTGATAACGTAGTGCAAGCTGAATCCTTGGGTTCCTTTAAATCAGAGCTAGATAAGATTTTAACAACTCTGAACCATTAGTTAAGTTCTCCCCAAGTTAGCTTGATGGGCCGAATGGCCTCCTCTCATTTGTATAGTTCTTATGTTCTTATGTTAATGCTAGGTGTCATTTTGAGATATTTACATAATCCCAGTAATCATGGTACATGGATAATGATAATAGATAAAAGTATATGTATGTCAAATAGCACTTTGTCATTTATATTTACAAAAGTTTGACTGTGACCCACATGGCCTCTTGTTTACCCCCAAGGTTCCTGTATTTAAGTGCCTGCCCTTGCTTTAGTCTTCATCTGGTCATTCTGTTACAGATGTGCATGGTGGATGGATGAGGAGATGATCCATGTTGCGGCTCAAATAAAGATGGGACTTACGTTCAAAATCAATCCGGAAACTAAAGAAATCACAAAGGGTTCAAAAGACAGGGAGGAAGAACCAAATAACTAAAGCAGGGAGCAACACTGGAACAAACACAGGACCAAGTACATGGGAGAAATTATGGAATACTGGAACAACAACAATTACCAACTGAAGAGTAAAGCAAGGGCAGGCATTTAAATATAGGCTACGTCTGTCAAAATCAAGTTGGGGTTTCGTTACTCCTTCTAATCCTAGACAGTCACATAGTTTGCCTGCATTACCTGCACATGCCTTATTTATTTTTTATCCTTTGTATTTCTTATTTTATTCTGTATTTTAATTCTGCAAAGCAGTCAAACGACACATCAGAACAACATCCTAACAAAGCAGTCAAATGACAAGAAGAACGACACATAAAGATGACAAGCATAATTCTGCAGTCAAATGACATGGAGGATGACACATGAAGACGACATGCAGGACAGCACACAGACAACACATCAGAACAACATGCACAAACAATGAGGGGAATAACACATCGAGGCGACACGTTGACATATTTGGTCGACAAGCTATACAACTGTCAAATATTTTACGTCACCTTCCATTGCCTGTCAGCAGTTCTAATACTAAGATCAGGATGTCAAAAAAAAATCCATGATGTCATTCTTATCCCACCTCAAATATGAAGAATACATCTGTTGCATCCTTGCCAAATGAGTCCAATACCATAATTCATTGCACCCCCAGTTAATTCATGGCAGGCAACTTAGCAATGTTGAGATGTTGAACTATAATGTATACTATTAATTAGAGCAAAAAGTGCTCATTGTAAAAGCTGTATGCAATAAAAAGACAACAGATTCAGATCTGAATTGTGTTTGACCCTGAAATACGAATTCAATTCAGAATATAAGGAAGTATATTTAAAATGGAATTAATTTCACATAAGTACATACACATACATACACAGCTGTAACAATATGGCTGAATTACAGAGCATGTTAACATAAACAGCATACACTGATCGCCACAATCGCCACGAACATTTATGATGGCAAAAACTACAAATTAGCCATGTTCCCCCATTAGAGCACCTGCCTGAAAAGTCTGTGCATGTCACTGTTATTATTGAGAATGAAAGAACACCACATTGAAGTGTCACCTATAGAATAAATTATTTAACTGTAATTTTATGTATCATGGTGGAACACCACTTCATATAGCCATACAGGTAACCCTAATACAAAACCTATCTATCTGACAATCCAGAACATTCACAAGAAAAGTTACTGCAGACTCATCACAAACGGTAACACACATAAACAGTTAAACCTACAAAAACAATAAATATATCCCCATGGAATACGACTTAGAGGGGTGACATAAACCAAATGCATATTGTTACATTATAGGCTAAAATAATTGGACTATTTTTAGCTTACAATCATGCAAATATAAAGTACTCTTCACTTACTAGCACATATACAGTGTTCTCCACAATTATTGGCACCCCTTTTAAAGATTTGCAAAAAGGGTTAGAAAAGACCCACCATTTGGTGAAGCAGCTTCATGTCACACTGAAAAATTGAGCAAGATCCAACCTTTCTTTAACATAGATTTATACCAAGAAAAAAATTCCTTCATCAAGAAATAATTATCTTTAACAAAAACACGTTTACGTATTTGTATTCTTGGCAAAAACAGTCTAATTTACCTCCAAAGAACGGACTTGGGAAACAATGAATCATGAGATTGTCCTCACTGGTGTGGATGCAATGGACACATTGTTGATATTTGGGGCTGAGAATGAAAAACATCCAGGCATGTTTGCCATCCTCTGTATTTCTGTTCTTGAGTATCAGAACTGTACTTTGGCAATGGAAGATGACATCAAACAGGTAAACAAAAACACAAGAATGGCCAAGTACACATATTGATAAACACCCAGTGTATGGTTGTGTACCATTTGATGAACTTGCAATCTGTGTCGGAGTCACTGTCTTCATATTCCTCTTCAAGGTCATTATATGGTGGGTGTGCTGGTAAACCCTTGTGCTAGAGGCCCTTGGTGTTGCTGTTGTGAAGCTGCCCAAGGTTATCATCTGCCCACTGTACTCATGACTCATGGATTGGCTGGCATTAGCATGCCCTATCATGTGCCTACTACTTGAGAAAGGCATGCAACCCTATATGGATATGTAAAACATCCTGCATCAACTAGTCCTGGCTGCCAAACACCTTGTTGGTGGATCAATTTCTCCCTCCTTGTACCACTCTTAGTAAGTTCTCACCTAACCCCAAGTCTTGCCATTTCAGAGGTGCTCTGACCCGGTAACCTGGCCATAATGATTTGGCCCTTGTCACAGTCACTCAGATTTTTATCCCTGCCAATTTCTCCTGCACTCAATATGTTGATTAGAAGTACTAATTGTTAGCTTACCGTTTAATATATTCCAGACCTTGACACATTCATGAGGAAGTGGTCATAGAGTTTTGGCTCACTGGTGTGTGTGGGTGTGTGTGTGTTTGTGCAGAAACAATTAGTGTAAAGTGATTTCAGTATTTATAGGAGGGTTGCTAAGATTGGAAGACATTTTCTTGTTGAGCATAAGGGTCAAGATGCAGCCAAGTTACAAAGTTGTTTAGTTTTTCCTAATGATTCAGTCTGTCCCTGAATTTCACGATAAATTTTGCACAACTTTTAATCAAGTACAGAATTATGAATGCATGAATGGACAGCCTTAAACATCTATAGACCCTGAAGAAATTGATACCTAATTGTAACATTTGTCCAGTTATACAGAACCTGATAAATGTAATGCCTTTTGATCAACATTGAAATACACTACAGAGATTGGTAAGAAATTTATTGTTCCTTGTAAATTTTGTAATACAATGCAATTTAGAGAAGCTTTACATTCACCAGACAAGCTTTTAAACAGCCGTAAAATTAGCAATAAGTTTAGATGCTGGTTCCGATTATTCAGTACATTTCCACAGGATAAGTGTCATTTCAACAATAATGCAACCAAAGACTATACATAAATTCTAGAAAATACTAACCAAGGCATTAATACAATGCAATTAAGCACCAAAGCATAAGAAAACCAAAATATACAGAGCAGGAAATTGAGAAATATATGTTTTGATCAAGCGATCAAAAGGGTCATCATTTCCAAAAAAATCCTTTTGAATGGACACAAAAAAAGTGACTTCACAGACAACTGACCATATATTAATTTTGGACGGTGATTCAGTTGTTGGGAAAGGTAACTTGGAAAGCTGTCTACCTGCTAATATAGTTAGTATTTTTCAAAAAACACCAATGACATGGAACAGCTTTTCTGATAATGTGCAGAATACCCTTTAATTAATAACACTATTTACATCTTGGGCACCTCCCTAACTAACAATCCAGTCAGCCACTTGGACCTGTGCTGTGCTCAGAGAAAGGACATTCTGCTTGTTCCCTGGGATTAGGACACATATATACTGAAGAATAAATAAGTTCATTTTTTCATAAACCCACAGCCTGAATGGACAAAGGCCAATTACCACAGAAAACTAACAAATTGGAGACAAACAATCCTCTTTTTCATGGGATGCCTGACATTTTTCTACATATTGCATGGCGAGTTAAAAAAAATGATAAGACTGATTTCGGATTTAATTCAATATGTATGTCACTGTACTGTTCAGTCATATACCCAAATCCCACATTCATAATGTCACCCAGTAGAATAATGAAATCCATAAACACTCCCAAAATCAGTGTTCTAGAATTTATATAAAGCAAAAATAAGACAATAGTTCAATTGTCTAAAACTCTAGTAGAATCTATATTGTGTCAGGGATAACGACTTCTCTGTCTGAGCCAGTTACTAAATCCTAATTACCTCCCCCCCCCTTTCTGTCACAAATTTCTAAATTTGCTTAGCGGCTGATGGTGTGGCACATATAGCCAGGCTTAAAGGCATGGATGTGCACAGAGAATGTGAATTCTGCAAGACATGCATCTCAGTTTTGTTCTGTAAATGCAAAACCGCAACGCAAAGAGTATCACTCCTATTGTTCTTCATCTTCCCTGCACTAAACCAGTTCCTCATTTTCCCCAAGTCAATATCTTGCATTTCTGAGATTAGAAAAAGCAAGGCAAAGATCCTCACATACTTTCAAATTTAAAATTTAATCAGATCACTTAACATTTTGTTAATCAATCATGACTAATTTATAATGTCTGTGTGTCGACTGTTCTTTTACAATGTCCTAGGATACTTGTTTAAGCTGATGCAATTAGAAAAAAAAAAACCTCTCGCATGGGAATGGATATCATATGGCAAACTAAATTAACCAAATACATAATCTGTGCGCTTTCAACAAAACCTCAACTGTAGCAAACAGGTTCAAGAAAATTCCTCAATTCCTCATATATATTTTTTCCAGAGAAATACTCTTGATGGGAAATTAATTTGGTGGTGCAACATATGGAATCCATGAAT
This sequence comes from Cyphomyrus plagiostoma, assembly GCA_019775915.2. Lineage (NCBI taxonomy): Eukaryota > Metazoa > Chordata > Actinopteri > Osteoglossiformes > Mormyridae > Cyphomyrus > Cyphomyrus plagiostoma. The sequence goes on along the minus strand of JABFEA020000110.1, from coordinate 21,809,467 downwards.
AAGGACAGCAGCACATGCAATTCAATGAAAGATGACTGCAGAGGTAGATGGGAAGGCAGACTGAATAAGACACACGTCTCAAACTGAACCTTGACAAGCCTGAAGGAGCAACAGAGCTGACAGGCTAAACGCGTACAGTGACGCCTCAAGCCGCGACGTCTTTGCAATGGTAGGGCCTCCCCGCGAAGGCCAGGCTGGGTGGAGCTCCATCCAGCTGCTGGACAGATGAGGGGCTTACAAGGAGGACAAAGACAGAAGGGCTCCATCAGAACTCCTCGTGCACGTTGCGGGCGTAGTCCATTAGCTTGCTACCAGTGAAGTATTCACTGTATTTTAGTATCTCCTCCAGTTCCAAATTGTGGTTCTGGTTCTCATCAGCCACAGCAATCATCTGCTTGGCTTCGTTGAGGGCATTATACTCATTCATGGGGTCCATGTACTCCTGCAAGACAGTGTAAAATACTACAAGGTCAGAGAAGACACTGAAGAAACGTGCATCCTGAGTAATTTCCACAATAGCAGGAAGATGGCGCTGTAATCTACTTAGGGTGTTATTTTATATGGCCGGATGGATGGAAAACCACCCGAAAAGCCCTTAGCTGAGAAAAGGGAGGAAACCAACTACACCAACAAGAGCTCAAAAACTTAAATGGCCGATGATTAGAGTTCATAGTATATATTTATAATATACTTTAAATAATCAAGTGATAAGCAGATATTATTATGGCAAGTCGGTTTGATGTTACCAGTAATAATGCAAAATTATTTTTAAAAAGCTTTGATTAGTACAGGAAGTCCCTGGGTTAAGAATGCCCAATTTATGGACAGCTCATACTTATAAATGTACTGCTATAAAGTCGATTATATAAAAAAAAAATGGGTTAAATACAATGGTTTGCAATAATGAACGCACACACTAATTTGTGACACTTGTGAAAACATTGCATGGCTTCAGCAGTTTTTCAGCTTGTGGTACACAGCGGTGCCGTAAGTACTTAATAATTATACAGTAATAATAAAAGTATTATTGTGCACTGTGTTATTTTTCCAGCTTACCTACAAATTTGACTTACAGACAGACTCAGGGAACAGATCTGGTTTATAACCTGGGGACAGGCTGTACCTGAAAATGTTAGTACTTGAAACTTCAAACAAACAAGACAAAACATGCCCTACCTCCAACTCCTCCATTGTGACAATACCATCTTGGTTGGCATCAATGACCTCCTGGAATTCCTTCTTTCTCTCCCTAACCCAGTCATCGTCAACATCCTGGGCCTGCTGGTTCTCCACGGTACCCATCGGCAAGGAGATAAACTCCGACAGGGTCAGCTTCTTGTCGCCATCTTGATCTGTCATATCCCAAAAAATAGCTAGGTAAACTTTCTGCACGCAATTTAAATTTACAAGAGTCAGGTACACAGAGTGGGGGCAACAGTGATGGCATTTGCCGACAGACGTATGCTAAGAATATCCCCCGTGACACCTTAAGAATTGCAAATCTGATCCTTGCTCTGGTTCTGCACATGCAGCGCTGACTTGTTTTCTGCTATTTTATCCCCATAACCAAAATACTCATGGTTCAGGTGGTAACGTTGAATGATTGTATGTCTATTAATGGCCCTGCTATAGAGTGCCATCCATGGATGTAGATCAGTGTAAGGCTAATGGGGTGGGAGGTTTTCCCAAAATGGTGGCTGCATGTCTTCATCAAAGGCTAGTACTGCCAATCAATGTCAGGCTAGCTTTAGGGTTAGGACCACATTCTGAGTAGTTCAGTTATCCTAAAAACACAACCATAGATGACAAGGGATTACTGTACCCAGGTCACGAACGATCTCCTTGACCATGTACTTCAGCATGCCCCGGCTATGCTCTGGGTGAAGGAAGGAGAGGAACTCCTCTTCGTTCAGCAACTGGTCTGCTGGGGGATTGTCGGCCTGAAACCAGCGGTCCTTAAGGCTCTCCAGAACCTCCTGGGCTGTAAGCGATGCAATTACAAAATCATATGTTACAACTTGCACCAACATTCTCCTGATAGTCCCCTTCAATATAAACATGGTAAGCATACCAACTGTTTGCTTATCACTTTAAACACCATAAAGATAAAATGGGTGCTGACTTACTCTCCTCATCCACTTTCAACTCCTCGTTATTCTTAAGCTTCTCTGCTACCTCCTTCTCATTGAAACCTTTGCTTGCCAAAAACTTCACCCGGTATTCATCCCAGGTGACATGTCCTACAAAGAGCAACACAGAACTTAACTTGCAGAAATTAAGCAACAGAGAAAGAACACTAGATACTCCTCTACTTACAAACAAGATGCGTTCCGAACAGTCATTTGTAACGTGAAATGTTTGCAAGTCGTTATTCAAGAACATTTTAAGGGTATACGCAAGTACAAATAACTAGGATGCTGGGAGTAGCTAGGCGGAACTGGAGAGCAGAAAAACAAAATTATGTTGCGGACAGGAAACGGGAGCCAAATAAACACAATTTAGACTTACAGTCCTCTTCATTCATATGTCTGAAAGTATGTAAGATGAAAGTTTGTAAGAAGAGGAGTGTCTGTATACTGAAAACGAGAGGCCTATTCTGTCTTTAAAGGGCAGCCAAATGAGCAACAGGTCTTTGGAAACTCTTTCCCATGTACATGTGTACTGACCTAGGAGGAGAAAAAAACCATATGACGAGCTTATAGATTAATGTATTTTGTTATATAGTCCAATAAATTCTTAGATTCCCTGCCTGTGCTGCCGCTGGTATTAATATACATCATAAAAAAACAGCAATTTCCATTTTAAAAAGCTGTCATCTGCTCTATTAAAATGATTCAAGCACTTGCCACAATATGTTTATTTGCGCTCTGTGTGTGGGTCTGCTGCATGGAAAACATTCTGCACTGTCTAGGGTTGCGGCGTGACATAGAACAAGGTGGGCGTTGTTTTAAATATACAACACATTCTTCTTGCTGATGTACTCATTTTCATTTTGTCTGGACATATATAGTACATTTATAGTATACTTAAAATACAGCCACCTTAAATGAAAGTTCAATACAGAGTGGATGGTAAGTTTTTGGTTAAGGTTTTCTTGTAGAAAAACTGATCTTTACATAGCAGATACCCTATTTCACCATTAGGCTGCATCCTTGAAACTCAGCTTGGGATGCAATGTGCACCTTATTAAACCTACACTTTCCCTTGGTTTCAATAAACAAAGAGATACCATCTTCCCAGTAAAAAGACAATGCACATTGTCATGAGGATTACCCTCCAGGAGGTACACAAAGGATGTTTGCCCTTTTTGTATGTTCTGAAATTTACATTATACAAAAATGTGATTAATCATGCAATCAATACAAATTCAAAATATTACATAGCCTGTAATATAAGTGTGAGCATTTTATTATGCATCATTGAAGATATTATCACAAGAACACTTGTATCGCCTCTACACAAATTAAACCAGACAGTTAAATGATTCACTGACCTTCCAAAGTTCAGTTATAATAAACAAGGATACCTGACCCAGAGATCGTCTCATTTCTGTTCCGAAAATATTGGGGTCACAAACTAAGAAGAGCAATAGCCAGAGTTCAGGAGCCTTGTGACCCTGAGGACCAACACAATTCTCCTCACCATCTCCATCTGGGTCTACTGCACGAAAGCTGAGCTTATTCTCCTTCACAGCTTCCTGAAAGTGCTCCTCTGTTTTCTCCATAATCCACCGCTGCATCTCCTTTGCACTGATACTCTGGTCACCATTGAAATCCACCCTGTGGGAAAGCAAAAGTGATTAATGACTTTATGACAAACATAAATGCATTCCTTCCCATGGGATATACAACGCAACACTCACTGAAACTTAAATATACAAAACAGGTAATTTAAAGAAAAAATACATATAAAAGAAAAGTCCAAATTAAAACTAAAAACTAAATTAATATTAACATTTTACAACTATACTCATTTTTGTTAAACACGTTTCCTAGAAAAGTCCATTACAAAAACAAAAGGAAAAACAGTACATTTGGGATATATTAAATAAGCTGAAAGCTATACTAAGATTTTTTTATATATCAAAGAAGATTTCTCAGTACATATGTTATTCTGATTGGAGAATGCACCTTAATAGTTATTTTACTTTTGTTTGCAGAGTGAAACAGTTAAAACAGACAGTAAATCCTTATTTGGAATATAAAATTACTATCTCTACTGGACATAACTAAACCAGTTTTTTGGGTACAAGTTTAGCCCATGAACTTGATCTGTGCAAGGCGATAAGACAGCATTCAATAATTTACTTTCAACCGTCTCTCTAAAAGGCAAACATATCTGACTGGTGTCCTCACTCTGCAAGAAAATGCCACCTATTCCCTACTAACCTTTCCAAAAACGGCTTTAAGCTACACCAGATATAGTCCCAGCTACCAATTATTTGCAATTATATACAAAACCAGTTCGTCACATAGTAAAATTCATTATCTAATGTATTTAATTTAATTGTCTTTCCTTTTCCCTGTTTTGGATTACTCTTTCTTAATGATGTTGTAAGCACCTTGGGGCAACTCTTTTGTGAAAGGCAGTATATGCAAACTGAATTGAAATGATCAAATTAGTATTAAACTCTTGTGAGATTCCATACTTGCTGAATATTTCTATTAGCTTCTTCCTGTTCTTCCGGGGCTCCGAGTCCTCTTCAAACTCTTCCATATCCTTCCCCAGGAAGACTTCTTGGTGGAAGTCTTTGTTGAGGTGCCCATCCATCTCCATCTTTACCCCATTGAGGTGGTCTGGGGGCAGGATCTCGTTCTCTTCTTTGCTGCTGGGGTTCTTGTCTTTCAGAGATGACATGTTGGCCGGACGGGCCTGTGTGGCCATGATATAAACCAAAGCCAGGAGAGCCAGGTACAGCATCCTGTGCGACCTCCGCCACACTCTTCTTCCGTGCATGGTTTCCGCAGTCATACGTCTCTGATGGGCCGGTGTAAAGTGCTGTCATTTACATGAACAGATGTATTAACCTATATGAAACAGCTATTTGCACCTACATATAAAATCAAAAATAGACGCGAAACACGCTCAGCTAGCTTTTATAGTGAAGTTACGTACTACTTCAGCTGACAAACAGATGTTACAAAATCCAATTTAAAATGTAACACGGGATGGCCATGTTTAAGGTAAAGATAGAATAACATGATGACGACAAAGTATAATCTCCTGAAGGACATTTCAGCCGCAACGCTACGTGACGTGGGTGAAAGGTTGCCAAAATTACGATTTGTATTTGGAAATAAGAATACGTTCTTAATAATTTCTCTGTAACATATAAGGAAAAAAATTCGACCGTCTGCCTATAGCCCCAAAACCAATAAACCGAAATCGCCAACAGCTGAGATAGAGCCAGGTGAGACTGACCTACCTACTGCGACATCCACTGCGCAGGAAATAAAAATAAAATAAAAATAAACACGGTCTAACTAATAAAATGTATCTGTAGGTCTAGCTGCGCAGGTGACGCGTCGTCTGCGTCACATCGATCCTCAACGTTGATTGGAAGAATCCGCAGGGTGCCGCGTGAGTTCTAGGGTTTCCTGTACACGTGGCTCTTAGTCAGGCAGCGGTTGGTACGGAGCGGGGTCACTCCCCTCTGCTAAAGCTTAAAACACGTCCACAGAGCTCAAATTATGCACCGTATGAAGGCTTTCAGGCAACCGCCGAGTAGTTGTCATTGACAAACCCGACTTCCGGGGAAAATGCTTTTCGCATGACCTACCCCGGCAACAGTCGCTTATTTGCAGCGTAAAACCCTGTGTATTTCCCCCTGGCGGCTATACACATTATTGCTGAGAATCAAAGAGACATTACCATGATTTTGGTGGTGTCATTTGTATGTTTTTTCTATGGCTCTATTTTAACGTCAGTGATGTAAACAGATTTTTTGCGTCTTATTTTTAACAAGTCATATGCACGACGTCACCTTTTTCCACACAGATTCGTACCTCCACGCACAAGGTGGCGACGAACGCGAAATATTTCAATTGGAAACCCGTTGACGCCCTTCCAGGTCTTCCTCCTCGGTGTTTTGCAAAACGTGTGTACGCATGCGTGAATCTCATTTAGGTAATACAGGGAAATAAGACCTGGAGATTTAAATAGGAATATTCCAGTCATTTTTGCGCAAAGAAAAACTTAAATCATGACCTGCTTCATGTTTCACGACAGCACTTGGTAAAATGAGAAAATCTGCAGTAGATGAGTTTACACGGGTTGGATAAGTTACTCCCAGTGTCAACTGGAAAAGGGAAACGATTTATAATTATATGAATTTGCATTGGCCATACAATGCAATAGTATTTAGTCTATTTAGTCCTACGAAGGCTTGTTGTTGAAAATCAAAACTAACCAGTGGCAATGGTGGCTTAATGGTCTGGGAAACACACTTGTAATAGAAAGATTGCTGGTTCGAATTTCCGACCAGCAGGGTACCTCAAGCACTGCTCCCCGGGCGCTGAATTAGCTGTACTCCCCGCTGTGCCGCATGTGGGTTAAATACAGAGGATACTTTTCCTTGTTGTGTCCTCGTTGATCACGAAATTAAGAAATTCAAGTGCATAAAGATCTGTTTCTTCCGGCTTTTGAGAAACCCTGTAGAACTGGGGCTGTAACACATGAGTGTAGCGCCTTGGCATTAGTAAACAGGCTTCTAGTTACTGAGTATGAAATTGTCACAGAGAGCCGGCTAGTTTTATTTCCTAGTGTAGCTACAAAATTGGACACATCAAAGTTTCCCTCTGAGGTGAATAACATATCTATCCATCGCTCTGTATAAACATTGTGGGGGAAAAAAACATTTCAGCATTTATTCTGTTTTTCTGGATATTCTGTAGTGTACTTTTTAAACTTGTTTGTACTGCATTTACCTAGGGTGAATAGATATTCCATGTCAGGGAGCATACTCTGAGCTAGGACAGGAATTGTAAATTATCATTTCAATTAAAAGGACCTGGATTTCACTTGAGTGCTGAGTTCTTGCTATGTGCTGATTGGTCGGTCTCCTATAATCATGCATGTTTCACTAACGCTAATGTGAAACAGCAGGATAAGTCTTTCAGTCAAGGAAACAAACCAGTCTAAGCACAAGAAGAACTGAACTATTTAGCCGAGCACAGGAGCCTTTCAGTTTGAAAGCAGTTTGTAAAACCCGAAGTAGCTCAAAGTGTCCTCCCTGACATGGATTATCTGGTCACCCTAATTTACCTGTTTACACAATGGGTTCCGTCTTTGCACTTTGTCTTGAACTATATAGAATTTCGTCTGGGCTCCACGTACCTCCTTGCTGTATGCACAAGAATGTCCCCCCGATCAAGAAAGTTTATCGTAAATAAAAATGTAGAACTAATTTAAATATTAATATGTTTACAATATCGTCTTAAGTAATAAAGTCGCTTGACAAATTTGCCAAAGTCTAATCCGCAGTGATTTCCCCCGAAGTAGTGATTTAGTGCTTGTGCAACGAGTTTTGATTTACGTTTAAAATGTAAACAGGCATCAAGGTGGATATTTATAGCACTAGTGTGTAGGCCAAACCTTAGAATAAGGAGGTGAATTACTAAGATAAAAATGAGAGCAATTGCTTCTCATTTTATTTACCAAATAGGAAGATGTTTGGCTAAGCAAAATGAGTGATAGTTTCGGATAAAAACTGATTTTGCTCTTAATTGTGCCACACGGCTCTGCTTGTTACTTTTTCCCTGCTTCAATTTTGGTTATGTTTGTTTTCTTCATAACACATAGAGTGTATTTTGATGTCTATAGCATTCTGGGAAAAAGCCTTAATTTTCCATAAGCCAAGAAGCATGATTTAAAGGTACACTTGACTTTTGGATTCGTCTGTAAACAAGATCGCGAAAGGAGTTATTGTTACGAGCTCCACTAGGTGGCACCGTTTACACGGTATTTTTAATGCATCACTACTGCTTACGGCTTAGGCTGGAGACCATGTAGTGTTGCCACTTAAGGATTTGCTACCTTGCACAAGTCTCAAATATGCATATTTTATAATTTTGTAAGTAGAGGAAGATGCATGCTAATTGTATGGAATAATAGAATCACTTAGCACCATATGTACATTGTTTTGTACAGTTATTTTTCTTTATTACTTATGTTTGTTTAGATACTGATTTACATTTGTAGTCTTTTTATTTGCATTATCTGTTTTTTTATATTTATTTCTGCTTTTATTGTCCTTTGTTGTATTTCATTCTGTGGTACTGGAAAAAAGAAATTTCTTCCATCTTCTAGATCAAAATCTTAATTTAATGATTTATATTTTAATAGTAAAATATTTCCTATACATAACCTAAATATATAGACATTTTTTTTACTTTGTGTCTATAGGTATATAGTTTAACTTCTGTATTCATATAAAAATATATCAGTGCTTGTAAACTGACTAAGCAATCATATGTTTTGAAATAAAGTGATGGAGAACCTGATCTTAGAAAATTGCAGCTAATGCAGCTTTATGTCTATACAAATTTCATACCTGTCACCCTCTCATGCTATGCTCAGAAGGTTTACCGAGTGCAGCTAATCTTATAAGATGTGTTGACAAGATATCACAATCAAAGTTTGGATCAGTGAAAAGGTCTCTATTTACTTAACCCTTATATCTTACCTGGTTATATTTAATGAATGTTCCAACATTATGTGAGACTTGGGAAGCTGGTGAGAATCTTTCGACAGCTCAGAACTTGCTAAGTAAACGACATAGTAAAACTTGCTGGTCCAAATTTGTAATGTCAGAAGTATCTGCACATATCCGCAGGCGTAAGGCAACGCTGTCTGTTTCTGCTTAATGATCCTTGCCTAATAACGTCACTGATAGTGACCACTGCTGGACTTATGCACTCTGAATGGCAGGTCATGTCTCACTATGTTAAATGAGTTGCCTATGCCATCAGAAATTGTTTTAAAACCTTACTAATAAAGGGCGCATTCATGCAGCTCTTTTGCACCTGTTTATTCGCATTCTCCGTCTTGTATTTTGTTGAAGGGATTTTAAATTGTGTTTGCTCGCATCTGTAGATTCAAGTAACGGTGTATGCATGTGGCTCCAGATCTCCACACTAATTCATCCAAGCTAAGATGCTAACATTGAATTTCACAAGAATCACAAGACTGCAGGTCAATCTAGGCGTCTTAAATAGCCAAACAATTTGCAATGTTCTTTAAAGTACAATATTGTGTGTGTTAAAGACAAATGATTAAACCAGACTAACAGCACAGTATTTATTTAGTTCATTCAGCTCTGCAGGCTGTTCTTAGTGAAAGCAGGTTGTATTTCAACACCTCTTAAAAACATCACAACAGATACTTCTCTATGCTCAAACCACAGAGGAATCTCTGAATTCTTTCTCTGGCAATTTGTCAAATGGAAGATTACACAAGAAGCTGCCTGAGGTATTTTTTTGCGGGGATTGGAGCTCCTCTTCCCTGTTTGGATACACTCTTGTGTTGATGTGAAATTAAAGCAAAAGTCAGTATATTAAACACACATAGACTCACACTTCGCAGTTAGTCACCCTCCCCTCCCCAACCCAAGCTAACTCAGAATTTCAGTATTTCATCTAAGAGATAAAACAGAGCAGAAGAAGGCAGTGAGGCTGCCAATTCACTGATGAGAAAAATAAAGGCAGGCAGGAGGGAGAGAGGGAGAGAGAGAAGAGAAAGGAGGGGGGGAGGCAGAGGTGATAAAACTCTGCAGAGTCTGCATGCTCAGTCACAGAGAGTGAGAGTGAGGGAGACGAAGCAAACTGACAAGGACCTACCACAGCGGCAAAGACAGGGCACTCTCCGAGGCGCTAAGGGCCTGTGCTTTTGCCACACTTTTGTGGACTGGGAGACATTAGGGAATTGGTAGCTGTTAATGGTGAGGAAGTGGATGCACTGGACTTTCCTGGAGAGACCTGGGATTTATCCCCTCGAGGGCTGTCTGCTTTGAAGTATTTTTTTAGACACTGCTTCGGGGGGACTAATTTTCCCCTTCAAGGAAAAGAGAGGGGGGGGCAAAGGCTAAAAAAACCGGAAGGGATCCAAGTCACAACTCTCACCCCCCCACCCTCTCTCATCTCCATAAATCAACTTTCATTCCCCTGGGATTTTCGGCTTTTTCCCTCCCAAAGGAGTGATGCATGACAACTGTCACACTGAAGACTGTATTCTACAGAAACTCTGGGCTCTTTGCATTTGACACAGTGACACAGCCTGTGACTGGCGCACTACCACCAGAGATCTTCAGCAAGAGGACAAGAGTCTTCAGAGAGGAAAGAGGTTTGCATAACCTCCCGTTCTACCTACCTAAAAGTACAACAACCCTCTGCCCCCCCCATCTCAGACTCTAATTCCAGCCCCTTCCAACCCTTAGCCCCTCCTCTCCTGTCTCCCCTCTCCCCCATGAAGCAGGAAGCGTGAAAAATCTCACTAAATGGGTTTATTTGCCGTCAGAGCTGTGCTGATCTGTCATTCCCCAGGACCATTTCACTTGACGTGTTTCATAGCTCTGGGAGCTGCCTGGTTGGGTGGTACATTGGAAGCTGTTGGTCTGGAGCCTGTGAGGGACAAGAGGCAGCATCAGTTGCTGTAAATCCCCAGAGTCATCGAGGCTTCCCCCTCCAACTCTCCTCTTTGGGTCTATCCCAGGATCTACCACTTGTGAAACCAACAACTTCCCAACAAAAGAGGACTCTGTCTTTTGATCCTTTTTTGGTGGGGCACCATCGAATCACAAGCGAATCATTCCTCCAGTAGTGGTGTTTGTTTTCTAGTTGCCCCATCCGTTGGTAGTTTTCAGAGGTTGCCCTGCGTAGCTCAAGATGCGGTATTGGCCATTGGCCGTGGTGGCCGCAGTCTTTTGGACCCAGTGCCTTCTTTTTCATGAGGTTGATGCCAAGAAGGAGAAGAAGAGGCAGAAGGAGAACATCCCACAACACACAGAGTCTTACAACTCCTCAGTCTCCAACAGTGAAGAGGTTGGAGGGAACACAAAGGTATTATCATTGTCCCTCTCTATCTCTAGGTCGTTCATTTTCTCTGTCTCCACTACTTCTGCTTTGCTGTTTCTGTCATGGCCTACCTGCACCTGTTGTCAAAGTAACTGTTGCTTTTTATGAACTCATTATGATTAGTTGATAACTTAAGTATCTTTACTTGAAGGCTCCTTTTTCTCATTCCATACCTTAAGATATACTGCATAGCAGCAGTCATTTTTTTGTTTGATGTACCCTGTTTAGCTATCAACTCAATGCTTAGTGAGGCACATGTAGGGAATATGCACCAGTTTGGGCATCAAATGGTCTTTTTTCATGCAAAATGAGATTATTTTGATGAAATATGTTAAGATATTAAATATATTTATATTTTCTGTTGCAAATAGATGAAAAGCTTCTGCTCATTTGTGTTTCTTTTCTGTCTGTGACAGAATTATTTTTCCATCAATGTCTGCCAAAATGCTTGCGTTCTGTGGATTGAGACTTTTCTGATTAAAGAAATAGTATGATAGACAGGTAGTTATGATTACTGTTATGCTTCTAGGGAAAATCTATTGCAAATTTGCCACTATTAATTAGCAGTTTTTAGCAATGGTCATTAATATAATTTCACAGCACATCAACTCAGTTGGGAGTGAATGGGACAGATGTGCCCAGGTTGAGAGCATACATCAGTGATGAGTTTACAGTGTAAGGAATGTAAGTAATTATTGTCTCATCAATTAACCCATCCCAATTAACCCAGCCCTGTGTCCTGCAGTGGATTGGGAGGTTGTTAGATTAAAGGAATAAATCATAGGGAGACTTCTAGGATACCTTTAATGATATGAATTAACAATTGTAGAATTTATTTCATGTTTCTTGACCAAATTGTCCATATATGTGATTTATGTGATGGGATGTGGCAGTGATGCTTTTGGTATCATCATTTTCATTTTAGCCCCATCAGGTGTCAGCTCTGCTTTACCCTTTTGTCACATACTCTAAAGGACTTGGTTAAGTCCTTAGCTAAACCTCCCCTTCAGTCAATTACCTGTTGAGAGAGTAGTTCATGACTCAATGAAGCAAAGCTGGTCCTTTCCAATTAAAACAAGTATAGCAGGGAGGTATTCCAGAATGAGTGTTTGGCTGTAATATAGTTACTCTCTGTTAATGTGCTGTTAAGTACGGAGTGAATGTGTGGTTAGAAGGATTATTTAGACTTGCATATACTGTAACCAGCCTGTGTGCCTGCACATACAAAGTCGTCAGGGCATGAGGATAGAGGATCCTTTTTAATTACAGACGAGTGCTCTTAAGTTTGTTGAGTAGTCGTAAATAAACAGCAGAATGACTGTTTATTTCTCGAAAGAGTGCAAGAAATATGAAAACGGGCAATTTGATGTGACTTTGTGGTATTTAGCCTTTTGCATGAAGAATGTTCATGTTTGTGTGCAGATGATGTCGCCCGTCTGGGGAGTGCTCCTCGCGTCCTTGGGGTCCCTATTGCACATCCCGCTTCCTGTTTGTTTTTGCAGCACCGTTTGCTTGTGGCTTCTCCAGGCCACCCATCGTGGTGGCATTTCCAAATGTCAGCTCCTTACTGCCGCCCCTTCACCACTCCGGCTCTTTCCCAGTCTGGCTCCAGGGCTTTGCTGAGTCTCCTGTCATCTGCCCTGTCACCTTCTTCGGGGGGCGGGGGCAGAGAGAGTCTCTTTTAATGCTGTTATGCAATGGGTTGGCTTTTAATAAGGTTTAACCTTATTGTGAAGGGTGTCTGTTTTACTTGGTCTGGGGACCAAGTGAAGCCTCCACAAACACCTCATCTCAGCCCCCCATCTCCAGGACGCAGTGTCCCAGGGGGACCTCTCTCCTTACCTCCTAGTGTTGCTTTGAGCCCCTCCCTAGCCCCTTTGCTTCTCACCCATTCGACTGCCCCCCCCTTCCTCCAAAGCAGGCAGTCTGCCATGATGTCATTCCTGGGAAAGTGAGGTGGGGAGGTATTTAAGGGCCTGGGGCGGCATGGTTCCCAGCCCATTGATTCTGTCAGTCAGGGGCCAGCCTGTCTCCGCTGTGTCTGGGACATCCGATAGGAGCACTTGCAGCTGGGGGAACGGGGGCAGCAAGCCGTGTAAGCCCTTCACAAAGCCTCTCAGAATGGGTCCTGAAAGAGGACACTTTGATGAGGATTAGGCCCTATACTTTCACCCCCTGGTCTCTTTCTTTCCCACTGTACTTGGACGATAATTACTTAATCGCTCATAAGGGCCAGTGTCATGCCAAAGATCGGCATGTCGGTTTGTCACTGTAGGTCAAGAGGCTGGTTGGGGTTTCATACCGGGGTGAAGTGTGGCACAGGTTATGGGGAGGGTGCCAGCGCATAATTGCACATTACTTTTAAAATTTAGTTTATTTCACGTCATTATCCAGATTTAATTAACTACCTGTGCATTGGATGCATTTCTCATTGCTTCAGCATGCTGCAATGTTGTGCTGCTTGTTTGTTACAAGTTCAATTGCTTAAACTGTCTCTCTTGAGGTTAAAATTAATCTCGTCTTACTTACCCGGGTCACACCCTTTCACTTTAAACTACGAACTTTGGAAATGACATTATTGGCCATGCTTTGAGCTAGGTCAAAGTTAGCAAACCAAAAAAAGGCCAAACTTTCCTGTGATTCAATAAAACATTATAATCTATAATAATGAAGAGGCAGGCCTGCCCTGTGATGGGCCTTGCTCACTGGCCACTGCAGGCCTCACAAGACCACAGGTCTTATTTATTATTTATTGATGTACAGCACTTTGGTCAGCAATAGCTGTGTTTGAATGTGTTATATAAATAAATTTTACTTACTTACTTTTACTAGGTTTTTCTAGCCATTTTCCCACCCATCTTGAGAAGTAACTGCTAAATGCAGCCCAAAAAGAATCCTTGTGTTTCCCTCTGCCATTCCCACATGTATCCCCACCCCCCAGAAAGACAGAACTGTTTTCCTTGATCCAAAAGAAAGCAGCATTCAGTTGCTTTAACATATACCCCTGTTCATAGGTGGCTCTAGAGCCTGTTTGGGGGGGGGGGGGAGTAAATAAGCTACCGTATTTTATGACTCAGTCCCCTTGAAAAATCATTTTTCTAAAACCTCAGTATTTTTGTACACAATTCATGCAAATTTTGTGGTTGGGGACCCCCCCCCCCACACATAAAAACCAAAGACAAACTGTGGGTGCTACCATCTTGAGCAAGACTGACTGGTAGACGGCTCTGCTCACGTTTCAGTTTCTATTAACAACATCAACAAGACACGAAAAAGCCAAGTAGTTTCACTTGATGCTCCTTTCATCACTTCTTGGGAAGGAGCCCCATAAGGCCCAAAATATAAAATAATGTTTTATATATGTCAGAAAAGATTGCTTTATTGGATATGTTTTCACTTTAATAGCTTATGATGGATGTCAGATTTACGGAAATCCCTTAATCTAGGTTGAGGCTTATCATGTGCTGGTCGTGTTCTGCTAGAGCCTGAACTATGGAGTAGCATGAATTCTGTGAAACGTTTCAGCTTTGGAAAGCCATCAGTATGGACAGGCTTGTGAAATTAACCAGACATAATATGGTTTTTAAAACTTGTCACTATATGACGAATCACGAAGCTGGGGAACTTCATTGAAATGTGCCATAGTTAGCTACTGTAATATACATTAATAATGCAGCATTATTTTTGATACAAATAAAGCAAATAACATTACAGAGATAGGAACATTCTAGATTCATGTGTTATTTTTATTACTTTTGGTACCGTGCATGGAATTATTCATTGAATTTATGTCCGTGGAATATATTCTTGATTGATTGCGAGATATTTCGGTAACACCTTCTATGAATGCTGTGTTTGTAAGAATCTATAAACACATTCATAACAGATAATAATGCATTCATAAAGCATTGTGAACATGACTATAATAAATATTTACAAAAAGGCATAATACATTGAGGCCATGTCTATTATGCGTTATAACTGCCTTATAACGCCCTCATCTATAATGCACCATAGATACCGTTATAATGCAATACAAAGCATCCGTAATGCTAATACCAAACATTGTAATACATTATACATGTATCTTTAGTGCATTATAGATGAGAGATTCATTGGAGCTTATGAGGTATTATAATCATCACTGATGACAACTTTAAGTAAAGTTTATATATATATATATATATATATATATATATATATATATATATATAAAAAGTTAACTCTGTTCTCAAA
>JABFEA020000110.1:21783500-21794062 GCA_019775915.2 Cyphomyrus plagiostoma | reverse complement strand
CATGTGTTCATTCATAGTTTTGATGCCTTCAGTGAGAATCTACCAATGGTCATGAAAATAAAGAAAACACATTGAATAAGAAGGTGTGTCCAAACTTTTGGCCTATACTGTGTGTGTGTGTGTGTGTGTGTGTGTGTGTGTGTGTGTGTGTGTTTGTGTGTACACACACAAACACACACAGACACACACAGTGGTACCTCGGTTCTCAAACTCATTAGAACTCGAATTTCTTGAAGTCAAACAATGTCATGAAAATAAAGAGAACACATTGAATGAGATGTGTCTAAACTTATATATATATATATAATATATAATGTATAAGATATATATATATATATATATATATAATGTGTGTGTGTGTGTGCATGACAGTGATTGTTGTCTGCTGTTTTATTTACTCTAATTTAATCTGTTATTCTAATTTTTAATGCAGGAATGTAATTGGCACGTCAGTATTCTCCACCTGCAGACCTGAGGGGCTTATGGTAGCCCAGTCCAGGTTCCCCCCATATGGCTCCCCGCCCCAGCTGCCCATCTAACCTACCACATGCACAGAAAGAGCGAACAATCCGCCCACTGTCATTTGTAAGGGGAGCAGGTGTTATTTTCTGCTTGGGCTCCCCTTAGCTCTTTGCCTTTTTATGATGAGTGGAAAGCAGAATAATCCCCTGGAGATTTCATAATAAATTTTATGACTTGCTTTCTCACAAGTCTCCACTAGCATGGAATGTGTGTAAGATACGTGTGTAAATATTTAAACAATGTTTATGCTGTGGCTGCTTTACAGTGGGAGAGGAGAGATATTATTATGGCAATATATTTATGCTACTCAGATATTTATCTTGGTCTTCATTTCCATGCAAATTAAGTTTATGGTAAGGCCGAACAGATGATGGCGCAAGCATCCCCCAGTAAGCCGACTGGGATTTGAATGGGATCTCATTCGACAGCCATTTTCAGATGAACCAAGAGGCTTAATTGATAAGCCTAACTGTCCAACAAAATGTGTGGTGGTATTAACTACATAGCCATGTTCAATGACATTCAACCCTTATGCTGTATTTGCTTGCTGTCTGTCCACCCGTCCATCCGTCCGTCCATCCATCCATCCATCCATCCATCCATCCATCCATCCACCTTCCAAATATCCAGTAGAGTGTTTTAGGATTGGCTTGCAGCTGTAGGCTTGCAATGCTGTTATGAACTATTCTGTAACCTACTTTCCTTCAGTTTAAGTCTATTTGGCATTTTTAATATAATGAAGTGAAGTGATATCTGCTTCTTTTAGAAGATAAACCTTTCGACCAACATGTTATGTCTTCTGTGATCTTTCCATCTTTTTTCCTTTTTTGTGTTTTTTACCATGCAACAATTTGTGAAATGTAGACGACCTGAGTGAATTTGGAGGCTGGACTGCATGTATTTTTTAAAATTAAGCGTGTTCATTTGCTATGGGAAGCTGTCCAAAGCAGACACACATCACCTTCAAGGTTAGATCATCCTGAAAGGAGATGAAAACTCTTGGACTTTGGTTTTTAAATCATGGTCTTAATTACATTATTACCCAGCATCATTGCTGTTGAATTTATTGGTGAGACTGGTACTCAAAAACATCCTATATCGTCTTTTATCTTTATGCGGGCTTACATCACCTGTTTTTTTTCTCTTCGCTTTGTAAAAATGATATCAGACAAAGAAGGAGAAAAATGAAGTGATGGCGTGCGGTGCCAGGTGCAGCATTCGGCTCCGTCAGACATGCACTCTGGAAAATCCTCTCCTGAGCTGACATGCTTTGGAGGTCCGCGAAGCGCATCTGGAGGGAACGGCAGGGAAATGCGTCACGCGGGGGGGTAGGTAGGAGACACGCTGAAAGTAACGACTGGGGTTTCTAAACCCTCCGGCATGGGAGGGTGATGCGGGAGGCACTTTCATCAGACCACGCATGGATGACTGCAAGTAGGAGTGGTGTGTATGTGTGTGCGTGTGCGGGGGTTGTGCAGCCGGCTAATGGATTAGCCGATTAGAAAGGGCATTTCCTCAGCAGGTCACACTTGATGGCTGAATCCTGGAGGCTGTGCCAAACCAAGTCAAGTCAAGCAAAGCATTATTGTCTTCCCAGCCATGTGCAGTATGCAGCGAGACCATGATGAAACATTTATGACAGGATAGACATTACAGTGCTAAAGACAATGTACGTTGTGTAAATGCAGATTTATATACAATCATCAATAATGAAAGGAGAGGAGAGGCAGGTGGATGACCTACCGATATTTCTAAATAACGTGACGTAACATAAGTATTCTACATTTGACAAACAGCAAACAGGCATACTATGTAACACTTGGAAATTAGTGCATGGAAGTACTGTCTCTGCTTAAAGTGGCAGTACATCCGGTATAATCAGTATTTCATCAGCATTTTGCCTATGGGTCAATATTTCATCCGGGTACAGGACTGGATGTACAACACTGTTGGAACAAAGTAATAAATCACCTATCTGCATTTTAATAAAATTAAAAGAAACAGAATTTGACTGAACAGTGATTTCTGGTGACTAAGGCAATCATATTACCACTTTAACCTCTAGTCCTGGCAGAACCTTGGATCAGAGTTTCAGCAGTAAAAAAAAAAAACTAGAGCTGTTTTGCTATGGAAGGTGAGACTGAATCCTTTGGCTGTCTTCAACCAGTTAATTGTACTGATCAGTCACGTTCCTGTAAGCCGTTTATTCCTGACATAATGGTCACATCAATATCCTAGTCGGCTCATTATTCATTCACAGCAGGAAAAGAAAGATGAACAAAGTGTGAATCGGAGAAGCACCAGTTTGGGACCTATTCTCTGATAAATGTGTGTGCCGTTGCAGGAGATATAACTGGGTAAGTCAGAATTTAAGAGGCTGGGAAAAAATGGTTAGATCCAAAAATAAAAGAAAATCAGCCAGAGGTTCTGGGGCATGAAGACATTTGGTAGAGTGGCAGAGAAAGAATGAACCACTGTCTGTGAAAGAAGGTGTTTTGCTGTGTTGATGATTTGCTCATAAACCTTTCTTAGACTTTTAAATTCCCCAAAAAAACTTGCTAATTTGGTAGTGTATCAATAAATCATGACTTGTAAACACAACTAATCACTGTGCCCTTTAAAATGAACACACGCGACAAGACTAAACCTGAACTTTCCATTATCAACAGTCAAAACAAAATGCTCTGCTGGATTATTACTCCTGTGTAATTGCTTAGCAGATCCCAAAATAACTTACATAACACTAACATATCTGGATACATTAATGTTAACTGGATATTTTCCTGAAGCAGTTCAGATGCAGAACCTTTTTCAAAGGTCTAACAGCAAAGCTCCCCAAGGAACATAAATGCTATGGATCACAAGGTCACTATATTTAGTCATATACAACTTGCCTCTTGTTTGTGAATATACAGACACTCCTCTACTTCAGACATACGAACGAAGAGGACTGTAAGTCCAAACTCCTATTTCCTGTTTCCTGTTTGAAACATGAATTTGTTTTCTACATGCCAGTTCCCACCTAATAAGACTTCTGGCCACTACTCCTGCCTCGCAGCAGCGTAGTGTGCAAACCCCCAGCATCCTAGTTCTTTTAACTTTGTAAGATGATGTTGAATAATGACTTACGAACATTTCAAGTTACGAACGGCCATTCGGAACGTAACTCATTCCTAAGCAGAGGAGCATCTGTATATAATTAAACAGATTATCACATTAAAGTCACTATGGTGTGGAATTTCAAAATACATTCATAAGAATAAGTTAAAAGTTTGACTTACGTATTTGATACAGCAAAACAGTGACAATTTTTAGCAATTTTATTTGGTATGGTAATATTTGTGCCTTTAATAGGTGTGATTCAGTCCGGAGATTTTGGGCCCCCAATCCAAAACAATCAATCATGTCCCAAACTTTTTAGTGCCCCCTTATGGCACCCCTGGATTATAAAATTTTGGTTCTATATTTCATAGTAATTTAATAGAAGTATGAACTGTCTACCAAATACTTTTTAGGTTTATTTTTATGGTGATACAGTGATGCCGATGTTACAAAGATTCTTTTCTAAAATTAAAATTCCCACTATAGTAACTTGTAATAACATGTCATTTGTAGGAGGGCGTGTTGCACTTACGCTCTGCAGTATTTGTGCATAGCTGTTGTGTGACATAGTAATTACATATGCATAAGGGCTGTCAGCATTCTCAGATGAACTTGTAATGGTGCAGGTGCAACTCAAGAAAAGATGAAAGACCGAACGAGAGTTAGCCGGGATGACGACGCCGTCGGAGAAGCTCTGCCGTCGTGGTGATATCAAAATAAATGCAGAGTGCACTTATTCCCGTTGACAGACGCCTACTCATCCTTTGAAGCAGTTCTGGCTGACTAAAGGAGGTCAGATATGCGCTGACTTACTTTCTGCATGTCGAGCCTCGAGTTAGCGACGCGCTGGCCTGAAATCTCCAGGAAGGAACTGCCGAACCTCTTCGCCGCGGAGTTAGCTGTCGTGACGGACGAGCGCGAAATTCCTCGCAGAGAGCTGAGTTTATGGGATGCCGTGTAGGTGGCTGACGGCGGTGGTGACAGCAGCTAGTCATCGTGTGTGGCGGCCAGAGGCTGCTAGAACTGCTGGCACTTAAAATCAAGTGCTTTTTTTCCCTCTTTCTTTTTACGAAGCACAAGACTGCGTTTGTGGTCTTTATTTTTATTTTTTCAAATTTTACTGCAATATCTGGGGAGAACAAACCTTGCTTTGCCCTGACATGTTTTTACTACAGTACACTCATGCAACTGTGATTATCTTGACAACAAAACGTGTTATGAAAACCAGACCAAATTATATTTTGTTAGTTATTAATGCACTACTTTCAGCAACTTCTTGAAGCTAAATGGACCCATTTTTTCTTTTTTATGTTATATCTCTCAGGTCAGTTTACTAGTGTGGTACTTAAAATACAGTCATTCTTATTTCATGCTCTTACAATGCAACAAAGAATATAACATAATCCTTAGGGGCAAAGCATTAATCATTTAATTACAATGGCATGTGCAAACAGTACATAGAGATAAAAAAGGCACTTGTTTGTTGGCACAGGCTTGCAGAATTTAACTTTTCTTTAATTGACGCAGCCATTTGCGTTTGCCATAACTTCACAACAGAACACAGTAAAACCATAGACAGAGCTGGACCTGTGTGAGACTCGCTTGTTGTCTGAGGCGTAAAATGGAGCATTTAAGTAATCCAAGTAAAAAATAGCAAGATGGCAAGTATCTGAAAGGCTTCATACTGCCGGTGAAGTTCTCACTTAATGCATGCAAATATAATTACCTTCTTGAAGGAACCAAACAGCACTGCAGTTCTGAGTTTATGCCTTAAATATCTGCATTTATCCTATCATTAGTTGTGTCTTCAGGATCTTGGGCATCACTGATAGATATGCACATATGTATATGTGTATATATATGTATATGTGTGTATATATATACATATATATATATATATATATGTATATGTGTATATATATATATATATATATATATATATACACAGTAGACACGTATGCATTATGTATATGTATATACATACAGTCAATTTGACCTCTTACCCTCTTTTATATAACATACAATCCAGCACCAAAATATCAAAATAGATCCGGAGAGAGCTGGAGCAGCCAAAAAAGGGAATCCACCCGCAGATATTCTACTGCGGTTTGCAGTTCTTTATGGAAAACTGCTGCAGACTGTAGACAGACTATTACTTAACTGAGAAGAAAATGTAGAATAAATGAAAGCAGTATGGACGAAAGTTTATTTATTTTTTTTTATCAGAGCTTACTTGGAAATCTCTCAGATAGAAATGGGATGTGTTTTTAGGAGAAACCTGAAGCAGCGCGAGCTAAAAAAAGCAGACGGGGCTGAGAATTTGCCCCACGCGGAGCAAGGTAAATCTGCAGGATCATCCCATGCAGTGAGCTTATCTTCCCTTTGACAATATCTGTCGCTCTTTTATCTTCACCGAAACTCAATGGAAAGGCAGAGACATCTAGCAGGCATGATGCGGTGCATCAGTTAAGTTTATTTTGTCTGCAATCACAGGGAATAAAATACTACTGGATACAAAAATCCTTTATTCCTGTAAGTTGAAAAGACAAACATTGGATTACTTTGTTGCCTTTTGCGGAGACAGAGCTTTTGGTGAAGACAGAGGCATGTTAGTTTAGCAGATAGTTGCACTGCTCTCTAGTGCCAAACCTAAACAAATTCCATTTCGGAGAGCTCACCTCTACGGCTTGCCCCTATCTTTGTTTCCATCTCAACCACAGTCACTTGACGTTTAGGGAAGGGCCTGGGCTGGGTTCAGCTCTTATTTTTGCGGTTGCTGGAATACATCAATTGCTGCATCAATTTTATTTCTTACCCAAATCCAATGAAGGGATTCTGATTGCAGAGATAATTCATTATATAATATGTAGCTGAAGTCTTCATTGTATTTGGACATGAGATTGCTACATTTTCTATTAAGGTATGCTTAATATTTTGGCAAAAAAAAAGAATAGGTAGGTTGAATATGTTATGATGCCCAGGATGGCTCTGAGTTTAGACTGCTTTTAGTAAAGTCTCATGAACCTGCCTGTTGAATGTCATTAAAGAACTTCAGAATTGGACACAATGAGACTATAATGCACAAGGTCATTCTTCTTTGTTGTTAAAAAACGTGACTTTATGCCAAGCAAGTGATTCCTGGCACTGGAGAGTAGCATAAAAAAAACATTGCATGGTTTAGTGCAGGAGGGAAACCTGTTAGGGGTGACTATATGCACTTGGCAGTGTACGGCAAAGCAACACAGAACTGGAGAGGCTGAGTGGAACACAGAAAGAGGGCACACGACTTGCCCCCACGTCTGGCACCATTTAATAGTATCTTTAGGCAAGATTTTCCAATGGTTTGTAAGCAGAAATTATGACTCATTGGATTCAGTTACGTAGTTTACAGTATTTGCATTCAGGGTTGGTGGGAAAATGACTTCAGACTTAAATATCTGATGAATCTTGCAATTAGCATTTTTCTCAAAGATGTATTGTAATGGTAGTAAGCCATGTCATGATAGTGCTTGTCCTGTTTTCCAGAATGAATTCTAATTCAGAGATGAGAGCATATTTAATCTACAAAAAATCCCTTTATAACGGCATAATGTGTCTTTTTAAATGAAAATGTGAAAAGAATGTGAAAATTAAAATTCTTCTGTGCCACTCTGCTACCAGATATTGGAGAAAAATGGGATAATTTCATTTAGCAGATGATTAAGCTAAACGGTAGTTCAGATTTATGGTTTTTCTGGAGGACAGAAAGAAACAAAAAGCTTCTGCACAGGAGTTGAGCAGCTTGGTAAGAGAATGCGATCAATTCTGAATCCACGCAGGCAGAAAACCATCGCGTGGACCCACTGGGATCATGGAAGGTGTTTGTGGAGCGACCTGTAGGTAACTTCCCAGGCAAGTGCAAGAAGAGGAAAAGGCCGCTGGTAAGTGTCAGGGCGTGATGTTGCAGATGCTCGCGCCAAGCGTAGACTCTCCAGACCTCACATCAGTTTTTCCAGCATTCAGTACCCTTAATATTCTCTTTTACATTTTTTAATATGATACACGTACACTAAAATTTTAATTGTAATGAAATGAAATTAAGTTTTATTAGCTAGTTGCACAAGTACGAGTACAGTTACATTCTGTAGTTTTCACATATCCCTCCTTACTCTTTGCAAGATTCACACACACACACACACACACACACACACACACACACACACATATATAGATGAGAGTGAAACTTGGGCTCCAAGTACATGATCAGCCATTCATCTGGCATTTCGGAGCAATATGCTGTATGCCATGGCTGTAGCCATACGGGCGGCATAACTCGATAAATAGATTTAATATGCACTTACAACAACCACATTAAAATATCGTTTACTGTCTGCCTAGTCCTGTTGGTTCCAGGTAGACATGGTCAAAATTGGTTCCCTTATGTTCAAAAATTACACTTAATGCTCTTGGATGAGACTGAAATTCTCTGTAAAACACACTGCTTCGAGCTGAGAACTCAATACCTCACTGCCTTTTCTCACTTTCCTTAATAACATAATGACTAATTCATTTTCACTTCTACCAAGTAGCTCAGATATTTCTGACCTTTTTAGGACAAGGCTAATAAAAATGATAAGAACTTGTGTGTTTATGTACATATAACATGTCTCTGAATTTTATTGGATGACTTGACCATATAAAACCGTCAGACTTGGTTCCAAATTAGTTCATGTTATATGGAACCCTGATGATAGTTATGCTGTAGACTCACGTGGAGGATTGATGCATTTGTGTCTGTAGCCAGGACCTCCCGGACCCCCCGGACCCCCAGGACCCCAGGGTCCCCCGGGATCACCTGGGGCGGAGATAACCCAGGAGGTGCTGCTCCAGGAGTTCAGGGAGATGATCAAAGGTATGAGAGCAACTGCCTTTTAATGCCAAGTATGCCATGTTTGTCCTACTGCGGCCTAGAAGGAGGCACAGGAGCCTCACCCCGTCGTTCTTTTACTGCAATAATCGATGCTGTAAATACTCATTATTTAGACCACTTTTATTACTTAGCACTATATATAGCACTTTTGGACTGTTTTGCAGTTTTAGATAAGATTCCAAACTAGATTTTGTTGTCTGAGTGTTTCAACTTTGTGCAATGACATGAACATTAAAATGAAAAAATGACAAAAGCTGAATCTAATCTCTATTGCTAAAATGGACATTTGAATATTTTTGCTACATCGCACAGAGTTTGATGGTCTCCTTGTAACTGAGCCTCTTGTATGCTCTTCCTTCAGAGGCAACAGAAAGACGTGCAGCCATGGACAAACAAGTCGGCCCTAGCCAGCTGCCCCCTGCCCTCATCGCCTTGGATGGCCTGTCCTCCTACCGCAGAGTAGAAGAGGCTTTTCATTGCAAACTGAAGGGGCCGGTGGTCGTGGACAAGAAGACGCTGACGGAGCTACAGGACTTCCAGACGGTAAGCTGAGGAGCAAAGGATAATGTTCACGCTGGCTTTCCCCAATGACCTTCAGCTGGGAGGACAATTCAGATCTCAAAAGTCTTTCTAATAAACAGTCAAAAGATATCTTGGCAGTGTTCAATTTTCAGAATAGAGTCATTTATTTTAATTGCAAAACACACAATATTTCCTGGCGTGGGGACATGGCAACGGTAGACTGTGTGATCCCTACAAGCTGTGAGACACCCGCACAGGAGATAAACAAGATCACCTCATCCGGGCCTGAAGACGTAGAGTCAAGCCAGTGCTTAGATGAGCTGCCTTCTCAGAAATGCTCTGCTGCTGGGCACTCTACATCACTTTCGCTGGGGTACACAAAAGGCACTCTGTCTGGGACTATATGGCAGAAAGCAGGATAAAAATAGAGCCGGCCTGAAACCCCATGTTAGAGTGGAACAGTTCTGTCCCGTGACATGCTGACGAAGGTACTAGGGGTGGTAAGGCACTCACATAAACCAAATATTAAAATAATAATAATAATTTTGACATCTGCCTTTGAGTAGACATGGCATAATATAGTATGCCTCTGGTCAGCATCGGCAGAATAGAAAAGGCATGCATGTTTAAGATACATTCAATATATTAATCAGCAAATTAAATATATAAAATGTTTATTTGAATATATAAATATTTTGCCACAGCTCTAATTTTTTAGTCATAAGAGACACCGGGGACAATTGTCAAATATGGTTTGTTGAACAGACTTTTAACGCACTTCAGCGAGCTACGTGCCCCACCACCTCTGCTAGCTTAAGGCTCTTAGTGAGAGCACTGATGCTTATGAAACCTGTCAAAGTAAAAGTACACAGATTAATGAGTAAATAGATACCAGATTCGATTCAGCAGTTGTCCCCGTCTCCCCTATGCATGTTCGGCTGCCAAATGTTGCTCACAAAATTACAGCTCTGTGTAGCTCAGACAGTAGCATTGTTGTCACACATCTTCATGGTTGGGGGTTTATCTCCAGCCCTTACTGCCTGTGGAGTTTACTTCTAGGGTTCATTCCAGGTCCTTCAGTACACTCCAGTTCCTGGTTTCACAGTCCAAAAACTCACTCACTAGATATATTGCTGTCGTTTTGTCTTTATTATATATGAATGTGTTTGTGAGTGCCCTAATATAAATGGCCATTCCTGCCCAGGGTGGACTCTGTCTCATATAAATCTTTCACGTCTTAATAGAAGTTCTGGACCATCACAGATAGTTTTAATGCATGGGTACACAGTGGGATTATGGGTATATGTAAGCATGCAAGCAGGTGATTATGTATTTCAACACAGCTGGCATTTAGGTATCAGCCAGGTCCTTACACTTTATTTCTGTGTGTTTGTGTGTGCGCGTGTGTGTGTATGTGTGTGTGTGCATGTGTGTGTGTGTATGCGTGTGTGTGTATGCGTGTATGTGCGTGTGTGTGTGCATGCATGTGTGTGTGCGTTTGTGCGTG
>JABFEA020000110.1:21746085-21760866 GCA_019775915.2 Cyphomyrus plagiostoma | reverse complement strand
TCTCTATTAATTTTAACTGAAACTCCCTGTGGAAGAGTAAAGCCTATTGTTCATGACTTAAGCTTCTGGTCTGTTTACGTGATTTAAGTATTACTCATGTCTGTAATAGTAATACAAAAACACCCCAATAAATAAGAAATCCAAGGGATGACATGCAATTCAGATAACTGCCGATATAGAGTTTCATCAGAGAGCGCCGGCCTGATCTTGGGAAACAACCTGTCCTGCTCTCCTATTTGTCAGCACTTCCAAAGAAGGCTACCTGTGGCACTGGAGCCAGACGCAGTCTCTCTGCCTCTGAGACGCCAGGCTTCTGTATATTATGTCTTGTACATGCCTTAGATTTTTTCATGGCAACCCAAGTTACTCTAAACAGCTCCTTGTCGTCTCAGGGGGCCCGCTGATAGCAGGTCCTCAGCAAACATTCTGCCAAGGCATCAACTCAACCATTTGTCTCCAAGCTGTCAGGCCAAGAAGGAGGCTCCCAGAACACAATAAATGAATCACGTGTTGCTTTTTTTTTTCCTTTCTGCAGTTTCCTTTTTTTGTAGACTTTCCTTATTCGGTCAGGCTAGGCTAATAAATGATCCTGACAATTCCCTCAAAGCTTATGTTATGGGGTCCAGCTCTGTGAAACGCTGGAATGGGAAAAGTACACAGACAGCTCACGGCGATTGATTTTCCTATAAATTCTCCTACACAAGCATGAAGGCAGGAGCTGTTCTTTTCTACTGGGGACACTCCTACGTGGAGCTAAACGTAGGCCAGGAATGGACACTCGTCATGTTTTAAACAGCATCTCTCTGTCCGCCCATATTACTCACCGTCCCGGCAGAAAATGCATTGCAGGCGAAAGTGAGGCGTCGCTATTGTTTATAGTTAAATGCATTATGGGAGGAGGGTCAAAGCAGCACATCTATGTCCTGAGGTTAATAAAACCACCTTCAACCTCATGGGTTGAAAACTGGTTATTACTTGCTTTTTGTTAGCAGTGTAAAGTAGCCTTCTGGAGCTGCTCGCTACAGTACAGCTGGAATGTCACAAAAATTCTGTTTATGACAAATATAATTGTGTCCAAAAAACCAATTGCAGATGGTGCAAAACCAGTCCATAAAAATCCAACTCCTGTATGCTCTACTGCTGCATGCTCCGTAAACTGCTGCCTCTCATCTAGGAGTTAATCACCCCTGGCATCGCTTGTTGAACTTTCACATTGAGTTTATATTGCTTTTCTCTTGCATTTCTTCAGAAGAAATTTTACGAGATATTGTTTTCTTCTCTTTTCATGAACAGCAGCACAGACACCCTGGCATATGTGCCTCTGAAATCCATTTTGGACAGCTCACAGGTGATATACATCCTTCCATGGATCCTGCGTTTGCTCTCCTCCCAAGGGAGATGAGGTGTTCAGTTCTTGCTATCAAGTTGTCTAAAGCAACTGGAAGCCAGTGGAGGGCCTTAGCTGGAGCCAGTGGAGATCGGTATCGTGGTAATGAGCCCAAGGCTGCTCAGCACACTGCTGGATGGTGGTAAGAGGCAGAGGAATGCAGGCCTCGCTGAATCGATCTTTTAATCAGAGGCCATTTCGGTGCCGTCTGCACAGAATCTGCTCTCACTAAATGTGCTGTCTCTATGACCTCTTTTCTTAAGTCTCCATTGTGCTGCATCTAATTCATAATCTGAGGCTTTAAAAAGCAAAGCCAAGTATTTTTTCTTTCTTAATACGTATCTGGGATAGCTGGCTTACAAAGGCCAAACTTCATTTCCTTATTATTACCTTCATTATTGCTTTATTTTTTAATATATATTATTGTATATCATTGATTTGAAAGTATATTGAAGAAGAAAAGCATATATGAGTAGCTCATGCAAATGTGACTTCATTGTCATAATTTCACAATTAGATTGTAATATTATACCTGAATAGGTCATTGATGATTTTTTATGAAGGACCTAAGAAACTCTTTCTGAAATGTTTGTATAACACCTTTTGCTGAACAAACATCTTGAATTAGACATGAGGTAAACGTTTAGATACTTGCAGCATGTTGTAACATCACCAAAAATACAGGATTTTTTGGTGGGGGGCCCAATAAAAACAAACAAAAGGATCCCTTTTCCCAGTGACGGCCTGGGCGAGATATTTCACTCCCCTTCTGCTTGTTCTGCCTTGGGGAAGATGTTCAAGGAAAAGGTGATTCATAGGAGCTGATCCGAAAACCTGCGGTTTTCATTTATGTTTCGTAGCAGGAATAATCGACATAATTCACAGGTAATGCACCAACGTGGATTATAAAGGTCCATTTGATTCAGTCAAAGAAAATGCAGGGAAGAGGGAGCCAGAAATTCAGCAATGCTACTGGTGTTTCAGAGATTCCCAACTCAGATGCACATTCAAATGAAATAACAAAAGCTGCACCCGTGTATATACATAATGACCATGTTGACATACAAGCAAATGCTTTCAAAGTGTAGTGTCACCAAAAATCCAAGGCGATGAAGAATTTTTGCTGCTTTGTAACATACTCCTGTGGGTTACTCACTTGTTTGTTATGTTGTTGCAACGAATGTATAGTAGTCTCACTCCTAAGT
The DNA here is from genome assembly GCA_019775915.2 of Cyphomyrus plagiostoma. NCBI lineage: Eukaryota > Metazoa > Chordata > Actinopteri > Osteoglossiformes > Mormyridae > Cyphomyrus > Cyphomyrus plagiostoma. The sequence goes on along the minus strand of JABFEA020000110.1, from coordinate 21,758,274 downwards.
TCTCCTAAACTGTAGCAAATCCATATATGCACATTTTATTTGAAGACCTTTAGTTAAAGGTGATGGATTTATTGTAACATAACTGATTGAGGTTAAACCCTCTAAATGTCACTAGCAAGATGACATATGCACTACATACATTACATGGACAAAAGTATTAGGCCACCTGGCCATTAGATCTGCAAGAACTTTTATGACATCCCATTCTAAATTCATAGGCATCAATATGGAGCTTGTCCCTGCTTTGTGGCTATAACAGTTGCCACTCTTCTGGGAGGCATTTCTGCGAGATTTTGCGATGTGTCTGTGGGAATTTTTGCCCGTTCATCCAGAAGAGCATTTGTGAGGTCAGGCACTGATGTTAGACACGAAACTCTGGCTCACAGTCTCCATTCTAGTTAACCCCAAAGGTGCTTGATGGAGTTGAGGTCGGGGCTCTGTGCAGACCAGTCAAGTTCTGCAAGGTGTTTATGGACCTTGCTTTGTGCACTGGGGGACAGTCATGCTACAACAGAAATGGGCCTTCCCCAAACTGTTCCCACAAATTTGGAAGCATAGAATTGTCCAAAATGTCTTGGTATGCTGAAGCATTAAGAATTCCTTTCAATGGAACCAAGGGGCCCAGCCCAACCCCTGAAAAACAACCATATTCAACCATTTTATCCCTCCTCCACCAAACTTTACAGGTGGCCCAATGCAGTCAGGTAGGTAACGTTCTCCCAGCATCTGCCATACCCAGACTCGTCCATCAGGCTCTCAGACAGAGAAGCCAGATTCATCACTCCACAGAACACGTTTACCCTGCTCCAGAGTCCAGTGGCAGCGTGCTTTACACCACGCCACCCGACGCTTGGCATTGCGCTTGGTGATGTGATGCCTAATTGCAGCTGCTCAGCCATAGAAGCCCATTCCATGAAGCTCCCGGGCCACAGGTTTTGTGCTGTGGTTAATGCCAGAGGAAGTTTGGAACTCTGCAGTTACTGAGTCAACAGAGCTCTGGCAACCTTTACACACTGTGCAGCGACACTGCTCTGCTACTTTACTAGGTGTATCATATATTCCTATAGCAGCATCCAGCCAACCATGTAAAAAAGATTTTTTTAATCTCCATAGAAATGCATGATTCAGCTATTGGTAAACAGACACCCAAAGTGTTACAATTTCTAATGGGGTTCATTTATGTAAAATTTTTTAATAAATGTTTTATTTAGCAAGACAAACAACTTCATTAGAAATCATTTTCTTCATCACGGTTTCTGCTGACCTCCTTTAAAAATCTGTCAGATTTTTAGGGTTTGGGGGGGCATGGTGGTGCAGTGGATAGCACCGTTGCTTTGCACACCCCTCCGTGTCTATATGGGGTTTCTTTGAGGTGCCCTGATTTTCCAAAGACATGCTGAGTCTAACTGGAGTTACCAAATTTCATGTGTCAGTGTGTTCTGCGATGCGTTGGCACCCCACCCAGAGTTGTTCATTGCTGTAGCCTTCAGGATAGGCTCTAGACTCCCCCCCCCCCTTGTAAACAGTGTTGTGGTAAATGAGACCCATCCACTCAAGAGCAATTTGGGACAATCTTAGGAGGATCTTCAAACACAGGATGATTTCCCTGAGATGCTTCACTAAGCTCTTCTGATGCTCAGTTACGCCTAGTTACATTCACTGTTTACAGTCTTCATGTCCCACAAGACTCATCACTTTATTGTTCAACATTCCATCTTTACAAGGCATGTTTCAGCTTCATTTTCTGCCTTTGTCTGTCTGTCTGTTTATTTATTTGCTTCACCTGTAGTTCGTGTTTGTGGCTCAGTGGGTTTTTCCTTTGTGCTTGTGACCTGAAGGCTAGTTTTAAATCCTATCCTTGGAGTTTTAGTCAAATGCCCGTTGGGCTGCGGAGCCCCCCCCCCCCACCCCTAAATGCTCCAGGGATGATAGGTAAATGGCTGAGCTGTGCCCTGAGCGCAAGCCTTGCTCTCAACTCTGCGTGTGTGTGTGTGTCTCCAAGAAAAGATCATGGCATACACGAAAATCAGAGTTCCATTGCATCTGTACTTGTGCAAACAAAGCTATTTCGGTGGGGGGTATTATTCTATGTTCAATTATATGCTTTTAATGCTTCTGGACAAACATTGCCTTCTGGAGATCAGTAACATCTGATATTATCTAGGATAATACCATTAGTCTAAAGTATAACCTGTAGCTTGGAATCTTCAAGCTTGCAGCTCAAGAAATTGAGTAGAAATGCACACTGTTAGGCTGTTTACCTGGCAAATCAGAGTTAACCTCACTCAGCAGTGCCCCCTAGGGGAAGGGGGTGGGGTGGCTTCATGGGAAACACATTGGGTATCTGCTATAGGTATGCGCCTGCTTATAGGGCAAATGGGCAGACAGGGACAAATAGCGTGGTTGGCGTTAATGGCGCTAATGATGGTAAATCCCCCTCATTATCTCTCGCTCGAGTGACAGACAAGCCAGTGCCTGAAACGAGGCACAGGGGGTGATGGACAGGGGGTGTGTTGCAGAGGTGAGTGGGGGAGGTGGGGTGGGGAAGGGAGGGGTGATGTCCTGTCCTGGAGGTCTTGAAGTGTGCGTTGATGGGCTAAATACTAATCCGAGGGCTGGCAGAGACAACAGACGCGCGGTGTGACAGACAGAGGATGTTTCTGCAGGAAAATGCCGTCCAACAGGCATAATGAGGATTTATTACAGTGCCTTTCCATCCGTCCCCATCTCTGTCTCTCTCTGGCGCTCTGGCTGTCCTCGAGGCTCCATATCGTCTCCTCTCCCCCCCACCCACACGTCTGCAGCACTTAGAACACGCTGAATATGGTTCCGTGTCTCAGTGTTCGACGTACACTTGCCACCTGCCTTCGTTATCAGGTAAAAACTCATTGTTTGTTTTACCCTCAAATGTCCCTTATTTTTGGAATTCTTGCCTCTCCAGTTAAGACTGACAAGGATTCACCGTTCTGTAGGTTGTCACCAAATTCTGCAGATCATTCCTCGGATGCAGCTCTTTATAGCTAAACACTTCCTGTTAATTAAAACTGAAGTGATTCCATGCCAGTAAAAGCTGGCTATCAGTCTTGTGTACATACATATAACACGCTTCCTTAATTGAGGTTACGCAATGTGTTTATAAGCCATGATTGGTCTTTAGAGTCAAAGTCTATTGCCTTCCTTGCCTGAGTTGTTGTCTCTGGCTAGGAGTTTTATTATTGAACTTGCTGACGCTCAAACATGGTGCCATGTGGGCTCAGTGTCTCTCGCCGAGGGTGCGGACATTTGTAGGCTGTTTCCTTCAGAGCGTGCATAAATCTGCACATAATCATACTTCCTGTGCCTAATAGATCACACTAAGGTAAGATATAGTGATATAAGTGTTGAGATCCGGCTAACCGAGTGCTAAAGATGTGACAGGGTTTGCCATTAGAGAAAGAACTGCAATTTTTATAAGACTTAAGTCCCTCTTCTACTTAGTATATGGATCAGTTGTCACTTGTCACTTACGCCATTCTCACAACAGTGTCACCTGATGTGCCATCCTGTGCCTTAAGATACCTACTATATAAACCATGTAGGTCCATCATACTGCGAGGCGTCACTGCCTACTGGGATAGGATTATTTAAGTCAGGTGAAATAAGACCATGCTTGTTTTTGAGGGCACGCATGTTTTTGAAACAAATACTTGAGGACGCATGCTTTAAGAGTACACTTTCACTTTACGGGAAGTCACGTGCCCCCTTTTTGGCTCGATTTGCACACCACCTTTTTACATGAACGTATTTGCTAGGAAAAAAACAGTCCAGATCCCTTGGCTGGAAGATAAAACCATTTCTAAGGGATCTAATATTTGTGCACATAATTCTGCACAGCCAAGACAGGTTTACAGTCTCTTGCTGGCCGAATGAATTCCTGAAATAAACTTTCCAGGCCCTGGGAGTGAAAACAGCCTCCCCTTCTTTTGTCGAGAGTGGCTGGGCCTGGCCCGATACCCATCAGTGGGGATAACCTTTGACCCCTGGAATCATATGACACGGGGTGGAAGAAATCCTGGTGCAGCCAGACAGTCTGACTGTGGTTGTATCTCTCGTTCCCCTTCTCCCCTCCTGTCAGCCCCTCGTTCTTTGTTTGCATTGTACACACGCTCTGCCATCGGCCCGCCTCCCTTGCCCTGCCAGCCACACACACCCACACACACACACACACACACACACACACACACACACACACACAGACACACACACAAATGCATCCACTCCAGACTTGTTGAACTTCAGGAGCATGACAAGCAGACCCCATCCCACCAGATGCAGAGCTACAGGATAAACTCTTAGTGCCCAGCAGTTATCAGCAGGCAGACACTGACAGAGTCTCTCCGCACTGCGTGACAGCCTGAAACAGTTGCTGACAAATTTGTCTCTCCCTTCCTTCTCTCGGCACGTCTGGCTGTTCCCCTTTCATGTTTCTCTCTGCTTATGGGTCACTGCCAATTACAATTGCAATTACAATTTCTTTGTTTAGCAGATGACTCTATCCAAAGTGACATACGATTGCGAAGGCAAGGTTACATTACATACAGTTGCAGTTATCTATTTGGCAGACACTAAATAAAGAACGAAATGTGCAGTTGAGAAATTAAGGCCAATCAGTCCATCGAGCAATTGCCTTACATCAGAATGGCTCTACCATATTTGGGCTACGAACTCACAACCTTCCGATTCCAGGAGCAGCTTCCCAACCCACTTCTTAAATTGGACACAACTGCCCACCCTCTCAAAAACAACCCATCTGACTCTGATATTGTCTACATGGGCTTTGCCTATGATGATATAAGCTTGCCTAATATCCGATTCCTCTTTGCCGGGGTTCGATGTTCTACATCTGTGAGTAAGTGTTGGACAACAGAACGGCAGGAACGGTTGACAGGTATGGTGGTTGAAAGGCATGGGTTCAGAAGTAAAAATCCTGCATTTTTGTATAAGACTTGGCCCTAACTGTATGCCCATTTATTTCATTTTTTAATATGAATTAATACGATGACAGACGTATTAATACTATGTTCAGCTTGTATCAACAACATCTGGAAAAGGTGCCTTTTAGCACCTAACCTTGGAAATTTTCCTCTGAGAAAGTGCCAGCATTTTCCGCACAATGTTGGCGATGATGGTGATGATGTTACTGACAAGCTGTCCCTGTTGCTTAATTTCAAACTCCAGCTGGGTTCCCATTCCAGCCATCCTCTGTGATTTGTCTGCAGCAGATCATTTTTACTATGCAGAATATATACAGTTGATAATTGAAAATCAAGCCTAACACTTCTGAATAGCACATTGGATCTGTGAATATCTTCTTCTAATAAAACTGTCTATGAATGAAGGTGGGATTTAAATAGACCCCCTGTCCGTTTGACTGAGGGTTTGAAAGAACACTTTTAATATCCCTTAAATTGCAAACTTTCCCATGTCATTATGAGGAAACACACGTCTAACACAGACACAATGTAATGGAGATTTGCTTGGCAAAAGCCAGACAGTATTTAAGAAAGCTATGTTTTTAACTATTAACTTCCTACACTTACTAAGCACATATTATCAATGCTCATTATCCTAAAACTTGGACCTGCTTGTGAGCCAGTAGAACATTAGGCTTCATTTGAATATATGAGAGATACCCTTCTAATAAGCTTTCTGAGTATGAAATTGCCAGATGTGATTTGAGAGTAACCTTAAACTGACTGGCATATGTGTAGGAGTTAAACTCTGTGATTGGGAAGCATGCTGGCATGTTAAGCAGCCTCTCTGGCAGCCACTGTGCAGTACGCTCTCCCCTACACCTAGGCCTCCCCAGACGTGCCATCAGCTGTCCAGTAGGGATGTCTGCAAATCAGCTGCAATTAGCTGTTACTGTGGGCTGTAATCAGTTAGTTCACAGCTCGCTTTAGGCCCAGCCAGACTGAACCCAGTCTAGCCCATTTGTACCAATTTCCAATGGAAACAGGAGATAAGGGCTTCATGCTGGGTTCTCTGCTGTAGTCCAGATGAAGAAAGTAACCATTTTCTCTAATTAAGAGAGGTAATATGTGGGAGGGAAGGTGAAATAGTTCTGCTCATCTCAGTAGCTCATTGTGAAATTGTACGTATTGTGATAGATGCTGTTCTGCCTCAAACGCACAGTTTCTCTGCCTCTGCCCAAGTGAGTGATTAAACTGATAGTGACCACTGACCACTGTTAGTGATTTTATTTTATACTCATAAACAGCCTGAAGCACTAATACCACTGCTAAGATGGCTGGTATTTTGTGTCTTAAAGTGCATCATAAAAATGGCAATCACTTTGCACAAACGTGCCTTCTGGATAGCAGACAGAGCTGTGAGATATTCTGAAGAACAGGGATTTTATTCGGCACTCTTGTGGTATGAGCTGGTAGGTGAATCACACAACATGCCAATACATATTTTGATCCCTTGCTCTCTAGGGCTTTGCTCAGCAGCCCAACAGGGAATCATCAGACCAAGCCAGGGATTTGAACCAGCAACCTTCCATGCTGTCCTACATTACAGACTCTTCTCACCTGTCTTCCCAACCAGAGTGGTCATGTAGGGTTGGTATCTATGAATTATGGTGGGAACAGCTCTAGGCTGTGGCGAATGTGAATGTATCAATGCCAATTTTTCAACTTGCATTATATTAATAGACTGACTCCATCTTCTTTCTTTAATGATTTTGTCAGTTTTAGGGATGTTACGTAATGTAACATACCCATGTTCTCATTATAACACGATGGATATATTCCTGATTGAATACACTGAAAGTCCGGCTTCTCGACTTTTTAACATTTTTGACCTGAACTTAAGCAGATTCTTTAGTTATTTGGGCACAGGTGGGATCTGTCATTGAACTACCAGCATGACACTGGGGTTATTTTCTCCTGGCACACAAACAGCTGCCTGCCAATTCGATTTTCCGGCAGTCCACATAAATTGGACACCTAAACGTGGACCCGGAAAAGCAGGCTGCAGCATTTGGAAGCAGCACCAAGTGTGAAGCGACATGCTTAGAGGTGCCGTTGGGGATGTAAGGTGTTCTGTAAATCTGGGGGGGGGCACAAAACAAGGCCGAATATTAGGACTGTTTCCTGCAGCCAGGTCAAAAATCAATACAGTACAAAGGGGGGTACGCTGAAACATGCCATAGTAGGGGGGGGAGAGGGGGGTTTCAAGGTCTTTAGCATTAGTTTTGATGGTATGGTGCAGTACTGTACATTTTATGAAAGGTTATGGGGGCAGTGAACAGGCTGTAAACTGTCAGGGTCTATGGAGAGCAGCCATACACCCTTGTCCCCAGACACACGACTCGGACAGGATTTCCAAGAGCAGCCTTCAAGCCTTTGCCAGCAATCTAGCATTGAATCTCCGTTGAATCTCCATACCCTAATAGACCACCAGGCCTCTCCCAAGGCTCCCCTATCTGTGGATTCAATGGTGAATAACTAAAATGCAATGTAATGGTAATGAGTAGAGATGCACCAGTTGTATTGGCCAACTATCGGTATTGGCCGATATAGGAGCAATCGGCTTTGACCCATACTGCTTTGCGCAGTTAAAAAGAAACAGTGAACAATGTCTACTGTGTGGAATTATTTTACTGCATTAAAACGATGCTAGAAATGCATTTTGTAAACATTGCTCTGCTAAAATTTCAGAAGGAGGATCTACTCCTGTATGCCCAGTATGCCAAATTTAATTCTTCACCTTAAGGTAAGACAGCAAAAAGTATGAAGAGTTTATGAAAAACTGTTCAAGGAAAGAATAAACACTGAAGTGTTCCCATGGCAAATTATCTCTTTTTTTGTTATTAATAAGTAACATAAATCGTCATCTGAAATGTGTAATGGTCATTGAAATCAATTAATGTGTTATATATATTATAAATATATACTGTAGTAACATGTGGTGCCCAGCATATGCCAGAGTTGGTGTTTTCTTATCAAAAAATAAATACTTTTAAAATTTTTTTGGAAAGAATTTTTTTTTATTATTATTATTATTATTATTATTATTATTATTATTATTATTATTATTTGGGTGTAGTGTACCTTTAAACTTATTGGAGCAGAATATCCGAAACCATTGGCATGGATGTCAGGGTTACAAACTGCTAGGGGCAGTGTATGTGAGGGGTCCCATGTCTGTAGGTTGGTCAGTTCCTGACTCCAGTCCTGGCCTTCCTACTCTCCTGCACCTCTTCACCAGCCTGTGTGACTGTCTCCACTCTGATGATGTCATCAGTGGGCGACAGTATATAGACACTCAAGGAGCCAGTGCCAGGAGCTTCGGATATTCAATGCTCAGCCTTGTGCTTTGTGCCTGCTTTTGCCTCTGCTGTGTGTCGTTACTCCTGGTGGTTTCAGTATTGGTTTTGATCCGTCAATCGGGTTATGAGCTTGGTCAGTCCTTTTTTGGTTTAGTGTTTGAAATAGGTGTTCACTAGCCTATTTATTTAATTTCACCGGTTGTAGGGGTGTGGCTGCCATTTTTATTTTGTTGTTGGTTGTGGGAGGATTTTCTTTGCTGTTTATGGGTAGGGAGTTAGGATAGAGAATTGTTTTTTTCTTTTTCTGGTTTTCTTTTTCCTAGGGAAGCTATATGTTAACAGAAATCAGTGATTTCTGTTTGTTGTTTTGGCCTGGGTCCATCCCGAAGCTAAGTTTACTTGTGTATATATAATAATAACAATCATCATACCTTCTGCGTGGTGTCCCTCATTGATCATGTTCCTCTGAAAAGATCCACACTCCTCCAACACCTTATTCATTTACTCACAATAGCACTGTGCAGCCCAACCCTAGACTGGGTCGTAACAGTCAGTCAAAATAATCGACTATTGATATTGGCCAGAAATTTCCTCATCATTGCATCACTAGTGATGAGTCTTCACTGTGCAGGCTACAAAAAGACTGAACTGTCAGAGGATGGACATCTAAATCTGGGATTCAATGTGATAACTTAATAAGATTCCATTGGTGTGCTTGGTATTAATCTCAAAACCCTGACAAAGACTAGGATGCAGTCTTTCCAAGGGTGGAGAAACATCTCTAGTCGCCCCTTCACCTCATGTTCCTTCAGAGCTATTTGTTCTATCTTCTGTCCAATGGTGCCTATCAGAATATGTTATTGGGAAGGTTTTGATAATGGAGAGACCACAGGAAAGAAGGTAGAGAGAATGAGGACATTAGACGGTGGCTGCAAAGGGACAAAAATGAAGGACTGGGAGCCAGAGGAGAAATGCATGCATGGTGAGGTACCAGTTTAAGGTCATAGGGTTAGGGTATGGGGGAGGTGGAGTAGGCTGGCAGTCCTGCATCTCTGCGAGCGATTACATGCACGAGTGCTTCTGAAGCTGGAGCAAGCAAAGAGGCAGGAGTGTTTCTAATCAAGCCTTGACTGTTACCTGGACTGACAGATGCAAAATGGGAGGAGAGGGCCTGGCTCCGAGGTGCCCAGTCAGGCAGAAAGCTCCCAAGTACTGGGGCTAACGCAGGTCAAGTGATTTGGCGCCTGGGGTGTATTAAAGCTATTTATAAGAGTCCAGAGGATTTATGGCTCTTCGGTCTGGGCCGCTGTTGTATAGGGCCTGGCGCTAGGTGGTCCTGTTTTCTGACCTCTCCAATCATTATTAAAACATAATAACATGTTTTTTAATGCGGCACATATATTTTTGCAGAGGTTACTGTTGATTTGTTTAAGTCTCTGTTCCAGAGTAAATGTAACCTACTGATAAACTCGCAAGCAATGATTGCAGGGCCCTAGCAGGACGTAGCAGAAAAAGTAAATGGAAAAATATTTATTTTGGGGTGCAAAATTTGAAGAACAAAAATACAGCCTCGCTTAAGAAAAACATGTTATAAAAATTAGACCAGTAGTTCCACCCTGCAACCATGAAATTAACCAGTAATGTTGTCAATGAATCACATTAACTGAGTGGATGCAACAAAGTGTCCTTGTGCACCATATAAATTCTGGATCAGTTCAGATTTTAATTTGTATATAAATCACAGGCATGTGAGGGTCTTGCTTCTTGTAACTTTCTTTTGAATACTTTCAAATGGTTTCTTTTGACAGCTTAAAATCTATTTTAAATGGCCTTATTTTAATTACATTGCTTATACAATGTGTTACATACAATAACATACCCACCAGTCAATCTTCTAGGACCATGCTAAATAGTAAGTATTCTCTCATTTTAAAGCACATTGTTTCATGTTCACTTAAAGGGACAGGAAATTGCTTTTGGATGAAAACAAAATGCTAGTACATCTGGTACATCTTCATATCTGTGTGGATTTCCATATATAGGATATGATCCAATGGCAATGTGAATAGATGGTACAGCAATGCTTAAACTATTAAAATAACTTAATAATCTTTTGTTAGGCTGATTTGATGATTTCTTAGCAATCCAGTCCAGGATGGTGAATCAGATGTATGTATCTATGGATGGATAGATGAGCTTTTGTTTTTGTCTGACACATAAAAGCACTGCTTTGCCATGGTCACTTCTAACAATAAAAAAACCTCATTCATTCTTCAAAAGAAGAAAAGTATAGGATTGTATCGGTATTGACAGATACTCAAAATATCGTGATCGGACCAGAAAAAAATGATCTTGTCCATCTTTATTTATATGTTAATGACATATTATTGGTGATCTGAGAGTTTTAAAAGATAAACAGAACACACATAAAGAACTTCAATGTAAAAAAAGATGGCCAGTGTCATTAAGGACATTTTTGTCTGCAGTGAGTGACAATAACCAATTTGATGCCAGATTATATGTGCAGCCATTAAAACCATGTATTTGCACTGGGTATTTCATTTCAATGCACATATGATTCATTATATACAAGTATTTCATAAATAATCATATGATATACAGTATACCAGCTAAAAATGTATTAATATATGAATTTGGATGGAGACGGTTAAGGACAGGAATTATAGTGGCTTGGTTTAACCAAGGCCGTACTCAATTAATTGAAATATAAGACGTGTTTTGAATGACTTGTATTCTCTCTTGGTTGCCGTGCTGTCTGGCGACAAAGAAAGAAAATACAGGCGGCTTCTCAAGCACTCCCATTCCCTTTGTCGAGGGAATATATTTTCTATTATTACTAGATTACTTGTTAATTTAACTGAACCCCAAAATTTTTATGACGGGTTTTTCAAACAAAGAATCGTCTGTGATATGTGAAATGTATCGGATGTGTAATGGCGCCATCTCGTGGTTCAACAAAACCTTACAGCTTCTTTCAGGTTAACTTAACTGTCAGTCACCAGGAACTTCTCTAGAAACACAGTGAGTTAATGTTACATATAGAGACAAGTGAATTGGTGCCTCGCAGAGCTCCCGGTAGATGGTGCAGAGAATATCAGTGCCGAATAACTTCCACATCAAGGGCTACAATCTGACACGAAGTGGACGGAAAAGCCATCTGTCCTTATTCTCTTTATCCAGAACAACATTTCTGGGGGCTTGGAAAACTATTCCAATGTGCACGAGACAGGAGGTAGGGGGACACTGGGCGGGGTGCCAGTCCATAACAGGGCACACATGGGTGAGTATGCGGCTGTGCCTAATTGCATGTGTTTGGACTGCGCGAAGAAACCTGCGTGACCCAGAGCTAATATGCAGACTGCACCAAAGAGCGGAAGGCGAATCCTCACCCACTGCGTGTGAGGTAACATGCACGTGCTACCCAGCCAGCCCTGCGGTTTATTACAAGAATTTTATAAAAGTCAAACGTTGAAGTGCCATTCAGCTGCTCTTTCTTCCGTTTCCACCACGGTAGACTGCAGCTTTAACACTTCATTGTGCTCTTCCTGTGTAGGTACGTGTCATGTGATCGATCAGCTGTACCCTCTCTGCCACGTTTCTGCACTGTGATAAGGGCATATAAACCAAACACTGTGTTAATAGACATATGCTATCTGTTTGTTGATTTATTATTTTTAAAATTTATTTTAAAACCATGTAAAAAGTTTTTGCTATTGCTGCTGTAGCAGGTACCGGTAGATCAAAAATAAAGTGCACTGATACACTCACCTAAAGGAGTATTAGGAACACCATACTAATACGGTGTTTGACCCCCTTTCGCCTTCAGAACTGCCTTAATTCTATGTGGCATTGAT